>CM068367.1:1188138692-1188515907 GCA_034769895.1 Magicicada septendecula | reverse complement strand
AATTTTATAAACTTATCGCACCACTAATTTATTGAAACAACACCATATACTGCAATGTTCCAAAGACCACCACCAAGAGAAATTACTTCCCTAATCCAATTTCTGAATGACGAAGGATATCAATTCGATGAAGTTCAATTTCACAATAAAATACTAGAAAAGACTGACAAAATCAGAGAAAAATATAAGCAAATGCAACCGAAACCCATACAATATCAGATTGGAGAGCAAATATTACTCAAAAACAGAGGATTAGCAAGCACCATGGAAGGGATAGCCAAGAAGCTATTGTTACTGTATACAGGACCCTACATAGTAAGCAAAGACAACCAAAATAATACATATGAGATCGTAGACCCAAAGACACAAAGAAGAAAGGGGACATTTAACCAAACCTCTATGAAAAAATATTATTAAAAACGAGAGAAAAAAAAAAACATCCCGAAACCAATTAATAAATAACTAGTGTTAAACAGTAAGAAAAATCAACAAAACAAATAATAAAAAGATCATGTATACCATACCCACTAATAATATCGAATCACTAAGAGCTAGAGAGTGTGAATAAAAGAAAAAGAATATAATTTGAAATAATGTATTGTATAAACTAAAACATAATAATGTGAAGAATCCTTGAAATGATATTTATTTAATAGTCGCACTAAGAGTACTTGTATAATTTTATAATGATTGACTGTAGATAAGTCCAGCAATCAAATGTGTATTTTACGGCGGAGCAATGGAGTCTCAAAAGTATCCCTCCGATCCGATTCAATATAATGTTAGGGAAAAAATGTTAGGGAATTAGATATCAAAGGGATAAGCACATTAAACTAAAATACGATACAAAGATCAAGAAGAATACTGACATAAAACTTATAGTTTTACCTTATTTCCTTTCCATCTTGCGACTTCGTTATATGTCATACACGACATGTTTCGGGAAACATGTTCCCATCTTCAGGTTTAAAAACTTTTTGTTCTCACATGAAGAACTTGTCAACGTAAATAAAAGCTTTTACTAACATAATTAAAAACACACTACATTAATAACGTACCGCGCGAAGAATCAGTGCGCACGGTTTGGGTTCATAATCGCAACTGTTGATTTCTCATTCGTCTATAATCTGATAAACATGTTGTAACGCAGTATCGTACAAGCTGTCCGAGTTAAACGACAATTGATCGTTGAGTACTAGGTTTTTTTTGTGTTCCCGATACTTTGTAGATTTCGAATTCTTCTAAAGGGCTCATAATTCGCCCTTTGTTGCAAATATGTAATGGTTTCAAATTTTTGGCGCAACTAGTGTATCTGTGGTTATTATTAATCAAATGTAAAGCGAAGTTGGAGGTAGTATATCTAATGCTGCCCTTCGGTATGTGTTATCGAAATCTATCTTTAAATTTTCTCCCTGTCTGGCCAATGTAAAACATGTCACAATCATCGCACACAATTTTATACACACCCGAGTTATTTTCAAGTTCTGAATGTTTATTATGTCTGAAGAAATTCCGCAAGTTATTCGTGGTTTTAAAAAATACATTAATGTTTAGTTTTTTAAATACGTTTTTTATAATGTGTGGAAGAAGATTAGTATATTCAGTCGCGATGAAAGCGTTCGCTGTATTATTAGATATAATCACTTTATTTGCTTTGGATTTGTGTTTACGAATTAGTTTGTCTATAATTGTGTCTTTATATCCATTCCTTACGGCAATGACTTTGACAGTGTTTATCTCTTCCTTCAGGTCTTCTTGGCTTAGTGGGAATGACAATAATCTGTGTACGAAAGCATTGAAGGAAGCCAATTTTTGTGTGTATGGGTGATATGAATCTGCATGAATAACCATGTCTGTAGTTGTGGGTTTTCTGTATATCCCAAATTTAAAAGAACCGGTGCATTTCTTGATGCATACGTCCATAAAATTTAAGCTATTATATGTCTCTGTTTCCATAGTAAATTTAATGTTGTTCATGTGTTTGAGCATTATATCGATTTGTCTATTTGTGCCGTTGAATATTATAAAGGTGTCATCAACGTATCGGGTGTATGAAATGATAAGTTCGTGCAATTTGTTATGAGCAGTGCAATTAATTCTTCTTACGTGCAATTAATTCTTCACAAATTATGAAGAATACTGACACTCAAAAATAATAAGAGTCTATTGCTCCAAAATAACCAGTGATTAAGAAAAGAAAATGAAATAATGATTGGCCAAACACCGGAAGGACTGTGATAGTGGAAATGCCAATATGAGTGGACACCCAAAATGTAACTACACAAACTAATATTATTAAACTTAAGTTAGTATTAGTAATCACTAATTACTATGGTTTTTAAATGTGTGTTAATTAATATTGTAGGCCTAAGGGACAATTCATAGTTTTAGGAAAGTTAAGAAACATAGACTATTAGTGTGTTAAATCACCATATAGAGAGTTTCTATAAGATTAAATTATAAAAACAATTAATAATCATTATATGATTTAGTAAGAGATAGTGAAATAGGATAAGGTTACATAATTAATGACACAAGGTCAAATAAGTTTAGTTGTAAGGATTTTCTATTACAATCTAAAGGATTAATCAATGTTTATATGTTTGTTTTCATTTGATGACACTATAAAATCATTATTACTCACTGAAGAGTATGAGTGGCTAATATATTTCAACTAAGTATGTGTTAAATGAATAAGAATTATGTTTTAATGACTAAGGTTTATGTTCCAAATAATTATGTTTAAATGATAAGAATTATAGCTATGGGAATTGTTAAAACCATTAGATGTTATGTTATATGTTGTAAGAAATAAGATTTTAAAACCAATAGAAACCAGTAAACAAGAAACAAACAATACATTCAGATACAATGACACTAAAAGTGAGTTATGACAGTAGACAAATTAAGATAGGGAACCAATAAAATTACACACAATTACAAGAACCGACTTAAACATTGAACAAATGAACAGAATCTTGTATTAAAACAATCAGGACCCATTACAAGGAGAATAAAATGTAATATCAGTAATTAAAGAAAAATAGTCAATTGCTGTTTAAACCTAGGCAAAATCCCAACTGTCAACTACAAAAAACTTCAATTTATAGAATTAAACACTGACATTAGGAAGAATAAACCACATAAACTATGAAATACAAATAGACAATCATGTTAAGGCACAAATATTATGATAATAATGTAAATTAAGAAAACAGTATAATTAAATAAAATTCACAAAACTGTCAAAATTCTGATACCTAAGTGAACACTATAATATTGGATGTCAAATTAATCCTTGAGCCAAAATATGAACAGTGGTGATAATATTTACTACTAAAAAGGGAGTACTGAAGATTAATTACATTTAGAAGATCTGTAACCATTTTAAATAAAAATTCAAATACCCTAACAATACTCTTTAGCCAATTTCAGCCAATCAAAAACTCTGAGTAACCATGACAACAACCGAATATTGACTAATTTCAGTTAGGAACAATACTTTATGTAGTGACGCTAAACTGGAGAGAAGCCACGCCGTGAAGGGCCCAAATTTTCAACAGAAAAGCAGTACAAGTGCCCACAATTTTGAGAAGGAGTACCAGGACAACAGATGAGAGGCCATTACAACTAATCTACACCAAGGACCAGCTCGGAATTAATCCAGATGACCGGAAAATACCTGTAATTCGACTTGAAGAAGATGACAACCAATTTGGAGCCCAAGACTGAAGTAGGAAGAATCAACATCGACCCATTACTTTACATGGACGACTGACAATACTCATCATATCTACTAACGTTGAGTATTGCTGAATTTATTTGATTATTATAAAACAAATTCTCTTTCAAAAATTCTAACTATATAATAAAACTCTCACTATCACTGAATATATTGTCAAGGATTGATAAAATAAAGGAATAACTTTGTAAACATTGAATGAACACATGATAACCTATGTTACACAACGACACTGTCACACTTCAACACCACAATATTTAATTTATAGCAAACCTTGTGTAATTTTAATGATCACAAACTTTAAATGATATGTTCTAATTTTGTTATCTTGTTATATAAACCTCTGTTTCGTACTTAAAAAACCCATTTGGCAGATTTATTTTGTAAAATAATAACAAGCGTCAATTGTAAACTTTGCACTGCCAACCTAGCGCTCCGCGGAGCGAGAGATTATATTGCCGAGGCTAAAATTTTATTATAACAGTTATTATTTTTATGAAACGTTAACGATAATTACCAAGCAAAAGCCTAATAAAAAAGTGCGTGCTGATAACAAACTGTCCTGTATTTATTTGTAGAAAATATTATGTATGTTTTGTTTACTAGCAGTGGGTCAACATAACCAACATTAATTCAAGTTGGCAACACGCGTTCCCCCACTCACACGAGAATCAGTTACAAGCCAGATGGCGAACTATTCGAATTTTCGATAACAAATCACCATACTATACAAATAAAAACTTTTAATTGTTTTCAAGAAAAACAATTTGGCGCCTATCTGGAATTACTAAAAGTGCGAGAAGGGACAGGTAAGGCACGCAGGCTACCAGACGCTTCCCAACAACACAATTTACGTTCAATAAAACTTCCAATTACACAAACATTAAATATTTTAATATACACACGACAACTTGACTTTGTCACATTTTTACAAAGTGGCGCACCACCTAGTGAGGCTAGAATTACGACAGAATATCTAGCGGCAGGTACGACAGAAGGTAAACAAGATGCAAGATGAAGAGGGCATCATCATTAAGGCGGACGAAGGAG
Organism: Magicicada septendecula; assembly: GCA_034769895.1. Lineage (NCBI taxonomy): Eukaryota > Metazoa > Arthropoda > Insecta > Hemiptera > Cicadidae > Magicicada > Magicicada septendecula. The sequence goes on along the minus strand of CM068367.1, from coordinate 1,188,511,115 downwards.
GCCGAAAAGGAAGTTCGAGCGGAAGAGAAAGAAGTGACTTCGGTAGAAGACGTCGAACAAATGTTACCTCCCACGGAACCAGTCAAACCCGTGCAGCCAGAAAATCAACCGGAGAAACCCGCACAACCAGAGGACGGGAGTTTACTGGAAATGATGAGAATACTGATGGAAGATAACCGGAAGAACATGGAAAAAACAAACAAAAATATAGCATCATTAAGGGGAGATTTCAAGGAAGAATTGACGGAATTCAATGAAAAATTGGAGAAGAACAGTAAGACCATGGAAGAAAAAATAGACAAGAACAGCCAGCAAATGGCCGAAAATAATAAAGAAATGGCAGTAAACATGGAAAGTTGAAGGAAGAACTGAGCAGAACCATCGAAAATAATAATGAGCGAATCAATAAGGAGATCGAGGAGGAAATGTCCGAGATGCACGGGAAATGGGAAGACATGAGCCGTGAAATACAACGAACGAAGGAAGATTTCAGAGAAAGGATGACCAACCTGGAAGAAGACAGCCAGATCCGGATAGAGTCGATAAAAACTGCAACCGACCAAAACATAAAACAAGTACGAACAGATTTTGGCGAAAGTGCCGGGAGATCGACACAGCCGTGAGCGAGGTTCGCGGACAAGGCCAGCAAAATAAAAATAAAATCGAAGAAATCCAGCAACGGGAGATTGCTAAAATCAGGGAGGAGTTAGAAATAATTAATAACAGACCACCAATAATGACGCAGTACCAACACGTGGACAACCGGGAAGTGATAAACTTTAAACAGTACCGGCGGAACCCAATGGAGTTTCTGGAAAGAGTAGACGAGCAGCTGGCCAAAACTCGGGAGAACAGGTGGACTATTATCCGAGGCTACTTAGACGAATATTTTCGAGATATCAACGATAATTGGTGGACGGCCACAAGACACGACCTGACGGATTATGAACAGTTTAAAGAGGTATTCAAGAGGAAGTACTAGTCAGAGGCCACACAGAACATAATGCGGGACAGTATATGTTTCGGAAGATACGACGCCACCAGAGGGACAACTTTTACTGCATATTTCCTCGGTAAAGTATGCCTAGCAAGAAACTTAGAACCGAAGATTGCACAAGTAAGTTTGGTAACGAAGCTTGCTTTCCATTACGAAGATGGTGTATCTAGAGCGCGGCTAGGAAGCCAAATAAAAACTATACATTCCATGGCAGCCCTGTTGGAAGATTACGAGCGAGAACGTTATTATCGTAGGAGCCGACAGCGGGACGACAGGGGCGAGAACAAAAATTTTAAAACGGTTACCCGAACAATAACAAAAATTACCGTTTTAATTATAATAACCATAACCAAGTGAATACCCGCCTAACGAGCCGCAGAATAGAAATAACAATAATCCGGCTAGCCAACAAAATAACAATTATAACAATAATAATAGGCCAAACAACACAGACAATCCATACAACCGGCCAAATAATATGCATCAACCCTATAGGCCGAATAACACTAATTACAACCGGCCAAATTACAATAACAACCCGAGTGACAATAGAAATCGAAATAATAACGATTGCAACTATCGTCAAGTGCATTATGTGAGGGCCGAAAGTGACGATAGAAATAGATCATACTATCAAGGACGACGAAGTGCCGACCGGAATGCGTATGGACACCGATACAGTGATCGTAATTACGGACGTGACACCAGAACCAACACGGGCCGGAGTCGAAGCCAAGAAGTGTACAGGCGTGACCGGTACGAAGAGGATCACAACCAGCCTGAACCCCGACCGTCAACGAGCGGAAGTCCGCCAACAAATCAGCAAGACGATCATAACAATCAGTCCGAGATGACGTTAAACTAGAAGCGGCAGTAAAAAAACTACTTGTACCCTCACTGAACCATTCTATTGGGTTAAATCGCATCGTTACTCAAACCAACGGCGAACGAACAATTACAATCGTGCGCAATAATTATCTGAAGAATATTATAGAGGAACTCCTCGAAGAAGGTAGCAACCAATCTGATAGTAAACATAACGAGATAGTATGCTTATATTTCAACGCAATTCAAGGGAAATAGATGGAAGAACACTTTACTAAATCATGGAATAAAAACGTACAAGACATCAGTGTACCATACCAGCAGCAACCCTGCAGAGCGAGTCTTGAGAGAAGTGGGGAGAATTCTCCGTACATATTGTTATGAGCAACACAATGAATGGTCTAAATACATACCAGCAGCCGAAAATTTTATAAACTTATCGCACCACTAATTTATTGAAACAACACCATATACTGCAATGTTCCAAAGACCACCACCAAGAGAAATTACTTCCCTAATCCAATTTCTGAATGACGAAGGATATCAATTCGATGAAGTTCAATTTCACAATAAAATACTAGAAAAGACTGACAAAATCAGAGAAAAATATAAGCAAATGCAACCGAAACCCATACAATATCAGATTGGAGAGCAAATATTACTCAAAAACAGAGGATTAGCAAGCACCATGGAAGGGATAGCCAAGAAGCTATTGTTACTGTATACAGGACCCTACATAGTAAGCAAAGACAACCAAAATAATACATATGAGATCGTAGACCCAAAGACACAAAGAAGAAAGGGGACATTTAACCAAACCTCTATGAAAAAATATTATTAAAAACGAGAGAAAAAAAAAACATCCCGAAACCAATTAATAAATAACTAGTGTTAAACAGTAAGAAAAATCAACAAAACAAATAATAAAAAGATCATGTATACCATACCCACTAATAATATCGAATCACTAAGAGCTAGAGAGTGTGAATAAAAGAAAAAGAATATAATTTGAAATAATGTATTGTATAAACTAAAACATAATAATGTGAAGAATCCTTGAAATGATATTTATTTAATAGTCGCACTAAGAGTACTTGTATAATTTTATAATGATTGACTGTAGATAAGTCCAGCAATCAAATGTGTATTTTACGGCGGAGCAATGGAGTCTCAAAAGTATCCCTCCGATCCGATTCAATATAATGTTAGGGAAAAAATGTTAGGGAATTAGATATCAAAGGGATAAGCACATTAAACTAAAATACGATACAAAGATCAAGAAGAATACTGACATAAAACTTATAGTTTTACCTTATTTCCTTTCCATCTTGCGACTTCGTTATATGTCATACACGACATGTTTCGGGAAACATGTTCCCATCTTCAGGTTTAAAAACTTTTTGTTCTCACATGAAGAACTTGTCAACGTAAATAAAAGCTTTTACTAACATAATTAAAAACACACTACATTAATAACGTACCGCGCGAAGAATCAGTGCGCACGGTTTGGGTTCATAATCGCAACTGTTGATTTCTCATTCGTCTATAATCTGATAAACATGTTGTAACGCAGTATCGTACAAGCTGTCCGAGTTAAACGACAATTGATCGTTGAGTACTAGGTTTTTTTTGTGTTCCCGATACTTTGTAGATTTCGAATTCTTCTAAAGGGCTCATAATTCGCCCTTTGTTGCAAATATGTAATGGTTTCAAATTTTTGGCGCAACTAGTGTATCTGTGGTTATTATTAATCAAATGTAAAGCGAAGTTGGAGGTAGTATATCTAATGCTGCCCTTCGGTATGTGTTATCGAAATCTATCTTTAAATTTTCTCCCTGTCTGGCCAATGTAAAACATGTCACAATCATCGCACACAATTTTATACACACCCGAGTTATTTTCAAGTTCTGAATGTTTATTATGTCTGAAGAAATTCCGCAAGTTATTCGTGGTTTTAAAAAATACATTAATGTTTAGTTTTTTAAATACGTTTTTTATAATGTGTGGAAGAAGATTAGTATATTCAGTCGCGATGAAAGCGTTCGCTGTATTATTAGATATAATCACTTTATTTGCTTTGGATTTGTGTTTACGAATTAGTTTGTCTATAATTGTGTCTTTATATCCATTCCTTACGGCAATGACTTTGACAGTGTTTATCTCTTCCTTCAGGTCTTCTTGGCTTAGTGGGAATGACAATAATCTGTGTACGAAAGCATTGAAGGAAGCCAATTTTTGTGTGTATGGGTGATATGAATCTGCATGAATAACCATGTCTGTAGTTGTGGGTTTTCTGTATATCCCAAATTTAAAAGAACCGGTGCATTTCTTGATGCATACGTCCATAAAATTTAAGCTATTATATGTCTCTGTTTCCATAGTAAATTTAATGTTGTTCATGTGTTTGAGCATTATATCGATTTGTCTATTTGTGCCGTTGAATATTATAAAGGTGTCATCAACGTATCGGGTGTATGAAATGATAAGTTCGTGCAATTTGTTATGAGCAGTGCAATTAATTCTTCTTACGTGCAATTAATTCTTCACAAATTATGAAGAATACTGACACTCAAAAATAATAAGAGTCTATTGCTCCAAAATAACCAGTGATTAAGAAAAGAAAATGAAATAATGATTGGCCAAACACCGGAAGGACTGTGATAGTGGAAATGCCAATATGAGTGGACACCCAAAATGTAACTACACAAACTAATATTATTAAACTTAAGTTAGTATTAGTAATCACTAATTACTATGGTTTTTAAATGTGTGTTAATTAATATTGTAGGCCTAAGGGACAATTCATAGTTTTAGGAAAGTTAAGAAACATAGACTATTAGTGTGTTAAATCACCATATAGAGAGTTTCTATAAGATTAAATTATAAAAACAATTAATAATCATTATATGATTTAGTAAGAGATAGTGAAATAGGATAAGGTTACATAATTAATGACACAAGGTCAAATAAGTTTAGTTGTAAGGATTTTCTATTACAATCTAAAGGATTAATCAATGTTTATATGTTTGTTTTCATTTGATGACACTATAAAATCATTATTACTCACTGAAGAGTATGAGTGGCTAATATATTTCAACTAAGTATGTGTTAAATGAATAAGAATTATGTTTTAATGACTAAGGTTTATGTTCCAAATAATTATGTTTAAATGATAAGAATTATAGCTATGGGAATTGTTAAAACCATTAGATGTTATGTTATATGTTGTAAGAAATAAGATTTTAAAACCAATAGAAACCAGTAAACAAGAAACAAACAATACATTCAGATACAATGACACTAAAAGTGAGTTATGACAGTAGACAAATTAAGATAGGGAACCAATAAAATTACACACAATTACAAGAACCGACTTAAACATTGAACAAATGAACAGAATCTTGTATTAAAACAATCAGGACCCATTACAAGGAGAATAAAATGTAATATCAGTAATTAAAGAAAAATAGTCAATTGCTGTTTAAACCTAGGCAAAATCCCAACTGTCAACTACAAAAAACTTCAATTTATAGAATTAAACACTGACATTAGGAAGACTAAACCACATAAACTATGAAATACAAATAGACAATCATGTTAAGGCACAAATATTATGATAATAATGTAAATTAAGAAAACAGTATAATTAAATAAAATTCACAAAACTGTCAAAATGCTGATACCTAAGTGAACACTATAATATTGGATGTCAAATTAATCCTTGAGCCAAAATATGAACAGTGGTGATAATATTTACTACTAAAAAGGGAGTACTGAAGATTAATTACATTTAGAAGATCTGTAACCATTTTAAATAAAAATTCAAATACCCTAACAATACTCTTTAGCCAATTTCAGCCAATCAAAAACTCTGAGTAACCATGACAACAACCGAATATTGACTAATTTCAGTTAGGAACAATACTTTATGTAGTGACGCTAAACTGGAGAGAAGCCACGCCGTGAAGGGCCCAAATTTTCAACAGAAAAGCAGTACAAGTGCCCACAATTTTGAGAAGGAGTACCAGGACAACAGATGAGAGGCCATTACAACTAATCTACACCAAGGACCAGCTCGGAATTAATCCAGATGACCGGAAAATACCTGTAATTCGACTTGAAGAAGATGACAACCAATTTGGAGCCCAAGACTGAAGTAGGAAGAATCAACATCGACCCATTACTTTACATGGACGACTGACAATACTCATCATATCTACTAACGTTGAGTATTGCTGAATTTATTTGATTATTATAAAACAAATTCTCTTTCAAAAATTCTAACTATATAATAAAACTCTCACTATCACTGAATATATTGTCAAGGATTGATAAAATAAAGGAATAACTTTGTAAACATTGAATGAACACATGATAACCTATGTTACACAACGACACTGTCACACTTCAACACCACAATATTTAATTTATAGCAAACCTTGTGTAATTTTAATGATCACAAACTTTAAATGATATGTTCTAATTTTGTTATCTTGTTATATAAACCTCTGTTTCGTACTTAAAAAACCCATTTGGCAGATTTATTTTGTAAAATAATAACAAGCGTCAATTGTAAACTTTGCACTGCCAACCTAGCGCTCCGCGGAGCGAGAGATTATATTGCCGAGGCTAAAATTTTATTATAACAGTTATTATTTTTATGAAACGTTAACGATAATTACCAAGCAAAAGCCTAATAAAAAAGTGCGTGCTGATAACAAACTGTCCTGTATTTATTTGTAGAAAATATTATGTATGTTTTGTTTACTAGCAGTGGGTCAACATAACCAACATTAATTCAAGTTGGTAACACGCGTTCCCCCACTCACACGAGAATCAGTTACAAGCCAGATGGCGAACTATTCGAATTTTCGATAACAAATCACCATACTATACAAATAAAAACTTTTAATTGTTTTCAAGAAAAACAATTTGGCACCTATCTGGAATTACTAAAAGTGCGAGAAGGGACAGGTAAGGCACGCAGGCTACCAGACGCTTCCCAACAACACAATTTACGTTCAATAAAACTTCCAATTACACAAACATTAAATATTTTAATATACACACGACAACTTGACTTTGTCACATTTTTACAAAGTGGCGCACCACCTAGTGAGGCTAGAATTACGACAGAATATCTAGCGGCAGGTACGACAGAAGGTAAACAAGATGCAAGATGAAGAGGGCATCATCATTAAGGCGGACGAAGGAGGCCGAAAAGGAAGTTCGAGCGGAAGAGAAAGAAGTGACTTCGGTAGAAGACGTCGAACAAATGTTACCTCCCACGGAACCAGTCAAACCCGTGCAGCCAGAAAATCAACCGGAGAAACCCGCACAACCAGAGGACGGGAGTTTACTGGAAATGATGAGAATACTGATGGAAGATAACCGGAAGAACATGGAAAAAACAAACAAAAATATAGCATCATTAAGGGGAGATTTCAAGGAAGAATTGACGGAATTCAATGAAAAATTGGAGAAGAACAGTAAGACCATGGAAGAAAAAATAGACAAGAACAGCCAGCAAATGGCCGAAAATAATAAAGAAATGGCAGTAAACATGGAAAAGTTGAAGGAAGAACTGAGCAGAACCATCGAAAATAATAATGAGCGAATCAATAAGGAGATCGAGGAGGAAATGTCCGAGATGCACGGGAAATGGGAAGACATGAGCCGTGAAATACAACGAACGAAGGAAGATTTCAGAGAAAGGATGACCAACCTGGAAGAAGACAGCCAGATCCGGATAGAGTCGATAAAAACTGCAACCGACCAAAACATAAAACAAGTACGAACAGATTTTGGCGAAAGTGCCGGGAGATCGACACAGCCGTGAGCGAGGTTCGCGGACAAGGCCAGCAAAATAAAAATAAAATCGAAGAAATCCAGCAACGGGAGATTGCTAAAATCAGGGAGGAGTTAGAAATAATTAATAACAGACCACCAATAATGACGCAGTACCAACACGTGGACAACCGGGAAGTGATAAACTTTAAACAGTACCGGCGGAACCCAATGGAGTTTCTGGAAAGAGTAGACGAGCAGCTGGCCAAAACTCGGGAGAACAGGTGGACTATTATCCGAGGCTACTTAGACGAATATTTTCGAGATATCAACGATAATTGGTGGACGGCCACAAGACACGACCTGACGGATTATGAACAGTTTAAAGAGGTATTCAAGAGGAAGTACTAGTCAGAGGCCACACAGAACATAATGCGGGACAGTATATGTTTCGGAAGATACGACGCCACCAGAGGGACAACTTTTACTGCATATTTCCTCGGTAAAGTATGCCTAGCAAGAAACTTAGAACCGAAGATTGCACAAGTAAGTTTGGTAACGAAGCTTGCTTTCCATTACGAAGATGGTGTATCTAGAGCGCGGCTAGGAAGCCAAATAAAAACTATACATTCCATGGCAGCCCTGTTGGAAGATTACGAGCGAGAACGTTATTATCGTAGGAGCCGACAGCGGGACGACAGGGGCGAGAACAAAAATTTAAAAACGGTTACCCGAACAATAACAAAAATTACCGTTTTAATTATAATAACCGTAACCAAGTGTATACCCGCCTAACGAGCCGCAGAATAGAAATAACAATAATCCGGCTAGCCAACAAAATAACAATTATAACAATAATAATAGGCCAAACAACACAGACAATCCATACAACCGGCCAAATAATATGCATCAACCCTATAGGCCGAATAACACTAATTACAACCGGCCAAATTACAATAACAACCCGAGTGACAATAGAAATCGAAATAATAACGATCGCAACTATCGTCAAGTGCATTACGTGAGGGCCGAAAGTGACGATAGAAATAGATCATACTATCAAGGACGACTAAGTGCCGACCGGAATGCGTATGGACACCGATACAGTGATCGTAATTACGGACGTGACACCAGAACCAACACGGGCCGGAGTCGAAGCCAAGAAGTGTACAGGCGTGACCGGTACGAAGAGGATCACAACCAGCCTGAACCCCGACCGTCAACGAGCGGAAGTCCGCCAACAAATCAGCAAGACGATCATAACAATCAGTCCGAGATGACGTTAAACTAGAAGCGGCAGTAAAAAAACTACTTGTACCCTCACTGAACCATTCTATTGGGTTAAATCGCATCGTTACTCAAACCAACGGCGAACGAACAATTACAATCGTGCGCAATAATTATCTGAAGAATATTATAGAGGAACTCCTCGAAGAAGGTAGCAACCAATCTGATAGTAAACATAACGAGATAGTATGCTTATATTTCAACGCAATTCAAGGGAAATAGATGGAAGAACACTTTACTAAATCATGGAATAAAAACGTACAAGACATCAGTGTACCATACCAGCAGCAACCCTGCAGAGCGAGTCTTGAGAGAAGTGGGGAGAATTCTCCGTACATATTGTTATGAGCAACACAATGAATGGTCTAAATACATACCAGCAGCCGAAAATTTTATAAACTTATCGCACCACTAATTTATTGAAACAACACCATATACTGCAATGTTCCAAAGACCACCACCAAGAGAAATTACTTCCCTAATCCAATTTCTGAATGACGAAGGATATCAATTCGATGAAGTTCAATTTCACAATAAAATACTAGAAAAGACTGACAAAATCAGAGAAAAATATAAGCAAATGCAACCGAAACCCATACAATATCAGATTGGAGAGCAAATATTACTCAAAAACAGAGGATTAGCAAGCACCATGGAAGGGATAGCCAAGAAGCTATTGTTACTGTATACAGGACCCTACATAGTAAGCAAAGACAACCAAAATAATACATATGAGATCGTAGACCCAAAGACACAAAGAAGAAAGGGGACATTTAACCAAACCTCTATGAAAAAATATTATTAAAAACGAGAGAAAAAAAAAAACATCCCGAAACCAATTAATAAATAACTAGTGTTAAACAGTAAGAAACATCAACAAAACAAATAATAAAAAGATCATGTATACCATACCCACTAATAATATCGAATCACTAAGAGCTAGAGAGTGTGAATAAAAGAAAAAGAATATAATTTGAAATAATGTATTGTATAAACTAAAGAATAATAATGTGAAGAATCCTTGAAATGATATTTATTTAATAGTCGCACTAAGAGTACTTGTATAATTTTATAATGATTGACTGTAGATAAGTCCAGCAATCAAATGTGTATTTTACGGCGGAGCAATGGAGTCAAAAGTATCCCTCCGATCCGATTCAATATAATGTTAGGGAAAAAATGTTAGGGAATTAGATATCAAAGGGATAAGCACATTAAACTAAAATACGATACAAAGATCAAGAAGAATACTGACATAAAACTTATAGTTTTACCTTATTTCCTTTCCATCTTGCGACTTCGTTATATGTCATACACGACATGTTTCGGGAAACATGTTCCCATCTTCAGGTTTAAAAACTTTTTGTTCTCACATGAAGAACTTGTCAACGTAAATAAAAGCTTTTACTAACATAATTAAAAACACACTACATTAATAACGTACCGCGCGAAGAATCAGTGCGCACGGTTCGGGTTCATAATCGCAACTGTTGATTTCTCATTCGCCTATAATCTGATAAACATGTTGTAACGCAGTATCGTACAAGCTGTCCGAGTTAAACGACAATTGATCGTTGAGTACTAGGTTTTTTTTGTGTTCCCGATACTTTGTAGATTTCGAATTCTTCTAAAGGGCTCATAATTCGCCCTTTGTTGCAAATATGTAATGGTTTCAAATTTTTGGCGCAACTAGTGTATCTGTGGTTATTATTAATCAAATGTAAAGCGAAGTTGGAGGTAGTATATCTAATGCTGCCCTTCGGTATGTGTTATCGAAATCTATCTTTAAATTTTCTCCCTGTCTGGCCAATGTAAAACATGTCACAATCATCGCACACAATTTTATACACACCCGAGTTATTTTCAAGTTCTGAATGTTTATTATGTCTGAAGAAATTCCGCAAGTTATTCGTGGTTTTAAAAAATACATTAATGTTTAGTTTTTTAAATACGTTTTTTATAATGTGTGGAAGAAGATTAGTATATTCAGTCGCGATGAAAGCGTTCGCTGTATTATTAGATATAATCACTTTATTTGCTTTGGATTTGTGTTTACGAATTAGTTTGTCTATAATTGTGTCTTTATATCCATTCCTTACGGCAATGACTTTGACAGTGTTTATCTCTTCCTTCAGGTCTTCTTGGCTTAGTGGGAATGACAATAATCTGTGTACGAAAGCATTGAAGGAAGCCAATTTTTGTGTGTATGGGTGATATGAATCTGCATGAATAACCATGTCTGTAGTTGTGGGTTTTCTGTATATCCCAAATTTAAAAGAACCGGTGCATTTCTTGATGCATACGTCCATAAAATTTAAGCTATTATATGTCTCTGTTTCCATAGTAAATTTAATGTTGTTCATGTGTTTGAGCATTATATCGATTTGTCTATTTGTGCCGTTGAATATTATAAAGGTGTCATCAACGTATCGGGTGTATGAAATGATAAGTTCGTGCAATTTGTTATGAGCAGTGCAATTAATTCTTCTTACGTGCAATTAATTCTTCACAAATTATGAAGAATACTGACACTCAAAAATAATAAGAGTCTATTGCTCCAAAATAACCAGTGATTAAGAAAAGAAAATGAAATAATGATTGGCCAAACACCGGAAGGACTGTGATAGTGGAAATGCCAATATGAGTGGACACCCAAAATGTAACTACACAAACTAATATTATTAAACTTAAGTTAGTATTAGTAATCACTAATTACTATGGTTTTTAAATGTGTGTTAATTAATATTGTAGGCCTAAGGGACAATTCATAGTTTTAGGAAAGTTAAGAAACATAGACTATTAGTGTGTTAAATCACCATATAGAGAGTTTCTATAAGATTAAATTATAAAAACAATTAATAATCATTATATGATTTAGTAAGAGATAGTGAAATAGGATAAGGTTACATAATTAATGACACAAGGTCAAATAAGTTTAGTTGTAAGGATTTTCTATTACAATCTAAAGGATTAATCAATGTTTATATGTTTGTTTTCATTTGATGACACTATAAAATCATTATTACTCACTGAAGAGTATGAGTGGCTAATATATTTCAACTAAGTATGTGTTAAATGAATAAGAATTATGTTTTAATGACTAAGGTTTATGTTCCAAATAATTATGTTTAAATGATAAGAATTATAGCTATGGGAATTGTTAAAACCATTAGATGTTATGTTATATGTTGTAAGAAATAAGATTTTAAAACCAATAGAAACCAGTAAACAAGAAACAAACAATACATTCAGATACAATGACACTAAAAGTGAGTTATGACAGTAGACAAATTAAGATAGGGAACCAATAAAATTACACACAATTACAAGAACCGACTTAAACATTGAACAAATGAACAGAATCTTGTATTAAAACAATCAGGACCCATTACAAGGAGAATAAAATGTAATATCATTAATTAAAGAAAAATAGTCAATTGCTGTTTAAGCCTAGGCAAAATCCCAACTGTCAACTACAAAAAACTTCAATTTATAGAATTAAACACTGACATTAGGAAGACTAAACCACATAAACTATGAAATACAAATAGACAATCATGTTAAGGCACAAATATTATGATAATAATGTAAATTAAGAAAACAGTATAATTAAATAAAATTCACAAAACTGTCAAAATGCTGATACCTAAGTGAACACTATAATATTGGATGTCAAATTAATCCTTGAGCCAAAATATGAACAGTGGTGATAATATTTACTACTAAAAAGGGAGTACTGAAGATTAATTACATTTAGAAGATCAGTAACCAGTTTAAATAAAAATTCAAATACCCTAACAATACTCTTTAGCCAATTTCAGCGTAACCATGACAACAACCGAATATTGACTAATTTCAGTTAGGAACAATACTTTATGTAGTGACGCTAAACTGGAGAGAAGCCACGCCGTGAAGGGCCCAAATTTTCAACAGAAAAGCAGTACAAGTGCCCACAATTTTGAGAAGGAGTACCAGGACAACAGATGAGAGGCCATTACAACTAATCTACACCAAGGACCAGCTCGGAATTAATCCAGATGACCGGAAAATACCTGTAATTCGACTTGAAGAAGATGACAACCAATTTGGAGCCCAAGACTGAAGTAGGAAGAATCAACATCGACCCATTACTTTACATGGACGACTGACAATACTCATCATATCTACTAACGTTGAGTATTGCTGAATTTATTTGATTATTATAAAACAAATTCTCTTTCAAAAATTCTAACTATATAATAAAACTCTCACTATCACTGAATATATTGTCAAGGATTGATAAAATAAAGGAATAACTTTGTAAACATTGAATGAACACATGATAACCTATGTTACACAACGACACTGTCACACTTCAACACCACAATATTTAATTTATAGCAAACCTTGTGTAATTTTAATGATCACAAACTTTAAATGATATGTTCTAATTTTGTTATCTTGTTATATAAACCTCTGTTTCGTACTTAAAAAACCCATTTGGCAGATTTATTTTGTAAAATAATAACAAGCGTCAATTGTAAACTTTGCACTGCCAACCTAGCGCTCCGCGGAGCGAGAGATTATATTGCCGAGGCTAAAATTTTATTATAACAGTTATTATTTTTATGAAACGTTAACGATAATTACCAAGCAAAAGCCTAATAAAAAAGTGCGTGCTGATAACAAACTGTCCTGTATTTATTTGTAGAAAATATTATGTATGTTTTGTTTACTAGCAGTGGGTCAACATAACCAACATTAATTCAAGTTGGTAACACGCGTTCCCCCACTCACACGAGAATCAGTTACAAGCCAGATGGCGAACTATTCGAATTTTCGATAACAAATCACCATACTATACAAATAAAAACTTTTAATTGTTTTCAAGAAAAACAATTTGGCGCCTATCTGGAATTACTAAAAGTGCGAGAAGGGACAGGTAAGGCACGCAGGCTACCAGACGCTTCCCAACAACACAATTTACGTTCAATAAAACTTCCAATTACACAAACATTAAATATTTTAATATACACACGACAACTTGACTTTGTCACATTTTTACAAAGTGGCGCACCACCTAGTGAGGCTAGAATTACGACAGAATATCTAGCGGCAGGTACGACAGAAGGTAAACAAGATGCAAGATGAAGAGGGCATCATCATTAAGGCGGACGAAGGAGGCCGAAAAGGAAGTTCGAGCGGAAGAGAAAGAAGTGACTTCGGTAGAAGACGTCGAACAAATGTTACCTCCCACGGAACCAGTCAAACCCGTGCAGCCAGAAAATCAACCGGAGAAACCCGCACAACCAGAGGACGGGAGTTTACTGGAAATGATGAGAATACTGATGGAAGATAACCGGAAGAACATGGAAAAAACAAACAAAAATATAGCATCATTAAGGGGAGATTTCAAGGAAGAATTGACGGAATTCAATGAAAAATTGGAGAAGAACAGTAAGACCATGGAAGAAAAAATAGACAAGAACAGCCAGCAAATGGCCGAAAATAATAAAGAAATGGCAGTAAACATGGAAAAGTTGAAGGAAGAACTGAGCAGAACCATCGAAAATAATAATGAGCGAATCAATAAGGAGATCGAGGAGGAAATGTCCGAGATGCACGGGAAATGGGAAGACATGAGCCGTGAAATACAACGAACGAAGGAAGATTTCAGAGAAAGGATGACCAACCTGGAAGAAGACAGCCAGATCCGGATAGAGTCGATAAAAACTGCAACCGACCAAAACATAAAACAAGTACGAACAGATTTTGGCGAAAGTGCCGGGAGATCGACACAGCCGTGAGCGAGGTTCGCGGACAAGGCCAGCAAAATAAAAATAAAATCGAAGAAATCCAGCAACGGGAGATTGCTAAAATCAGGGAGGAGTTAGAAATAATTAATAACAGACCACCAATAATGACGCAGTACCAACACGTGGACAACCGGGAAGTGATAAACTTTAAACAGTACCGGCGGAACCCAATGGAGTTTCTGGAAAGAGTAGACGAGCAGCTGGCCAAAACTCGGGAGAACAGGTGGACTATTATCCGAGGCTACTTAGACGAATATTTTCGAGATATCAACGATAATTGGTGGACGGCCACAAGACACGACCTGACGGATTATGAACAGTTTAAAGAGGTATTCAAGAGGAAGTACTAGTCAGAGGCCACACAGAACATAATGCGGGACAGTATATGTTTCGGAAGATACGACGCCACCAGAGGGACAACTTTTACTGCATATTTCCTCGGTAAAGTATGCCTAGCAAGAAACTTAGAACCGAAGATTGCACAAGTAAGTTTGGTAACGAAGCTTGCTTTCCATTACGAAGATGGTGTATCTAGAGCGCGGCTAGGAAGCCAAATAAAAACTATACATTCCATGGCAGCCCTGTTGGAAGATTACGAGCGAGAACGTTATTATCGTAGGAGCCGACAGCGGGACGACAGGGGCGAGAACAAAAATTTAAAAACGGTTACCCGAACAATAACAAAAATTACCGTTTTAATTATAATAACCGTAACCAAGTGTATACCCGCCTAACGAGCCGCAGAATAGAAATAACAATAATCCGGCTAGCCAACAAAATAACAATTATAACAATAATAATAGGCCAAACAACACAGACAATCCATACAACCGGCCAAATAATATGCATCAACCCTATAGGCCGAATAACACTAATTACAACCGGCCAAATTACAATAACAACCCGAGTGACAATAGAAATCGAAATAATAACGATCGCAACTATCGTCAAGTGCATTACGTGAGGGCCGAAAGTGACGATAGAAATAGATCATACTATCAAGGACGACGAAGTGCCGACCGGAATGCGTATGGACACCGATACAGTGATCGTAATTACGGACGTGACACCAGAACCAACACGGGCCGGAGTCGAAGCCAAGAAGTGTACAGGCGTGACCGGTACGAAGAGGATCACAACCAGCCTGAACCCCGACCGTCAACGAGCGGAAGTCCGCCAACAAATCAGCAAGACGATCATAACAATCAGTCCGAGATGACGTTAAACTAGAAGCGGCAGTAAAAAAACTACTTGTACCCTCACTGAACCATTCTATTGGGTTAAATCGCATCGTTACTCAAACCAACGGCGAACGAACAATTACAATCGTGCGCAATAATTATCTGAAGAATATTATAGAGGAACTCCTCGAAGAAGGTAGCAACCAATCTGATAGTAAACATAACGAGATAGTATGCTTATATTTCAACGCAATTCAAGGGAAATAGATGGAAGAACACTTTACTAAATCATGGAATAAAAACGTACAAGACATCAGTGTACCATACCAGCAGCAACCCTGCAGAGCGAGTCTTGAGAGAAGTGGGGAGAATTCTCCGTACATATTGTTATGAGCAACACAATGAATGGTCTAAATACATACCAGCAGCCGAAAATTTTATAAACTTATCGCACCACTAATTTATTGAAACAACACCATATACTGCAATGTTCCAAAGACCACCACCAAGAGAAATTACTTCCCTAATCCAATTTCTGAATGACGAAGGATATCAATTCGATGAAGTTCAATTTCACAATAAAATACTAGAAAAGACTGACAAAATCAGAGAAAAATATAAGCAAATGCAACCGAAACCCATACAATATCAGATTGGAGAGCAAATATTACTCAAAAACAGAGGATTAGCAAGCACCATGGAAGGGATAGCCAAGAAGCTATTGTTACTGTATACAGGACCCTACATAGTAAGCAAAGACAACCAAAATAATACATATGAGATCGTAGACCCAAAGACACAAAGAAGAAAGGGGACATTTAACCAAACCTCTATGAAAAAATATTATTAAAAACGAGAGAAAAAAAAAAACATCCCGAAACCAATTAATAAATAACTAGTGTTAAACAGTAAGAAACATCAACAAAACAAATAATAAAAAGATCATGTATACCATACCCACTAATAATATCGAATCACTAAGAGCTAGAGAGTGTGAATAAAAGAAAAAGAATATAATTTGAAATAATGTATTGTATAAACTAAAGAATAATAATGTGAAGAATCCTTGAAATGATATTTATTTAATAGTCGCACTAAGAGTACTTGTATAATTTTATAATGATTGACTGTAGATAAGTCCAGCAATCAAATGTGTATTTTACGGCGGAGCAATGGAGTCAAAAGTATCCCTCCGATCCGATTCAATATAATGTTAGGGAAAAAATGTTAGGGAATTAGATATCAAAGGGATAAGCACATTAAACTAAAATACGATACAAAGATCAAGAAGAATACTGACATAAAACTTATAGTTTTACCTTATTTCCTTTCCATCTTGCGACTTCGTTATATGTCATACACGACATGTTTCGGGAAACATGTTCCCATCTTCAGGTTTAAAAACTTTTTGTTCTCACATGAAGAACTTGTCAACGTAAATAAAAGCTTTTACTAACATAATTAAAAACACACTACATTAATAACGTACCGCGCGAAGAATCAGTGCGCACGGTTCGGGTTCATAATCGCAACTGTTGATTTCTCATTCGCCTATAATCTGATAAACATGTTGTAACGCAGTATCGTACAAGCTGTCCGAGTTAAACGACAATTGATCGTTGAGTACTAGGTTTTTTTTGTGTTCCCGATACTTTGTAGATTTCGAATTCTTCTAAAGGGCTCATAATTCGCCCTTTGTTGCAAATATGTAATGGTTTCAAATTTTTGGCGCAACTAGTGTATCTGTGGTTATTATTAATCAAATGTAAAGCGAAGTTGGAGGTAGTATATCTAATGCTGCCCTTCGGTATGTGTTATCGAAATCTATCTTTAAATTTTCTCCCTGTCTGGCCAATGTAAAACATGTCACAATCATCGCACACAATTTTATACACACCCGAGTTATTTTCAAGTTCTGAATGTTTATTATGTCTGAAGAAATTCCGCAAGTTATTCGTGGTTTTAAAAAATACATTAATGTTTAGTTTTTTAAATACGTTTTTTATAATGTGTGGAAGAAGATTAGTATATTCAGTCGCGATGAAAGCGTTCGCTGTATTATTAGATATAATCACTTTATTTGCTTTGGATTTGTGTTTACGAATTAGTTTGTCTATAATTGTGTCTTTATATCCATTCCTTACGGCAATGACTTTGACAGTGTTTATCTCTTCCTTCAGGTCTTCTTGGCTTAGTGGGAATGACAATAATCTGTGTACGAAAGCATTGAAGGAAGCCAATTTTTGTGTGTATGGGTGATATGAATCTGCATGAATAACCATGTCTGTAGTTGTGGGTTTTCTGTATATCCCAAATTTAAAAGAACCGGTGCATTTCTTGATGCATACGTCCATAAAATTTAAGCTATTATATGTCTCTGTTTCCATAGTAAATTTAATGTTGTTCATGTGTTTGAGCATTATATCGATTTGTCTATTTGTGCCGTTGAATATTATAAAGGTGTCATCAACGTATCGGGTGTATGAAATGATAAGTTCGTGCAATTTGTTATGAGCAGTGCAATTAATTCTTCTTACGTGCAATTAATTCTTCACAAATTATGAAGAATACTGACACTCAAAAATAATAAGAGTCTATTGCTCCAAAATAACCAGTGATTAAGAAAAGAAAATGAAATAATGATTGGCCAAACACCGGAAGGACTGTGATAGTGGAAATGCCAATATGAGTGGACACCCAAAATGTAACTACACAAACTAATATTATTAAACTTAAGTTAGTATTAGTAATCACTAATTACTATGGTTTTTAAATGTGTGTTAATTAATATTGTAGGCCTAAGGGACAATTCATAGTTTTAGGAAAGTTAAGAAACATAGACTATTAGTGTGTTAAATCACCATATAGAGAGTTTCTATAAGATTAAATTATAAAAACAATTAATAATCATTATATGATTTAGTAAGAGATAGTGAAATAGGATAAGGTTACATAATTAATGACACAAGGTCAAATAAGTTTAGTTGTAAGGATTTTCTATTACAATCTAAAGGATTAATCAATGTTTATATGTTTGTTTTCATTTGATGACACTATAAAATCATTATTACTCACTGAAGAGTATGAGTGGATAATATATTTCAACTAAGTATGTGTTAAATGAATAAGAATTATGTTTTAATGACTAAGGTTTATGTTCCAAATAATTATGTTTAAATGATAAGAATTATAGCTATGGGAATTGTTAAAACCATTAGATGTTATGTTATATGTTGTAAGAAATAAGATTTTAAAACCAATAGAAACCAGTAAACAAGAAACAAACAATACATTCAGATACAATGACACTAAAAGTGAGTTATGACAGTAGACAAATTAAGATAGGGAACCAATAAAATTACACACAATTACAAGAACCGACTTAAACATTGAACAAATGAACAGAATCTTGTATTAAAACAATCAGGACCCATTACAAGGAGAATAAAATGTAATATCATTAATTAAAGAAAAATAGTCAATTGCTGTTTAAGCCTAGGCAAAATCCCAACTGTCAACTACAAAAAACTTCAATTTATAGAATTAAACACTGACATTAGGAAGACTAAACCACATAAACTATGAAATACAAATAGACAATCATGTTAAGGCACAAATATTATGATAATAATATAAATTAAGAAAACAGTATAATTAAATAAAATTCACAAAACTGTCAAAATGCTGATACCTAAGTGAACACTATAATATTGGATGTCAAATTAATCCTTGAGCCAAAATATGAACAGTGGTGATAATATTTACTACTAAAAAGGGAGTACTGAAGATTAATTACATTTAGAAGATCAGTAACCAGTTTAAATAAAAATTCAAATACCCTAACAATACTCTTTAGCCAATTTCAGCGTAACCATGACAACAACCGAATATTGACTAATTTCAGTTAGGAACAATACTTTATGTAGTGACGCTAAACTGGAGAGAAGCCACGCCGTGAAGGGCCCAAATTTTCAACAGAAAAGCAGTACAAGTGCCCACAATTTTGAGAAGGAGTACCAGGACAACAGATGAGAGGCCATTACAACTAATCTACACCAAGGACCAGCTCGGAATTAATCCAGATGACCGGAAAATACCTGTAATTCGACTTGAAGAAGATGACAACCAATTTGGAGCCCAAGACTGAAGTAGGAAGAATCAACATCGACCCATTACTTTACATGGACGACTGACAATACTCATCATATCTACTAACGTTGAGTATTGCTGAATTTATTTGATTATTATAAAACAAATTCTCTTTCAAAAATTCTAACTATATAATAAAACTCTCACTATCACTGAATATATTGTCAAGGATTGATAAAATAAAGGAATAACTTTGTAAACATTGAATGAACACATGATAACCTATGTTACACAACGACACTGTCACACTTCAACACCACAATATTTAATTTATAGCAAACCTTGTGTAATTTTAATGATCACAAACTTTAAATGATATGTTCTAATTTTGTTATCTTGTTATATAAACCTCTGTTTCGTACTTAAAAAACCCATTTGGCAGATTTATTTTGTAAAATAATAACAAGCGTCAATTGTAAACTTTGCACTGCCAACCTAGCGCTCCGCGGAGCGAGAGATTATATTGCCGAGGCTAAAATTTTATTATAACAGTTATTATTTTTATGAAACGTTAACGATAATTACCAAGCAAAAGCCTAATAAAAAAGTGCGTGCTGATAACAAACTGTCCTGTATTTATTTGTAGAAAATATTATGTATGTTTTGTTTACTAGCAGTGGGTCAACATAACCAACATTAATTCAAGTTGGTAACACGCGTTCCCCCACTCACACGAGAATCAGTTACAAGCCAGATGGCGAACTATTCGAATTTTCGATAACAAATCACCATACTATACAAATAAAAACTTTTAATTGTTTTCAAGAAAAACAATTTGGCGCCTATCTGGAATTACTAAAAGTGCGAGAAGGGACAGGTAAGGCACGCAGGCTACCAGACGCTTCCCAACAACACAATTTACGTTCAATAAAACTTCCAATTACACAAACATTAAATATTTTAATATACACACGACAACTTGACTTTGTCACATTTTTACAAAGTGGCGCACCACCTAGTGAGGCTAGAATTACGACAGAATATCTAGCGGCAGGTATGACAGAAGGTAAACAAGATGCAAGATGAAGAGGGCATCATCATTAAGGCGGACGAAGGAGGCCGAAAAGGAAGTTCGAGCGGAAGAGAAAGAAGTGACTTCGGTAGAAGACGTCGAACAAATGTTACCTCCCACGGAACCAGTCAAACCCGTGCAGCCAGAAAATCAACCGGAGAAACCCGCACAACCAGAGGACGGGAGTTTACTGGAAATGATGAGAATACTGATGGAAGATAACCGGAAGAACATGGAAAAAACAAACAAAAATATAGCATCATTAAGGGGAGATTTCAAGGAAGAATTGACGGAATTCAATGAAAAATTGGAGAAGAACAGTAAGACCATGGAAGAAAAAATAGACAAGAACAGCCAGCAAATGGCCGAAAATAATAAAGAAATGGCAGTAAACATGGAAAAGTTGAAGGAAGAACTGAGCAGAACCATCGAAAATAATAATGAGCGAATCAATAAGGAGATCGAGGAGGAAATGTCCGAGATGCACGGGAAATGGGAAGACATGAGCCGTGAAATACAACGAACGAAGGAAGATTTCAGAGAAAGGATGACCAACCTGGAAGAAGACAGCCAGATCCGGATAGAGTCGATAAAAACTGCAACCGACCAAAACATAAAACAAGTACGAACAGATTTTGGCGAAAGTGCCGGGAGATCGACACAGCCGTGAGCGAGGTTCGCGGACAAGGCCAGCAAAATAAAAATAAAATCGAAGAAATCCAGCAACGGGAGATTGCTAAAATCAGGGAGGAGTTAGAAATAATTAATAACAGACCACCAATAATGACGCAGTACCAACACGTGGACAACCGGGAAGTGATAAACTTTAAACAGTACCGGCGGAACCCAATGGAGTTTCTGGAAAGAGTAGACGAGCAGCTGGCCAAAACTCGGGAGAACAGGTGGACTATTATCCGAGGCTACTTAGACGAATATTTTCGAGATATCAACGATAATTGGTGGACGGCCACAAGACACGACCTGACGGATTATGAACAGTTTAAAGAGGTATTCAAGAGGAAGTACTAGTCAGAGGCCACACAGAACATAATGCGGGACAGTATATGTTTCGGAAGATACGACGCCACCAGAGGGACAACTTTTACTGCATATTTCCTCGGTAAAGTATGCCTAGCAAGAAACTTAGAACCGAAGATTGCACAAGTAAGTTTGGTAACGAAGCTTGCTTTCCATTACGAAGATGGTGTATCTAGAGCGCGGCTAGGAAGCCAAATAAAAACTATACATTCCATGGCAGCCCTGTTGGAAGATTACGAGCGAGAACGTTATTATCGTAGGAGCCGACAGCGGGACGACAGGGGCGAGAACAAAAATTTAAAAACGGTTACCCGAACAATAACAAAAATTACCGTTTTAATTATAATAACCGTAACCAAGTGTATACCCGCCTAACGAGCCGCAGAATAGAAATAACAATAATCCGGCTAGCCAACAAAATAACAATTATAACAATAATAATAGGCCAAACAACACAGACAATCCATACAACCGGCCAAATAATATGCATCAACCCTATAGGCCGAATAACACTAATTACAACCGGCCAAATTACAATAACAACCCGAGTGACAATAGAAATCGAAATAATAACGATCGCAACTATCGTCAAGTGCATTACGTGAGGGCCGAAAGTGACGATAGAAATAGATCATACTATCAAGGACGACGAAGTGCCGACCGGAATGCGTATGGACACCGATACAGTGATCGTAATTACGGACGTGACACCAGAACCAACACGGGCCGGAGTCGAAGCCAAGAAGTGTACAGGCGTGACCGGTACGAAGAGGATCACAACCAGCCTGAACCCCGACCGTCAACGAGCGGAAGTCCGCCAACAAATCAGCAAGACGATCATAACAATCAGTCCGAGATGACGTTAAACTAGAAGCGGCAGTAAAAAAACTACTTGTACCCTCACTGAACCATTCTATTGGGTTAAATCGCATCGTTACTCAAACCAACGGCGAACGAACAATTACAATCGTGCGCAATAATTATCTGAAGAATATTATAGAGGAACTCCTCGAAGAAGGTAGCAACCAATCTGATAGTAAACATAACGAGATAGTATGCTTATATTTCAACGCAATTCAAGGGAAATAGATGGAAGAACACTTTACTAAATCATGGAATAAAAACGTACAAGACATCAGTGTACCATACCAGCAGCAACCCTGCAGAGCGAGTCTTGAGAGAAGTGGGGAGAATTCTCCGTACATATTGTTATGAGCAACACAATGAATGGTCTAAATACATACCAGCAGCCGAAAATTTTATAAACTTATCGCACCACTAATTTATTGAAACAACACCATATACTGCAATGTTCCAAAGACCACCACCAAGAGAAATTACTTCCCTAATCCAATTTCTGAATGACGAAGGATATCAATTCGATGAAGTTCAATTTCACAATAAAATACTAGAAAAGACTGACAAAATCAGAGAAAAATATAAGCAAATGCAACCGAAACCCATACAATATCAGATTGGAGAGCAAATATTACTCAAAAACAGAGGATTAGCAAGCACCATGGAAGGGATAGCCAAGAAGCTATTGTTACTGTATACAGGACCCTACATAGTAAGCAAAGACAACCAAAATAATACATATGAGATCGTAGACCCAAAGACACAAAGAAGAAAGGGGACATTTAACCAAACCTCTATGAAAAAATATTATTAAAAACGAGAGAAAAAAAAAAACATCCCGAAACCAATTAATAAATAACTAGTGTTAAACAGTAAGAAACATCAACAAAACAAATAATAAAAAGATCATGTATACCATACCCACTAATAATATCGAATCACTAAGAGCTAGAGAGTGTGAATAAAAGAAAAAGAATATAATTTGAAATAATGTATTGTATAAACTAAAGAATAATAATGTGAAGAATCCTTGAAATGATATTTATTTAATAGTCGCACTAAGAGTACTTGTATAATTTTATAATGATTGACTGTAGATAAGTCCAGCAATCAAATGTGTATTTTACGGCGGAGCAATGGAGTCAAAAGTATCCCTCCGATCCGATTCAATATAATGTTAGGGAAAAAATGTTAGGGAATTAGATATCAAAGGGATAAGCACATTAAACTAAAATACGATACAAAGATCAAGAAGAATACTGACATAAAACTTATAGTTTTACCTTATTTCCTTTCCATCTTGCGACTTCGTTATATGTCATACACGACATGTTTCGGGAAACATGTTCCCATCTTCAGGTTTAAAAACTTTTTGTTCTCACATGAAGAACTTGTCAACGTAAATAAAAGCTTTTACTAACATAATTAAAAACACACTACATTAATAACGTACCGCGCGAAGAATCAGTGCGCACGGTTCGGGTTCATAATCGCAACTGTTGATTTCTCATTCGCCTATAATCTGATAAACATGTTGTAACGCAGTATCGTACAAGCTGTCCGAGTTAAACGACAATTGATCGTTGAGTACTAGGTTTTTTTTGTGTTCCCGATACTTTGTAGATTTCGAATTCTTCTAAAGGGCTCATAATTCGCCCTTTGTTGCAAATATGTAATGGTTTCAAATTTTTGGCGCAACTAGTGTATCTGTGGTTATTATTAATCAAATGTAAAGCGAAGTTGGAGGTAGTATATCTAATGCTGCCCTTCGGTATGTGTTATCGAAATCTATCTTTAAATTTTCTCCCTGTCTGGCCAATGTAAAACATGTCACAATCATCGCACACAATTTTATACACACCCGAGTTATTTTCAAGTTCTGAATGTTTATTATGTCTGAAGAAATTCCGCAAGTTATTCGTGGTTTTAAAAAATACATTAATGTTTAGTTTTTTAAATACGTTTTTTATAATGTGTGGAAGAAGATTAGTATATTCAGTCGCGATGAAAGCGTTCGCTGTATTATTAGATATAATCACTTTATTTGCTTTGGATTTGTGTTTACGAATTAGTTTGTCTATAATTGTGTCTTTATATCCATTCCTTACGGCAATGACTTTGACAGTGTTTATCTCTTCCTTCAGGTCTTCTTGGCTTAGTGGGAATGACAATAATCTGTGTACGAAAGCATTGAAGGAAGCCAATTTTTGTGTGTATGGGTGATATGAATCTGCATGAATAACCATGTCTGTAGTTGTGGGTTTTCTGTATATCCCAAATTTAAAAGAACCGGTGCATTTCTTGATGCATACGTCCATAAAATTTAAGCTATTATATGTCTCTGTTTCCATAGTAAATTTAATGTTGTTCATGTGTTTGAGCATTATATCGATTTGTCTATTTGTGCCGTTGAATATTATAAAGGTGTCATCAACGTATCGGGTGTATGAAATGATAAGTTCGTGCAATTTGTTATGAGCAGTGCAATTAATTCTTCTTACGTGCAATTAATTCTTCACAAATTATGAAGAATACTGACACTCAAAAATAATAAGAGTCTATTGCTCCAAAATAACCAGTGATTAAGAAAAGAAAATGAAATAATGATTGGCCAAACACCGGAAGGACTGTGATAGTGGAAATGCCAATATGAGTGGACACCCAAAATGTAACTACACAAACTAATATTATTAAACTTAAGTTAGTATTAGTAATCACTAATTACTATGGTTTTTAAATGTGTGTTAATTAATATTGTAGGCCTAAGGGACAATTCATAGTTTTAGGAAAGTTAAGAAACATAGACTATTAGTGTGTTAAATCACCATATAGAGAGTTTCTATAAGATTAAATTATAAAAACAATTAATAATCATTATATGATTTAGTAAGAGATAGTGAAATAGGATAAGGTTACATAATTAATGACACAAGGTCAAATAAGTTTAGTTGTAAGGATTTTCTATTACAATCTAAAGGATTAATCAATGTTTATATGTTTGTTTTCATTTGATGACACTATAAAATCATTATTACTCACTGAAGAGTATGAGTGGATAATATATTTCAACTAAGTATGTGTTAAATGAATAAGAATTATGTTTTAATGACTAAGGTTTATGTTCCAAATAATTATGTTTAAATGATAAGAATTATAGCTATGGGAATTGTTAAAACCATTAGATGTTATGTTATATGTTGTAAGAAATAAGATTTTAAAACCAATAGAAACCAGTAAACAAGAAACAAACAATACATTCAGATACAATGACACTAAAAGTGAGTTATGACAGTAGACAAATTAAGATAGGGAACCAATAAAATTACACACAATTACAAGAACCGACTTAAACATTGAACAAATGAACAGAATCTTGTATTAAAACAATCAGGACCCATTACAAGGAGAATAAAATGTAATATCATTAATTAAAGAAAAATAGTCAATTGCTGTTTAAGCCTAGGCAAAATCCCAACTGTCAACTACAAAAAACTTCAATTTATAGAATTAAACACTGACATTAGGAAGACTAAACCACATAAACTATGAAATACAAATAGACAATCATGTTAAGGCACAAATATTATGATAATAATGTAAATTAAGAAAACAGTATAATTAAATAAAATTCACAAAACTGTCAAAATGCTGATACCTAAGTGAACACTATAATATTGGATGTCAAATTAATCCTTGAGCCAAAATATGAACAGTGGTGATAATATTTACTACTAAAAAGGGAGTACTGAAGATTAATTACATTTAGAAGATCAGTAACCAGTTTAAATAAAAATTCAAATACCCTAACAATACTCTTTAGCCAATTTCAGCGTAACCATGACAACAACCGAATATTGACTAATTTCAGTTAGGAACAATACTTTATGTAGTGACGCTAAACTGGAGAGAAGCCACGCCGTGAAGGGCCCAAATTTTCAACAGAAAAGCAGTACAAGTGCCCACAATTTTGAGAAGGAGTACCAGGACAACAGATGAGAGGCCATTACAACTAATCTACACCAAGGACCAGCTCGGAATTAATCCAGATGACCGGAAAATACCTGTAATTCGACTTGAAGAAGATGACAACCAATTTGGAGCCCAAGACTGAAGTAGGAAGAATCAACATCGACCCATTACTTTACATGGACGACTGACAATACTCATCATATCTACTAACGTTGAGTATTGCTGAATTTATTTGATTATTATAAAACAAATTCTCTTTCAAAAATTCTAACTATATAATAAAACTCTCACTATCACTGAATATATTGTCAAGGATTGATAAAATAAAGGAATAACTTTGTAAACATTGAATGAACACATGATAACCTATGTTACACAACGACACTGTCACACTTCAACACCACAATATTTAATTTATAGCAAACCTTGTGTAATTTTAATGATCACAAACTTTAAATGATATGTTCTAATTTTGTTATCTTGTTATATAAACCTCTGTTTCGTACTTAAAAAACCCATTTGGCAGATTTATTTTGTAAAATAATAACAAGCGTCAATTGTAAACTTTGCACTGCCAACCTAGCGCTCCGCGGAGCGAGAGATTATATTGCCGAGGCTAAAATTTTATTATAACAGTTATTATTTTTATGAAACGTTAACGATAATTACCAAGCAAAAGCCTAATAAAAAAGTGCGTGCTGATAACAAACTGTCCTGTATTTATTTGTAGAAAATATTATGTATGTTTTGTTTACTAGCAGTGGGTCAACATAACCAACATTAATTCAAGTTGGTAACACGCGTTCCCCCACTCACACGAGAATCAGTTACAAGCCAGATGGCGAACTATTCGAATTTTCGATAACAAATCACCATACTATACAAATAAAAACTTTTAATTGTTTTCAAGAAAAACAATTTGGCACCTATCTGGAATTACTAAAAGTGCGAGAAGGGACAGGTAAGGCACGCAGGCTACCAGACGCTTCCCAACAACACAATTTACGTTCAATAAAACTTCCAATTACACAAACATTAAATATTTTAATATACACACGACAACTTGACTTTGTCACATTTTTACAAAGTGGCGCACCACCTAGTGAGGCTAGAATTACGACAGAATATCTAGCGGCAGGTACGACAGAAGGTAAACAAGATGCAAGATGAAGAGGGCATCATCATTAAGGCGGACGAAGGAGGCCGAAAAGGAAGTTCGAGCGGAAGAGAAAGAAGTGACTTCGGTAGAAGACGTCGAACAAATGTTACCTCCCACGGAACCAGTCAAACCCGTGCAGCCAGAAAATCAACCGGAGAAACCCGCACAACCAGAGGACGGGAGTTTACTGGAAATGATGAGAATACTGATGGAAGATAACCGGAAGAACATGGAAAAAACAAACAAAAATATAGCATCATTAAGGGGAGATTTCAAGGAAGAATTGACGGAATTCAATGAAAAATTGGAGAAGAACAGTAAGACCATGGAAGAAAAAATAGACAAGAACAGCCAGCAAATGGCCGAAAATAATAAAGAAATGGCAGTAAACATGGAAAAGTTGAAGGAAGAACTGAGCAGAACCATCGAAAATAATAATGAGCGAATCAATAAGGAGATCGAGGAGGAAATGTCCGAGATGCACGGGAAATGGGAAGACATGAGCCGTGAAATACAACGAACGAAGGAAGATTTCAGAGAAAGGATGACCAACCTGGAAGAAGACAGCCAGATCCGGATAGAGTCGATAAAAACTGCAACCGACCAAAACATAAAACAAGTACGAACAGATTTTGGCGAAAGTGCCGGGAGATCGACACAGCCGTGAGCGAGGTTCGCGGACAAGGCCAGCAAAATAAAAATAAAATCGAAGAAATCCAGCAACGGGAGATTGCTAAAATCAGGGAGGAGTTAGAAATAATTAATAACAGACCACCAATAATGACGCAGTACCAACACGTGGACAACCGGGAAGTGATAAACTTTAAACAGTACCGGCGGAACCCAATGGAGTTTCTGGAAAGAGTAGACGAGCAGCTGGCCAAAACTCGGGAGAACAGGTGGACTATTATCCGAGGCTACTTAGACGAATATTTTCGAGATATCAACGATAATTGGTGGACGGCCACAAGACACGACCTGACGGATTATGAACAGTTTAAAGAGGTATTCAAGAGGAAGTACTAGTCAGAGGCCACACAGAACATAATGCGGGACAGTATATGTTTCGGAAGATACGACGCCACCAGAGGGACAACTTTTACTGCATATTTCCTCGGTAAAGTATGCCTAGCAAGAAACTTAGAACCGAAGATTGCACAAGTAAGTTTGGTAACGAAGCTTGCTTTCCATTACGAAGATGGTGTATCTAGAGCGCGGCTAGGAAGCCAAATAAAAACTATACATTCCATGGCAGCCCTGTTGGAAGATTACGAGCGAGAACGTTATTATCGTAGGAGCCGACAGCGGGACGACAGGGGCGAGAACAAAAATTTAAAAACGGTTACCCGAACAATAACAAAAATTACCGTTTTAATTATAATAACCGTAACCAAGTGTATACCCGCCTAACGAGCCGCAGAATAGAAATAACAATAATCCGGCTAGCCAACAAAATAACAATTATAACAATAATAATAGGCCAAACAACACAGACAATCCATACAACCGGCCAAATAATATGCATCAACCCTATAGGCCGAATAACACTAATTACAACCGGCCAAATTACAATAACAACCCGAGTGACAATAGAAATCGAAATAATAACGATCGCAACTATCGTCAAGTGCATTACGTGAGGGCCGAAAGTGACGATAGAAATAGATCATACTATCAAGGACGACGAAGTGCCGACCGGAATGCGTATGGACACCGATACAGTGATCGTAATTACGGACGTGACACCAGAACCAACACGGGCCGGAGTCGAAGCCAAGAAGTGTACAGGCGTGACCGGTACGAAGAGGATCACAACCAGCCTGAACCCCGACCGTCAACGAGCGGAAGTCCGCCAACAAATCAGCAAGACGATCATAACAATCAGTCCGAGATGACGTTAAACTAGAAGCGGCAGTAAAAAAACTACTTGTACCCTCACTGAACCATTCTATTGGGTTAAATCGCATCGTTACTCAAACCAACGGCGAACGAACAATTACAATCGTGCGCAATAATTATCTGAAGAATATTATAGAGGAACTCCTCGAAGAAGGTAGCAACCAATCTGATAGTAAACATAACGAGATAGTATGCTTATATTTCAACGCAATTCAAGGGAAATAGATGGAAGAACACTTTACTAAATCATGGAATAAAAACGTACAAGACATCAGTGTACCATACCAGCAGCAACCCTGCAGAGCGAGTCTTGAGAGAAGTGGGGAGAATTCTCCGTACATATTGTTATGAGCAACACAATGAATGGTCTAAATACATACCAGCAGCCGAAAATTTTATAAACTTATCGCACCACTAATTTATTGAAACAACACCATATACTGCAATGTTCCAAAGACCACCACCAAGAGAAATTACTTCCCTAATCCAATTTCTGAATGACGAAGGATATCAATTCGATGAAGTTCAATTTCACAATAAAATACTAGAAAAGACTGACAAAATCAGAGAAAAATATAAGCAAATGCAACCGAAACCCATACAATATCAGATTGGAGAGCAAATATTACTCAAAAACAGAGGATTAGCAAGCACCATGGAAGGGATAGCCAAGAAGCTATTGTTACTGTATACAGGACCCTACATAGTAAGCAAAGACAACCAAAATAATAGATATGAGATCGTAGACCCAAAGACACAAAGAAGAAAGGGGACATTTAACCAAACCTCTATGAAAAAATATTATTAAAAACGAGAGAAAAAAAAAACATCCCGAAACCAATTAATAAATAACTAGTGTTAAACAGTAAGAAACATCAACAAAACAAATAATAAAAAGATCATGTATACCATACCCACTAATAATATCGAATCACTAAGAGCTAGAGAGTGTGAATAAAAGAAAAAGAATATAATTTGAAATAATGTATTGTATAAACTAAAGAATAATAATGTGAAGAATCCTTGAAATGATATTTATTTAATAGTCGCACTAAGAGTACTTGTATAATTTTATAATGATTGACTGTAGATAAGTCCAGCAATCAAATGTGTATTTTACGGCGGAGCAATGGAGTCAAAAGTATCCCTCCGATCCGATTCAATATAATGTTAGGGAAAAAATGTTAGGGAATTAGATATCAAAGGGATAAGCACATTAAACTAAAATACGATACAAAGATCAAGAAGAATACTGACATAAAACTTATAGTTTTACCTTATTTCCTTTCCATCTTGCGACTTCGTTATATGTCATACACGACATGTTTCGGGAAACATGTTCCCATCTTCAGGTTTAAAAACTTTTTGTTCTCACATGAAGAACTTGTCAACGTAAATAAAAGCTTTTACTAACATAATTAAAAACACACTACATTAATAACGTACCGCGCGAAGAATCAGTGCGCACGGTTCGGGTTCATAATCGCAACTGTTGATTTCTCATTCGCCTATAATCTGATAAACATGTTGTAACGCAGTATCGTACAAGCTGTCCGAGTTAAACGACAATTGATCGTTGAGTACTAGGTTTTTTTTGTGTTCCCGATACTTTGTAGATTTCGAATTCTTCTAAAGGGCTCATAATTCGCCCTTTGTTGCAAATATGTAATGGTTTCAAATTTTTGGCGCAACTAGTGTATCTGTGGTTATTATTAATCAAATGTAAAGCGAAGTTGGAGGTAGTATATCTAATGCTGCCCTTCGGTATGTGTTATCGAAATCTATCTTTAAATTTTCTCCCTGTCTGGCCAATGTAAAACATGTCACAATCATCGCACACAATTTTATACACACCCGAGTTATTTTCAAGTTCTGAATGTTTATTATGTCTGAAGAAATTCCGCAAGTTATTCGTGGTTTTAAAAAATACATTAATGTTTAGTTTTTTAAATACGTTTTTTATAATGTGTGGAAGAAGATTAGTATATTCAGTCGCGATGAAAGCGTTCGCTGTATTATTAGATATAATCACTTTATTTGCTTTGGATTTGTGTTTACGAATTAGTTTGTCTATAATTGTGTCTTTATATCCATTCCTTACGGCAATGACTTTGACAGTGTTTATCTCTTCCTTCAGGTCTTCTTGGCTTATTGGGAATGACAATAATCTGTGTACGAAAGCATTGAAGGAAGCCAATTTTTGTGTGTATGGGTGATATGAATCTGCATGAATAACCATGTCTGTAGTTGTGGGTTTTCTGTATATCCCAAATTTAAAAGAACCGGTGCATTTCTTGATGCATACGTCCATAAAATTTAAGCTATTATATGTCTCTGTTTCCATAGTAAATTTAATGTTGTTCATGTGTTTGAGCATTATATCGATTTGTCTATTTGTGCCGTTGAATATTATAAAGGTGTCATCAACGTATCGGGTGTATGAAATGATAAGTTCGTGCAATTTGTTATGAGCAGTGCAATTAATTCTTCTTACGTGCAATTAATTCTTCACAAATTATGAAGACTACTGACACTCAAAAATAATAAGAGTCTATTGCTCCAAAATAACCAGTGATTAAGAAAAGAAAATGAAATAATGATTGGCCAAACACCGGAAGGACTGTGATAGTGGAAATGCCAATATGAGTGGACACCCAAAATGTAACTACACAAACTAATATTATTAAACTTAAGTTAGTATTAGTAATCACTAATTACTATGGTTTTTAAATGTGTGTTAATTAATATTGTAGGCCTAAGGGACAATTCATAGTTTTAGGAAAGTTAAGAAACATAGACTATTAGTGTGTTAAATCACCATATAGAGAGTTTCTATAAGATTAAATTATAAAAACAATTAATAATCATTATATGATTTAGTAAGAGATAGTGAAATAGGATAAGGTTACATAATTAATGACACAAGGTCAAATAAGTTTAGTTGTAAGGATTTTCTATTACAATCTAAAGGATTAATCAATGTTTATATGTTTGTTTTCATTTGATGACACTATAAAATCATTATTACTCACTGAAGAGTATGAGTGGATAATATATTTCAACTAAGTATGTGTTAAATGAATAAGAATTATGTTTTAATGACTAAGGTTTATGTTCCAAATAATTATGTTTAAATGATAAGAATTATAGCTATGGGAATTGTTAAAACCATTAGATGTTATGTTATATGTTGTAAGAAATAAGATTTTAAAACCAATAGAAACCAGTAAACAAGAAACAAACAATACATTCAGATACAATGACACTAAAAGTGAGTTATGACAGTAGACAAATTAAGATAGGGAACCAATAAAATTACACACAATTACAAGAACCGACTTAAACATTGAACAAATGAACAGAATCTTGTATTAAAACAATCAGGACCCATTACAAGGAGAATAAAATGTAATATCAGTAATTAAAGAAAAATAGTCAATTGCTGTTTAAGCCTAGGCAACATCCCAACTGTCAACTACAAAAAACTTCACTTTATAGAATTAAACACTGACATTAGGAAGACTAAACCACATAAACTATGAAATACAAATAGACAATCATGTTAAGGCACAAATATTATGATAATAATGTAAATTAAGAAAACAGTATAATTAAATAAAATTCACAAAACTGTCAAAATGCTGATACCTAAGTGAACACTATAATATTGGATGTCAAATTAATCCTTGAGCCAAAATATGAACAGTGGTGATAATATTTACTACTAAAAAGGGAGTACTGAAGATTAATTACATTTAGAAGATCAGTAACCAGTTTAAATAAAAATTCAAATACCCTAACAATACTCTTTAGCCAATTTCAGCATAACCATGACAACAACCGAATATTGACTAATTTCAGTTAGGAACAATACTTTATGTAGTGACGCTAAACTGGAGAGACGCCAAGCCGTGAAGGGCCCAAATTTTCAACAGAAAAACAGTACAAGTGCCCACAATTTTGAGAAGGAGTACCAGGACAACAGATGAGAGGCCATTACAACTAATCTACACCAAGGACCAGCTCGGAATTAATCCAGATGACCGGAAAATACCTGTAATTCGACTTGAAGAAGATGACAACCAATTTGGAGCCCAAGACTGAAGTAGGAAGAATCAACATCGACCCATTACTTTACACGGACGACTGACAATACTCATCATATCTACTAACGTTGAGTATTGCTGAATTTATTTGATTATTATAAAACAAATTCTCTTTCAAAAATTCTACCTATATAATAAAACTCTCACTATCACTGAATATATTGTCAAGGATTGATAAAATAAAGGAATAACTTTGTAAACATTGAATGAACACATGATAACCTATGTTACACAACGACACTGTCACACTTCAACACCACAATATTTAATTTATAGCAAACCTTGTGTAATGATCACAAACTTTAAATGATATGTTCTAATTTTGTTATCTTGTTATATAAACCTCTGTTTCGTACTTAAAAGAACCCATTTGGCAGATTTATTTTGTAAAATAATAACAAGCGTCAATTGTAAACTTTGCACTGCCAACCTAACGCTCCGTGGAGCGAGAGATTATATTGCCGAGGCTAAAATTTTATTATAACAGTTATTATTTTTATGAAGCGTTAACAAGCAAAAGCCTAATAAAAAAGTGTGTGCTGATAACAAACTGTCCTGTATTTATTTGTAGAAAATATTATGTATGTTTTGTTTACTAGCAGTGGGTTGACATAACCAACATTAATTCAAGTTGGCAACACGCGTTCCCCCACTCACACGAGAATCAGTTACAAGCCAGACGGCGAACTATTCGAATTTTCGATAACAAATCACCATACTATACAAATAAAAACTTTTAATTGTTTTCAAGAAAAAAAATTTGGCGCCTATCCGGAATTACTAAAAGTGCGAGAAGGGACAGGCAAGGCACGCAGGCTACCAGACGCTTCCGAACAACACAATTTACGTTCAATAAAACTTCCAATTACACAAACATTAAATATTTTAATATACACACGACAACTTGACTTTGTCACATTTGTACAAAGTGGCGCACCAACTAGTGAGGCTAGAATTACGACAGAATATCTAGCGGCAGGTACGACAGAAGGTAAACAAGATGAAGAGGGCATCATCATTAAGGCGGACGAAGGAGGCCGAAAAGGAAGTTCGAGCGGAAGAGAAAGAAGTGACTTCAGTAGAAGACGCCGAACAAATGTTACCTCCCACGGAACCAGTCAAACCCGTGCAGCCAGAAAATCAACCGGAGAAACCCGCACAACCAGAGGACGGGAGTTTACTGGAAATGATGAGAATACTGATGGAAGATAACCGGAAGAACATGGAAAAAACGAACGAAAATATAGCATCATTAAGGGAAGATTTCAAGGAAGAATTGACGGAATTCAATGAAAAATTGGACAAGAACAGTAAGACCATGGAAGAAAAAATAGACAAGAACAGCCAGCAAATGGCCGAAAATAATAAAGAAATGGCAGTAAACATGGAAAAGTTGAAGGAAGAACTGAGCAGAACCATCGAAAATAATAATGAGCGAATCAATAAGAAGATCGAGGAGGAAATGTCCGAGATGCACGGGAAATGGGAAGACATGAGCCATGAAATACAACGAACGAAGGAAGATTTCAGAGAACGGATGACCAACCTGGAAGAAGACAGCCAGATCCGGATAGAGTCGATAAAAACTGCAACCGACCAAAACATAAAACAAGTACGAACAGATTTTGGCGAAAGTGCCGGGAGATCGACACAGCCGTGAGCGAAGTTCGCGGACAAGGCCAGCAAAATAAAAATAAAATCGAAGAAATCCAGCAACGGGAGATTGCTAAAATCAGGGAGGAGATAGAAATAATTAATAACAGACCACCAATAATGACGCAGTACCAACACGTGGACAACCGGGAAGTGATAAACTTTAAACAGTACCGGCGGAATCCAATGGAGTTTCTGGAAAGAGTAGACGAGCAGCTGGCCAAAACTCGGGAGAACAGGTGGACAATTATCCGAGGCTACTTAGACGAATATTTTCGAGATATCAACGATAATTGGTGGACGGCCACAAGACACGACCTGACGGATTATGAACAGTTTAAAGAGGTATTCAAGAGGAAGTACTAGTCAGAGGCCACACAGAACATAATGCGGGACAGTATATGTTTCGGAAGATACGACGCCACCAGAGGGACAACTTTTACTGCATATTTCCTCGGTAAAGTATGCCTAGCAAGAAACTTAGAACCGAAGATCCCAGAAGAAAGTTTGGTAACGAAGCTTGCTTTCCATTACGAAGAGGGTGTATCTAGAGCGCGGCTAGGAAGCCAAATAAAAACTATACATTCCATGGCAGCCCTGTTGGAAGATTACGAGCGAGAACGTTATTATCGTAGGAGCCGACAGCGGGACGACAGGGGCGAGAACAAAAATTTTAACAACGGTTACCCGAACAATAACAACAATTACCGTTTTAATTATAATAACCATAACCTAGTGAATAACCCGCCTAACGAGCCGCAGAATAGAAATAACAATAATCCGGCTAGCCAACAAAATAACAATTATAACAATAATAATAGGCCAAACAACACAGACAATCCATACAACCGGCCAAATAATACACATCAACCCTATAGGCCGAATAACACTAATTACTACCAGCCAAATTACAATAACAACCCGAGTGACAATAGAAATCGAAATAATAATGATCGCAACTATTGTCAAGTGCATTACGTGAAGGCCGAAAGTGACGATAGAAATAGATCATACTATCAAGGACGACGAAGTGCCGACCGGAATGCGTAAGGACACCGATACAGTGATCGTAATTACGGACGTGACACCAGAACCAACACGGGCTGGAGTCGAAGCCAAGAAGTGTACAGGCATGACCGGTACGAAGAGGATCACAACCAGCCTGAACCCCGACTGTCAACGAGCGGAAGTCCGCCAACAAATCAGCAAGACGATTGTAACAATCAGTCCGAGATGACGTTAAACTAGGAGCGGCAGTGACAAAACTACTTGTACCCTCACTGAACCACTCTATTGGATTAAATTGCATCGTTACTCAAACCAACGGTGAACGAACAATTACAATCGTGCGCAATAATTATCTGAAGAATATTATAGAGGAACTCCTCGAAGAAGGTAGCAACCAATCTGATAGTAAACATAACGAGATAGTATGCTTATATTTCAACGCAATTCAAGGGAAATAGATGGAAGAACACTTTACTAAATCATGGAATAAAAACGTACAAGACATCAGTGTACCATCCCAGCAGCAACCCTGCAGAGCGAGTCTTGAGAGAAGTGGGGAGAATTCTACGTACATATTGTTATGAGCAACACAATGAATGGTCTAAATACTACCAGCAGCCGAAAATTTTATAAACTTATCGCACCACCAATTTATTGAAACAACACCATATACTGCAATGTTCCAAAGACCACCACCAAGAGAAATTACTTCCCTAATCCAATTTCCAAATGACGAAGGATATCAATTCGATGAAGTTCAATTTCACAATAAAATACTAGAAAAGACTGACAAAATCAGAGAAAAATATAAGCAAATGCAACCGAAACCCATACAATATCAGATTGGAGAGCAAATATTACTCAAAAACAGAGGATTAGCAAGCACCATGGAAGGGATAGCCAAGAAGCTATTGTTACTGTATACAGGACCCTACATAGTAAGCAAAGACAACCAAAATAATACATATGAGATCGTAGACCCAAAGACACAAAGAAGAAAGGGGACATTTAACCAAACCTCTATGAAAAAATATTATTAAAAACGAGAGAAAAAAAAATCCCGAAACCAATTTAATAAATAACTAGTGTTAAACAGTAAGAAAAATCAACAAAACAAATAATAAAAAGATCATGTATACCATACCCACTAATAATATCGAATCACTAAGAGCTAGAGACTGTGAA
The DNA here is from genome assembly GCA_034769895.1 of Magicicada septendecula. NCBI lineage: Eukaryota > Metazoa > Arthropoda > Insecta > Hemiptera > Cicadidae > Magicicada > Magicicada septendecula. The sequence continues at coordinate 1,188,473,207 of CM068367.1, read as the reverse complement.
TAAAAGAAATAGAATATAATTTGAAATAATGTATTGTATAAACTAAAGAATAATAATGTGAAGAATCCTTCAAATGATATTTATTTAATAGTCGCACTAAGAGTACTTGTATAATTTTATAATGATTGACTGTAGATAAGTCCAGCAATCAAATGTGTATTTTACGGCGGAGCAATGGAGTCAAAAGTACCCCTCCGATCCGATTCAATATAATGTTAGGGAAAAATGTTAGGGAATTAGATATCAAAGGGATAAGCACATTAAACTAAAATACGATACAAAGATCAAGAAGAATACTGACACTCAAAAATAAAAAGAGTCTATTGCTCAAAAATAACCAGTGATTAAGAAAAGAAAATGAAATAATGATTGATAATTCCAATCAAAAAACTGAACGATATTTGTTGAAATAATCAATTTTAGTGGCAGGGCAATATGTAATGGTACATATCTTCACCTAACCATAATGAAGAAAACATGGCAATAGATGGTAAGTGAGAGAGTAGAACTAGCCCCAAAGGACCAAGAATAACATAAATAATGACAACTGCAAATGGACTAGAACTAGCCACCGCACCAACATAAGTCTGTAAATAAGAAGAATAGTGACTAACAAACAATTAACATGGAAGTGTAATGATACAATCAGTCACAACACTAAGGAAGTGACGTATAAAGTATGACAAAATAAAGTGAACCAAGAAGGAATACAAAACTTGTATTAAACCAAAGAAATAGACTCACTAATGAAAATTGTATATAATATTAATAATTGTAAGGACAGACAAGTTAGAATTACTAATTATTAAGTACTTAAGATATAGAATGGCACAATAACCCAAACAGATAGAGTAAACTAGGACAAATCACATTAGCACAATACTAACATATCAGTGGTACAATAAGACACAACAGAATGAGAGTAGTAAATTGTAATGATGGTGAACATTTTCTAAATAGATGTAAGAAAGAGAATTTTTTAGTAAGCAATACAATAATATTAACCCACCAGTAACACTAAAAGAAGATTGAGTGTAAGGTGTTAGTGTTAATACCCCAAAGTGAGAATAAAACCCCATTAAAAAGTGATAAAAACACTGATAAAGCAGTGTCCAAAGTTTATAAGTGAATAAACTAAATTATAAGTGATAAGTTATGTGTGAGTGAGATCTAATATTGGCCAAACACAGGAAGGACTGTGATAGTGGAAATGCCAATATGAGTGGACACCCAAAATGTAACTACACAAACTAATATTATTAAACTTAAGTTAGTATTAGTAATCACTAATTACTATGGTTTTTAAATGTGTGTTAATTAATATTGTAGGCCTAAGGGACAATTCATAGTTTTAGGAAAGTTAAGAAACATAGACTATTAGTGTGTTAAATCACCATATAGAGAGTTTCTATAAGATTAAATTATAAAAACAATTAATAATCATTATATGATTTAGTAAGAGATAGTGAAATAGGATAAGGTTACATAATTAATGACACAAGGTCAAATAAGTTTAGTGGTAAGGATTTTCTATTACAATCTAAAGGATTAATCAATGTTTATATGTTTGTTTCCATTTGATGACACTATAAAATCATTATTACTCACTGAAGAGTATGAGTGGATAATATATTTCAACTAAGTATGTGTTAAATGAATAAGAATTATGTTTTAATGACTAAGGTTTATGTTCCAAATAATTATGTTTAAATGATAAGAATTATAGCTACGGGAATTGTTAAAACCATTAGATGTTATGTTATATGTTGTAAGAAATAAGATTTTAAAACCAATAGAAACCAGTAAACAAGAAACAAACAATACATTCAGATACAATGACACTAAAAGTGAGTTATGACAGTAGACAAATTAAGATAGGGAACCAATAAAATTACACACAATTACAAGAACCGACTTAAACATTGAACAAATGAACAGAATCTTGTATTAAAACAATCAGGACCCATTACAAGGAGAATAAAATGTAATATCAGTAATTAAAGAAAAATAGTCAATTGCTGTTTAAGCCTAGGCAAAATCCCAACTGTCAACTAAAAAAAACTTCAATTTATAGAATTAAACACTGACATTAGGAAGACTAAACCACATAAACTATGAAATACAAATAGACAATCATGTTAAGGCACAAATATTATGATAATAATGTAAATTAAGAAAACAGTATAATTAAATAAAATTCACAAAACTGTCAAAATGCTGATACCTAAGTGAACACTATAATATTGGATGTCAAATTAATCCTTGAGCCAAAATATGAACAGTGGTGATAATATTTACTACTAAAAAGGGAGTACTGAAGATTAATTACATTTAGAAGATCAGTAACCAGTTTAAATAAAAATTCAAATACCCTAACAATACTCTTTAGCCAATTTCAGCGTAACCATGACAACAACCGAATATTGACTAATTTCAGTTAGGAACAATACTTTATGTAGTGACGCTAAACTGGAGAGACGCCAAGCCGTGAAGGGCCCAAATTTTCAACAGAAAAACAGTACAAGTGCCCACAATTTTGAGAAGGAGTACCAGGACAACAGATGAGAGGCCATTACAACTAATCTACACCAAGGACCAGCTCGGAATTAATCCCGATGACCGGAAAATACCTGTAATTCGACTTGAAGAAGATGACAACCAATTTGGAGCCCAAGACTGAAGTAGGAAGAATCAACATCGACCCATTACTTTACATGGACGACTGACAATACTCATCATATCTACTAATGTTGAGTAATGCTGAATTTATTTGATTATTATAAAACAAATTCTCTTTCAAAAATTCTAACTATATAATAAAACTCTCACTATCACTGAATATATTGTCAAGGATTGATAAAATAAAGGAATAACTTTGTAAACATTGAATGAACACATGATAACCTATGTTACATAACGACACTGTCACACTTCAACACCACAATATTTAATTTATAGCAAACCTTGTGTAATTTTAATGATCACAAACTTTAAATGATATGTTCTAATTTTGTTATCTTGTTATATAAACCTCTGTTTCGTACTTAAAAGAACCCATTTGGCAGATTTATTTTGTAAAATAATAACAAGCGTCAATTGTAAACTTTGCACTGCCAACCTAGCGCTCAGCGGAGCGAGAGATTATATTGCCGAGGCTAAAATTTTATTATAACAGTTATTATTTTTATGAAGCGTTAACAAGCAAAAGCCTAATAAAAAAGTGCGTGCTGATAACAAACTGTCCTGTATTTATTTGTAGAAAATATTATGTATGTTTTGTTTACTAGCAGTGGGTTGACATAACCAACATTAATTCAAGTTGGCAACACGCGTTCCCCCACTCACACGAGAATCAGTTACAAGCCAGACGGCGAACTATTCGAATTTTCGATAACAAATCACCATACTATACAAATAAAAACTTTTAATTGTTTTCAAGAAAAAGAATTTGGTGCCTATCCGGAATTACTAAAAGTGCGAGAAGGGACAGGCAAGGCATGCAGGCTACCAGACGCTTCCGAACAACACAATTTACGTTCAATAAAACTTCCAATTACACAAACATTAAATATTTTAATATACACACGACAACTTGACTTTGTCACATTTTTACAAAGTGGCGCACCAACTAGTGAGGCTAGAATTATGACAGAATATCTAGCGGCAGGTACGACAGAAGGTAAACAAGATGAAGAGGGTATCATCATTAAGGCGGACGAAGGAGGTCGAAAAGGAAGTTCGAGCGGAAGAGAAAGAAGTGACTTCAGTAGAAGACGCCGAACAAATGTTACCTCCCACGGAACCAGTCAAACCCGTGCAGCCAGAAAATCAACCGGAGAAACCCGCACAACCAGAGGACGGGAGTTTACTGGAAATGATGAGAATACTGATGGAAAATAACCGGCAGAACATGGAAAAAACGAACGAAAATATAGCATCATTAAGGGAAGATTACAAGGAAGAATTGACGGAATTCAATGAAAAATTGGACAAGAACAGTAAGACCATGGAAGAAAAAATAGACAAGAACAGCCAGCAAATAGCCGAAAATAATAAAGAAATGGCAGTAAACATGGAAAAGTTGAAGGAAGAACTGAGCAGAACCATCGAAAATAATAATGAGCGAATCAATAAGAAGATTGAGGAGGAAATGTCCGAGATGCACGGGAAATGGGAAGACATGAGCCGTGAAATACAACGAACGAAGGAAGATTTCAGAGAACGGATGACCAACCTGGAAGAAGACAGCCAGATCCGGATAGAGTCGATAAAAACTGCAACCGACCAAAACATAAAACAAGTACGAACAGATTTTGGCGAAAGTGCCAGGAGATCGACACAGCCGTGAGCGAGGTTCGCGGACAAGGCCAGCAAAATAAAAATAAAATCGAAGAAATCCAGCAACGGGATATTGCTAAAATCAGGGAGGAGTTAGAAATAATTAATAACAGACCACCAATAATGAAGCAGTACCAACACGTGGACAACCGGGAAGTGACAAACTTTAAACAGTACCGGCGGAACCCAATGGAGTTTCTGGAAAGAGTAGACGAGCAGCGGGCCAAAACTCGGGAGAACAGATGGACAATTATCCGAAGCTACTTAGACGAATATTTTCGAGATATCAACGATAATTGGTGGACGGCCACAAGACACGACCTGACGGATTATGAACAGTTTAAAGAGGTATTCAAGAGGAAGTACTGGTTGGAGGCCACACAGAACATAGTGCGGGACAGTATATGTTTTGGAAGATACGACGCCACCAGAGGGACAACTTTTACTGCATATTTCCTCGGTAAAGTATGCCTAGCAAGAAACTTAGAACCGAAGATCCCAGAAGAAAGTTTGGTAAAGAAGCTTGCTTTCCATTACGAAGAGGGTGTATCTAGAGCGTGGCTAGGAAGCCAAATAAAAACTATACATTCCACGGCAGCCCTGTTGGAAGATTACGAGCGAGAACGTTATTATCGTAGGAGCCGACAGCGGGACGACAGGGGCGAGAACAAAAATTTTAACAACGGTTACCCGAACAATAACAACAATTACCGTTTTAATTATAATAACCGTAACCAAGTGAATAACCCGCCTAACGAGCCGCAGAATAGAAATAACAATAATCCGGCGAGCCAACAAAATAACAATTATAACAATAATAATAGGCCAAACAACACAGACAATCCATACAACCGACCAAATAATACGCATCAACCCTATAGGCCGGATAACACTAATTACAACCAGCCAAATTACAATAACAACCTGAGTGACAATAGAAATCGAAATAATAACGATCGCAACTATCGTCAAGTGCATTACATGAGGGCCGAAAGTGACGATAGAAATAGATCATACTATCAAGGACGATGAAGTGCCGACCGGAATGCGTACGGACACCGATACAGTGATCGTAATTACGGACGTGACACCAGAACCAACACGGGCCGGAGTCGAAGCCAAGAAGTGTACAGGCGTGACCGGTATGAAGAGGATCACAACCAGCCTGAACCCCGACTGTCAACGAGCGGAAGTCCGCCAACAAATCAGCAAGACGATTGTAACAATCAGTCCGAGATGACGTTAAACTAGGAGCGGCAGTGAAAAAACTACTTGTACCCTCACTGAACCATTCTATTGGATTAAATCGCATCGTTACTCAAACCAACGGTGAACGAACAATTACAATCGTGCGCAATAATTATCTGAAGAATATTATAGAGGAACTCCTCGAAGAAGGTAGCAACCAATCTGATAGTAAACATAACGAGATAGTATGCTTATATTTTAACGCAATTCAAGGGAAATAGATGGAAGAACACTTTACTAAATCATGGAATAAAAACGTACAAGACATCAGTGTACCATCCCAGCAGCAACCCTGCAGAGCGAGTCTTGAGAGAAGTGGGGAGAATTCTCCGTACATATTGTTATGAGCAACACAATGAATGGTCTAAATACATACCAGCAGCCGAAAATTTTATAAACTTATCGCACCACCAATTTATTGAAACAACACCATATACTGCAATGTTCCAAAGACCACCACCAAGAGAAATTACTTCCCTAATCCAATTTCCAAATGACGAAGGATATCAATTCGATGAAGTTCAATTTCACAATAAAATACTAGAAAAGACTGACAAAATCAGAGAAAAATATAAGCAAATGCAACCGAAACCCATACAATATCAGATTGGAGAGCAAATATTACTCAAAAACAGAGGATTAGCAAGCACCATGGAAGGGATAGCCAAGAAGCTATTGTTACTGTATACAGGACCCTACATAGTAAGCAAAGACAACCAAAATAATACATATGAGATCGTAGACCCAAAGACACAAAGAAGAAAGGGGACATTTAACCAAACCTCTATGAAAAAATATTATTAAAAACGAGAGAAAAAAAAATCCCGAAACCAATTAATAAATAACTAGTGTTAAACAGTAAGAAAAATCAACAAAACAAATAATAAAAAGATCATGTATACCATACCCACTAATAATATCGAATCACTAAGAGCTAGAGACTGTGAATAAAAGAAAAAGAATATAATTTGAAATAATGTATTGTATAAACTAAAGAATAATAATGTGAAGAATCCTTCAAATGATATTTATTTAATAGTCGCACTAAGAGTACTTGTATAATTTTATAATGATTGACTGTAGATAAGTCCAGCAATCAAATGTGTATTTTACGGCGGAGCAATGGAGTCAAAAGTACCCCTCCGATCCGATTCAATATAATGTTAGGGAAAAATGTTAGGGAATTAGATATCAAAGGGATAAGCACATTAAACTAAAATACGATACAAAGATCAAGAAGAATACTGACACTCAAAAATAAAAAGAGTCTATTGCTCAAAAATAACCAGTGATTAAGAAAAGAAAATGAAATAATGATTGATAATTCCAATCAAAAAACTGAACGATATTTGTTGAAATAATCAATTTTAGTGGCAGGGCAATATGTAATGGTACATATCTTCACCTAACCATAATGAAGAAAACATGACAATAGATGGTAAGTGAGAGAGTAGAACTAGCCCCAAAGGACCAAGAATAACATAAATAATGACAACTGCAAATGGACTAGAACTAGCCACCGCACCAACATAAGTCTGTAAATAAGAAGAATAGTGACTAACAAACAATTAACATGGAAGTGTAATGATACAATCAGTCACAACACTAAGGAAGTGACGTATAAAGTATGACAAAATAAAGTGAACCAAGAAGGAATACAAAACTTGTATTAAACCAAAGAAATAGACTCACTAATGAAAATTGTATATAATATTAATAATTGTAAGGACAGACAAGTTAGAATTACTAATTATTAAGTACTTAAGATATAGAATGGCACAATAACCCAAACAGATAGAGTAAACTAGGACAAATCACATTAGCACAATACTAACATATCAGTGGTACAATAAGACACAACAGAATGAGAGTAGTAAATTGTAATGATGGTGAACATTTTCTAAATAGATGTAAGAAAGAGAATTTTTTAGTAAGCAATACAATAATATTAACCCACCAGTAACACTAAAAGAAGATTGAGTGTAAGGTGTTAGTGTTAATACCCCAAAGTGAGAATAAAACCCCATTAAAAAGTGATAAAAACACTGATAAAGCAGTGTCCAAAGTTTATAAGTGAATAAACTAAATTATAAGTGATAAGTTATGTGTGAGTGAGATCTAATATTGGCCAAACACAGGAAGGACTGTGATAGTGGAAATGCCAATATGAGTGGACACCCAAAATGTAACTACACAAACTAATATTATTAAACTTAAGTTAGTATTAGTAATCACTAATTACTATGGTTTTTAAATGTGTGTTAATTAATATTGTAGGCCTAAGGGACAATTCATAGTTTTAGGAAAGTTAAGAAACATAGACTATTAGTGTGTTAAATCACCATATAGAGAGTTTCTATAAGATTAAATTATAAAAACAATTAATAATCATTATATGATTTAGTAAGAGATAGTGAAATAGGATAAGGTTACATAATTAATGACACAAGGTCAAATAAGTTTAGTGGTAAGGATTTTCTATTACAATCTAAAGGATTAATCAATGTTTATATGTTTGTTTCCATTTGATGACACTATAAAATCATTATTACTCACTGAAGAGTATGAGTGGATAATATATTTCAACTAAGTATGTGTTAAATGAATAAGAATTATGTTTTAATGACTAAGGTTTATGTTCCAAATAATTATGTTTAAATGATAAGAATTATAGCTACGGGAATTGTTAAAACCATTAGATGTTATGTTATATGTTGTAAGAAATAAGATTTTAAAACCAATAGAAACCAGTAAACAAGAAACAAACAATACATTCAGATACAATGACACTAAAAGTGAGTTATGACAGTAGACAAATTAAGATAGGGAACCAATAAAATTACACACAATTACAAGAACCGACTTAAACATTGAACAAATGAACAGAATCTTGTATTAAAACAATCAGGACCCATTACAAGGAGAATAAAATGTAATATCAGTAATTAAAGAAAAATAGTCAATTGCTGTTTAAGCCTAGGCAAAATCCCAACTGTCAACTACAAAAAACTTCAATTTATAGAATTAAACACTGACATTAGGAAGACTAAACCACATAAACTATGAAATACAAATAGACAATCATGTTAAGGCACAAATATTATGATAATAATGTAAATTAAGAAAACAGTATAATTAAATAAAATTCACAAAACTGTCAAAATGCTGATACCTAAGTGAACACTATAATATTGGATGTCAAATTAATCCTTGAGCCAAAATATGAACAGTGGTGATAATATTTACTACTAAAAAGGGAGTACTGAAGATTAATTACATTTAGAAGATCAGTAACCAGTTTAAATAAAAATTCAAATACCCTAACAATACTCTTTAGCCAATTTCAGCGTAACCATGACAACAACCGAATATTGACTAATTTCAGTTAGGAACAATACTTTATGTAGTGACGCTAAACTGGAGAGACGCCAAGCCGTGAAGGGCCCAAATTTTCAACAGAAAAACAGTACAAGTGCCCACAATTTTGAGAAGGAGTACCAGGACAACAGATGAGAGGCCATTACAACTAATCTACACCAAGGACCAGCTCGGAATTAATCCAGATGACCGGAAAATACCTGTAATTCGACTTGAAGAAGATGACAACCAATTTGGAGCCCAAGACTGAAGTAGGAAGAATCAACATCGACCCATTACTTTACATGGACGACTGACAATACTCATCATATCTACTAACGTTGAGTAATGCTGAATTTATTTGATTATTATAAAACAAATTCTCTTTCAAAAATTCTAACTATATAATAAAACTCTCACTATCACTGAATATATTGTCAAGGATTGATAAAATAAAGGAATAACTTTGTAAACATTGAATGAACACATGATAACCTATGTTACATAACGACACTGTCACACTTCAACACCACAATATTTAATTTATAGCAAACCTTGTGTAATTTTAATGATCACAAACTTTAAATGATATGTTCTAATTTTGTTATCTTGTTATATAAACCTCTGTTTCGTATTTAAAAGAACCCATTTGGCAGATTTATTTTGTAAAATAATAACAAGCGTCAATTGTAAACTTTGCACTGCCAACCTAGCGCTCCGCGGAGCGAGAGATTATATTGCCGAGGCTAAAATTTTATTATAACAGTTATTATTTTTATGAAGCGTTAACAAGCAAAAGCCTAATAAAAAAGTGCGTGCTGATAACAAACTGTCCTGTATTTATTTGTAGAAAATATTATGTATGTTTTGTTTACTAGCAGTGGGTTGACATAACCAACATTAATTCAAGTTGGCAACACGCGTTCCCCCACTCACACGAGAATCAGTTACAAGCCAGACGGCGAACTATTCGAATTTTCGATAACAAATCACCATACTATACAAATAAAAACTTTTAATTGTTTTCAAGAAAAACAATTTGGTGCCTATCCGGAATTACTAAAAGTGCGAGAAGGGACAGGCAAGGCATGCAGGCTACCAGACGCTTCCGAACAACACAATTTACGTTCAATAAAACTTCCAATTACACAAACATTAAATATTTTAATATACACACGACAACTTGACTTTGTCACATTTTTACAAAGTGGCGCACCACCTAGTGAGGCTAGAATTACGACAGAATATCTAGCGGCAGGTACGACAGAAGGTAAACAAGATGCAAGATGAAGAGGGCATCATCATTAAGGCGGACGAAGGAGGCCGAAAAGGAAGTTCGAGCGGAAGAGAAAGAAGTGACTTCGGTAGAAGACGTCGAACAAATGTTACCTCCCACGGAACCAGTCAAACCCGTGCAGCCAGAAAATCAACCGGAGAAACCCGCACAACCAGAGGACGGGAGTTTACTGGAAATGATGAGAATACTGATGGAAAATAACCGGCAGAACATGGAAAAAACGAACGAAAATATAGCATCATTAAGGGAAGATTACAAGGAAGAATTGACGGAATTCAATGAAAAATTGGACAAGAACAGTAAGACCATGGAAGAAAAAATAGACAAGAACAGCCAGCAAATAGCCGAAAATAATAAAGAAATGGCAGTAAACATGGAAAAGTTGAAGGAAGAACTGAGCAGAACCATCGAAAATAATAATGAGCGAATCAATAAGAAGATTGAGGAGGAAATGTCCGAGATGCACGGGAAATGGGAAGACATGAGCCGTGAAATACAACGAACGAAGGAAGATTTCAGAGAACGGATGACCAACCTGGAAGAAGACAGCCAGATCCGGATAGAGTCGATAAAAACTGCAACCGACCAAAACATAAAACAAGTACGAACAGATTTTGGCGAAAGTGCCGGGAGATCGACACAGCCGTGAGCGAGGTTCGCGGACAAGGCCAGCAAAATAAAAATAAAATCGAAGAAATCCAGCAACGGGAGATTGCTAAAATCAGGGAGGAGTTAGAAATAATTAATAACAGACCACCAATAATGAAGCAGTACCAACACGTGGACAACCGGGAAGTGACAAACTTTAAACAGTACCGGCGGAACCCAATGGAGTTTCTGGAAAGAGTAGACGAGCAGCGGGCCAAAACTCGGGAGAACAGATGGACAATTATCCGAAGCTACTTAGACGAATATTTTCGAGATATCAACGATAATTGGTGGACGGCCACAAGACACGACCTGACGGATTATGAACAGTTTAAAGAGGTATTCAAGAGGAAGTACTGGTTGGAGGCCACACAGAACATAGTGCGGGACAGTATATGTTTCGGAAGATACGACGCCACCAGAGGGACAACTTTTACTGCATATTTCCTCGGTAAAGTATGCCTAGCAAGAAACTTAGAACCGAAGATCCCAGAAGAAAGTTTGGTAAAGAAGCTTGCTTTCCATTACGAAGAGGGTGTATCTAGAGCGCGGCTAGGAAGCCAAATAAAAACTATACATTCCACGGCAGCCCTGTTGGAAGATTACGAGCGAGAACGTTATTATCGTAGGAGCCGACAGCGGGACGACAGGGGCGAGAACAAAAATTTTAACAACGGTTACCCGAACAATAACAACAATTAACGTTTTAATTATAATAACCGTAACCAAGTGAATAACCCGCCTAACGAGCCGCAGAATAGAAATAACAATAATCCGGCTAGCCAACAAAATAACAATTATAACAATAATAATAGGCCAAACAACACAGACAATCCATACATCCGACCAAATAATACGCATCAACCCTATAGGCCGGATAACACTAATTACAACCAGCCAAATTACAATAACAACCTGAGTGACAATAGAAATCGAAATAATAACGATCACAACTATCGTCAAATGCATTACATGAGGGCCGAAAGTGACGATAGAAATAGATCATACTATCAAGGACGATGAAGTGCCGACCGGAATGCGTACGGACACCGATACAGTGATCGTAATTACGGACGTGACACCAGAACCAACACAGGCCGGAGTCGAAGCCAAGAAGTGTACAGGCGTGACCGGTACGAAGAGGATCACAACCAGCCTGAACCCCGACTGTCAACGAGCGGAAGTCCGCCAACAAATCAGCAAGACGATTGTAACAATCAGTCCGAGATGACGTTAAACTAGGAGCGGCAGTGAAAAAACTACTTGTACCCTCACTGAACCATTCTATTGGATTAAATCGCATCGTTACTCAAACCAACGGTGAACGAACAATTACAATCATGCGCAATAATTATCTGAAGAATATTATAGAGGAACTCCTCGAAGAAGGTAGCAACCAATCTGATAGTAAACATAACGAGATAGTATGCTTATATTTTAACGCAATTCAAGGGAAATAGATGGAAGAACACTTTACTAAATCATGGAATAAAAACGTACAAGACATCAGTGTACCATCCCAGCAGCAACCCTGCAGAGCGAGTCTTGAGAGAAGTGGGGAGAATTCTCCGTACATATTGTTATGAGCAACACAATGAATGGTCTAAATACATACCAGCAGCCGAAAATTTTATAAACTTATCGCACCACCAATTTATTGAAACAACACCATATACTGCAATGTTCCAAAGACCACCACCAAGAGAAATTACTTCCCTAATCCAATTTCCAAATGACGAAGGATATCAATTCGATGAAGTTCAATTTCACAATAAAATACTAGAAAAGACTGACAAAATCAGAGAAAAATATAAGCAAAAGCAACCGAAACCCATACAATATCAGATTGGAGAGCAAATATTACTCAAAAACAGAGGATTAGCAAGCACCATGGAAGGGATAGCCAAGAAGCTATTGTTACTGTATACAGGACCCTACATAGTAAGCAAAGACAACCAAAATAATACATATGAGATCGTAGACCCAAAGACACAAAGAAGAAAGGGGACATTTAACCAAACCTCTATGAAAAAATATTATTAAAAACGAGAGAAAAAAATCCCGAAACCAATTAATAAATAACTAGTGTTAAACAGTAAGAAAAATCAACAAAACAAATAATAAAAAGATCATGTATACCATACCCACTAATAATATCGAATCACTAAGAGCTAGAGACTGTGAATAAAAGAAAAAGAATATAATTTGAAATAATGTATTGTATAAACTAAAGAATAATAACGTGAAGAATCCTTCAAATGATATTTATTTAATAGTCGCACTAAGAGTACTTGTATAATTTTATAATGATTGACTGTAGATAAGTCCAGCAATCAAATGTGTATTTTACGGTGGAGCAATGGAGTCAAAAGTACCCCTCCGATCTGATTCAATATAATGTTAGGGAAAAAATGTTAGGGAATTAGATATCAAAGGGATAAGCACATTAAACTAAAATACGATACAAAGATCAAGAAGAATACTGACACTCAAAAATAAAAAGAGTCTATTGCTCAAAAATAACCAGTGATTAAGAAAAGAAAATGAAATAATGATTGATAATTCCAATCAAAAAACTGAACGATATTTGTTGAAATAATCAATTTTAGTGGCAGGGCAATATGTAATGGTACATATCTTCACCTAACCATAATGAAGAAAACATGACAATAGATGGTAAGTGAGAGAGTAGAACTAGCCCCAAAGGACCAAGAATAACATAAATAATGACAACTGCAAATGGACTAGAACTAGCCACCGCACCAACATAAGTCTGTAAATAAGAAGAATAGTGACTAACAAACAATTAACATGGAAGTGTAATGATACAATCAGTCACAACACTAAGGAAGTGACGTATAAAGTATGACAAAATAAAGTGAACCAAGAAGGAATACAAAACTTGTATTAAACCAAAGAAATAGACTCACTAATGAAAATTGTATATAATATTAATAATTGTAAGGACAGACAAGTTAGAATTACTAATTATTAAGTACTTAAGATATAGAATGGCACAATAACCCAAACAGATAGAGTAAACTAGGACAAATCACATTAGCACAATACTAACATATCAGTGGTACAATAAGACACAATAGAATGAGAGTAGTAAATTGTAATGATGGTGAACATTTTCTAAATAGATGTAAGAAAGAGAATTTTTTAGTAAGCAATACAATAATATTAACCCACCAGTAACACTAAAAGAAGATTGAGTGTAAGGTGTTAGTGTTAATACCCCAAAGTGAGAATAAAACCCCATTAAAAAGTGATAAAAACACTGATAAAGCAGTGTCCAAAGTTTATAAGTGAATAAACTAAATTATTAGTGATAAGTTATGTGTGAGTGAGATCTAATATTGGCCAAACACAGGAAGGACTGTGACAGTGGAAATGCCAATATGAGTGGACACCCAAAATGTAACTACACAAACTAATATTATTAAACTTAAGTTAGTATTAGTAATCACTAATTACTATGGTTTTTAAATGTGTGTTAATTAATATTGTAGGCCTAAGGGACAATTCATAGTTTTAGGAAAGTTAAGAAACATAGACTATTAGTGTGTTAAATCACCATATAGAGAGTTTCTATAAGATTAAATTATAAAAACAATTAATAATCATTATATGATTTAGTAAGAGATAGTGAAATAGGATAAGGTTACATAATTAATGACACAAGGTCAAATAAGTTTAGTGGTAAGGATTTTCTATTACAATATAAAGGATTAATCAATGTTTATATGTTTGTTTTCATTTGATGACACTATAAAATCATTATTACTCACTGAAGAGTATGAGTGGATAATATATTTCAACTAAGTATGTGTTAAATGAATAAGAATTATGTTTTAATGACTAAGGTTTATGTTCCAAATAATTATGTTTAAATGATAAGAATTATAGCTACGGGAATTGTTAAAACCATTAGATGTTATGTTATATGTTGTAAGAAATAAGATTTTAAAACCAATAGAAACCAGTAAACAAGAAACAAACAATACATTCAGATACAATGACACTAAAAGTGAGTTATGACAGTAGACAAATTAAGATAGGGAACCAATAAAATTACACACAATTACAAGAACCGACTTAAACATTGAACAAATGAACAGAATCTTGTATTAAAACAATCAGGACCCATTACAAGGAGAATAAAATGTAATATCAGTAATTAAAGAAAAATAGTCAATTGCTGTTTAAGCCTAGGCAAAATCCCAACTGTCAACTAAAAAAAACTTCAATTTATAGAATTAAACACTGACATTAGGAAGACTAAACCACATAAACTATGAAATACAAATAGACAATCATGTTAAGGCACAAATATTATGATAATAATGTAAATTAAGAAAACAGTATAATTAAATAAAATTCACAAAACTGTCAAAATGCTGATACCTAAGTGAACACTATAATATTGGATGTCAAATTAATCCTTGAGCCAAAATATGAACAGTGGTGATAATATTTACTACTAAAAAGGGAGTACTGAAGATTAATTACATTTAGAAGATCAGTAACCAGTTTAAATAAAAATTCAAATACCCTAACAATACTCTTTAGCCAATTTCAGCGTAACCATGACAACAACCGAATATTGACTAATTTCAGTTAGGAACAATACTTTATGTAGTGACGCTAAACTGGAGAGACGCCAAGCCGTGAAGGGCCCAAAATTTCAACAGAAAAACAGTACAAGTGCCCACAATTTTGAGAAGGAGTACCAGGACAACAGATGAGAGGCCATTACAACTAATCTACACCAAGGACCAGCTCGGAATTAATCCCGATGACCGGAAAATACCTGTAATTCGACTTGAAGAAGATGACAACCAATTTGGAGCCCAAGACTGAAGTAGGAAGAATCAACATCGACCCATTACTTTACATGGACGACTGACAATACTCATCATATCTACTAATGTTGAGTAATGCTGAATTTATTTGATTATTATAAAACAAATTCTCTTTCAAAAATTCTAACTATATAATAAAACTCTCACTATCACTGAATATATTGTCAAGGATTGATAAAATAAAGGAATAACTTTGTAAACATTGAATGAACACATGATAACCTATGTTACATAACGACACTGTCACACTTCAACACCACAATATTTAATTTATAGCAAACCTTGTGTAATTTTAATGATCACAAACTTTAAATGATATGTTCTAATTTTGTTATCTTGTTATATAAACCTCTGTTTCGTACTTAAAAGAACCCATTTGGCAGATTTATTTTGTAAAATAATAACAAGCGTCAATTGTAAACTTTGCACTGCCAACCTAGCGCTCAGCGGAGCGAGAGATTATATTGCCGAGGCTAAAATTTTATTATAACAGTTATTATTTTTATGAAGCGTTAACAAGCAAAAGCCTAATAAAAAAGTGCGTGCTGATAACAAACTGTCCTGTATTTATTTGTAGAAAATATTATGTATGTTTTGTTTACTAGCAGTGGGTTGACATAACCAACATTAATTCAAGTTGGCAACACGCGTTCCCCCACTCACACGAGAATCAGTTACAAGCCAGACGGCGAACTATTCGAATTTTCGATAACAAATCACCATACTATACAAATAAAAACTTTTAATTGTTTTCAAGAAAAACAATTTGGTGCCTATCCGGAATTACTAAAAGTGCGAGAAGGGACAGGCAAGGCATGCAGGCTACCAGACGCTTCCGAACAACACAATTTACGTTCAATAAAACTTCCAATTACACAAACATTAAATATTTTAATATACACACGACAACTTGACTTTGTCACATTTTTACAAAGTGGCGCACCAACTAGTGAGGCTAGAATTATGACAGAATATCTAGCGGCAGGTACGACAGAAGGTAAACAAGATGAAGAGGGTATCATCATTAAGGCGGACGAAGGAGGTCGAAAAGGAAGTTCGAGCGGAAGAGAAAGAAGTGACTTCAGTAGAAGACGCCGAACAAATGTTACCTCCCACGGAACCAGTCAAACCCGTGCAGCCAGAAAATCAACCGGAGAAACCCGCACAACCAGAGGACGGGAGTTTACTGGAAATGATGAGAATACTGATGGAAAATAACCGGCAGAACATGGAAAAAACGAACGAAAATATAGCATCATTAAGGGAAGATTACAAGGAAGAATTGACGGAATTCAATGAAAAATTGGACAAGAACAGTAAGACCATGGAAGAAAAAATAGACAAGAACAGCCAGCAAATAGCCGAAAATAATAAAGAAATGGCAGTAAACATGGAAAAGTTGAAGGAAGAACTGAGCAGAACCATCGAAAATAATAATGAGCGAATCAATAAGAAGATTGAGGAGGAAATGTCCGAGATGCACGGGAAATGGGAAGACATGAGCCGTGAAATACAACGAACGAAGGAAGATTTCAGAGAACGGATGACCAACCTGGAAGAAGACAGCCAGATCCGGATAGAGTCGATAAAAACTGCAACTGACCAAAACATAAAACAAGTACGAACAGATTTTGGCGAAAGTGCCAGGAGATCGACACAGCCGTGAGCGAGGTTCGCGGACAAGGCCAGCAAAATAAAAATAAAATCGAAGAAATCCAGCAACGGGATATTGCTAAAATCAGGGAGGAGTTAGAAATAATTAATAACAGACCACCAATAATGAAGCAGTACCAACACGTGGACAACCGGGAAGTGACAAACTTTAAACAGTACCGGCGGAACCCAATGGAGTTTCTGGAAAGAGTAGACGAGCAGCGGGCCAAAACTCGGGAGAACAGATGGACAATTATCCGAAGCTACTTAGACGAATATTTTCGAGATATCAACGATAATTGGTGGACGGCCACAAGACACGACCTGACGGATTATGAACAGTTTAAAGAGGTATTCAAGAGGAAGTACTGGTTGGAGGCCACACAGAACATAGTGCGGGACAGTATATGTTTCGGAAGATACGACGCCACCAGAGGGACAACTTTTACTGCATATTTCCTCGGTAAAGTATGCCTAGCAAGAAACTTAGAACCGAAGATCCCACAAGAAAGTTTGGTAAAGAAGCTTGCTTTCCATTACGAAGAGGGTGTATCTAGAGCGTGGCTAGGAAGCCAAATAAAAACTATACATTCCACGGCAGCCCTGTTGGAAGATTACGAGCGAGAACGTTATTATCGTAGGAGCCGACAGCGGGACGACAGGGGCGAGAACAAAAATTTTAACAACGGTTACCCGAACAATAACAACAATTACCGTTTTAATTATAATAACCGTAACCAAGTGAATAACCCGCCTAACGAGCCGCAGAATAGAAATAACAATAATCCGGCGAGCCAACAAAATAACAATTATAACAATAATAATAGGCCAAACAACACAGACAATCCATACAACCGACCAAATAATACGCATCAACCCTATAGGCCGGATAACACTAATTACAACCAGCCAAATTACAATAACAACCTGAGTGACAATAGAAATCGAAATAATAACGATCGCAACTATCGTCAAGTGCATTACATGAGGGCCGAAAGTGACGATAGAAATAGATCATACTATCAAGGACGATGAAGTGCCGACCGGAATGCGTACGGACACCGATACAGTGATCGTAATTACGGACGTGACACCAGAACCAACACGGGCCGGAGTCGAAGCCAAGAAGTGTACAGGCGTGACCGGTATGAAGAGGATCACAACCAGCCTGAACCCCGACTGTCAACGAGCGGAAGTCCGCCAACAAATCAGCAAGACGATTGTAACAATCAGTCCGAGATGACGTTAAACTAGGAGCGGCAGTGAAAAAACTACTTGTACCCTCACTGAACCATTCTATTGGATTAAATCGCATCGTTACTCAAACCAACGGTGAACGAACAATTACAATCGTGCGCAATAATTATCTGAAGAATATTATAGAGGAACTCCTCGAAGAAGGTAGCAACCAATCTGATAGTAAACATAACGAGATAGTATGCTTATATTTTAACGCAATTCAAGGGAAATAGATGGAAGAACACTTTACTAAATCATGGAATAAAAACGTACAAGACATCAGTGTACCATCCCAGCAGCAACCCTGCAGAGCGAGTCTTGAGAGAAGTGGGGAGAATTCTCCGTACATATTGTTATGAGCAACACAATGAATGGTCTAAATACATACCAGCAGCCGAAAATTTTATAAACTTATCGCACCACCAATTTATTGAAACAACACCATATACTGCAATGTTCCAAAGACCACCACCAAGAGAAATTACTTCCCTAATCCAATTTCCAAATGACAAAGGATATCAATTCGATGAAGTTCAATTTCACAATAAAATACTAGAAAAGACTGACAAAATCAGAGAAAAATATAAGCAAATGCAACCGAAACCCATACAATATCAGATTGGAGAGCAAATATTACTCAAAAACAGAGGATTAGCAAGCACCATGGAAGGGATAGCCAAGAAGCTATTGTTACTGTATACAGGACCCTACATAGTAAGCAAAGACAACCAAAATAATACATATGAGATCGTAGACCCAAAGACACAAAGAAGAAAGGGGACATTTAACCAAACCTCTATGAAAAAATATTATTAAAAACGAGAGAAAAAAAAATCCCGAAACCAATTAATAAATAACTAGTGTTAAACAGTAAGAAAAATCAACAAAACAAATAATAAAAAGATCATGTATACCATACCCACTAATAATATCGAATCACTAAGAGCTAGAGACTGTGAATAAAAGAAAAAGAATATAATTTGAAATAATGTATTGTATAAACTAAAGAATAATAATGTGAAGAATCCTTCAAATGATATTTATTTAATAGTCGCACTAAGAGTACTTGTATAATTTTATAATGATTGACTGTAGATAAGTCCAGCAATCAAATGTGTATTTTACGGCGGAGCAATGGAGTCAAAAGTACCCCTCCGATCCGATTCAATATAATGTTAGGGAAAAAATGTTAGGGAATTAGATATCAAAGGGATAAGCACATTAAACTAAAATACGATACAAAGATCAAGAAGAATACTGACACTCAAAAATAAAAAGAGTCTATTGCTCAAAAATAACCAGTGATTAAGAAAAGAAAATGAAATAATGATTGATAATTCCAATCAAAAAACTGAACGATATTTGTTGAAATAATCAATTTTAGTGGCAGGGCAATATGTAATGGTACATATCTTCACCTAACCATAATGAAGAAAACATGACAATAGATGGTAAGTGAGAGAGTAGAACTAGCCCCAAAGGACCAAGAATAACATAAATAATGACAACTGCAAATGGACTAGAACTAGCCACCGCACCAACATAAGTCTGTAAATAAGAAGAATAGTGACTAACAAACAATTAACATGGAAGTGTAATGATACAATCAGTCACAACACTAAGGAAGTGACGTATAAAGTATGACAAAATAAAGTGAACCAAGAAGGAATACAAAACTTGTATTAAACCAAAGAAATAGACTCACTAATGAAAATTGTATATAATATTAATAATTGTAAGGACAGACAAGTTAGAATTACTAATTATTAAGTACTTAAGATATAGAATGGCACAATAACCCAAACAGATAGAGTAAACTAGGACAAATCACATTAGCACAATACTAACATATCAGTGGTACAATAAGACACAACAGAATGAGAGTAGTAAATTGTAATGATGGTGAACATTTTCTAAATAGATGTAAGAAAGAGAATTTTTTAGTAAGCAATACAATAATATTAACCCACCAGTAACACTAAAAGAAGATTGAGTGTAAGGTGTTAGTGTTAATACCCCAAAGTGAGAATAAAACCCCATTAAAAAGTGATAAAAACACTGATAAAGCAGTGTCCAAAGTTTATAAGTGAATAAACTAAATTATTAGTGATAAGTTATGTGTGAGTGAGATCTAATATTGGCCAAACACAGGAAGGACTGTGACAGTGGAAATGCCAATATGAGTGGACACCCAAAATGTAACTACACAAACTAATATTATTAAACTTAAGTTAGTATTAGTAATCACTAATTACTATGGTTTTTAAATGTGTGTTAATTAATATTGTAGGCCTAAGGGACAATTCATAGTTTTAGGAAAGTTAAGAAACATAGACTATTAGTGTGTTAAATCACCATATAGAGAGTTTCTATAAGATTAAATTATAAAAACAATTAATAATCATTATATGATTTAGTAAGAGATAGTGAAATAGGGTAAGGTTACATAATTAATGACACAAGGTCAAATAAGTTTAGTGGTAAGGATTTTCTATTACAATCTAAAGGATTAATCAATGTTTATATGTTTGTTTCCATTTGATGACACTATAAAATCATTATTACTCACTGAAGAGTATGAGTGGATAATATATTTCAACTAAGTATGTGTTAAATGAATAAGAATTATGTTTTAATGACTAAGGTTTATGTTCCAAATAATTATGTTTAAATGATAAGAATTATAGCTACGGGAATTGTTAAAACCATTAGATGTTATGTTATATGTTGTAAGAAATAAGATTTTAAAACCAATAGAAACCAGTAAACAAGAAACAAACAATACATTCAGATACAATGACACTAAAAGTGAGTTATGACAGTAGACACATTAAGATAGGGAACGAATAAAATTACCCACAATTACAAGAACCGACTTAAACATTGAACAAATGAACAGAATCTTGTATTAAAACAATCAGGACCCATTACAAGGAGAATAAAATGTAATATCAGTAATTAAAGAAAAATAGTCAATTGCTGTTTAAGCCTAGGCAAAATCCCAACTGTCAACTACAAAAAACTTCAATTTATAGAATTAAACACTGACATTAGGAACACTAAACCACATAAACTATGAAATACAAATAGACAATCATGTTAAGGCACAAATATTATGATAATAATGTAAATTAAGAAAACAGTATAATTAAATAAAATTCACAAAACTGTCAAAATGCTGATACCTAAGTGAACACTATAATATTGGATGTCAAATTAATCCTTGAGCCAAAATATGAACAGTGGTGATAATATTTACTACTAAAAAGGGAGTACTGAAGATTAATTACATTTAGAAGATCAGTAACCAGTTTAAATAAAAATTCAAATACCCTAACAATACTCTTTAGCTAATTTCAGCGTAACCATGACAACAACCGAATATTGACTAATTTCAGTTAGGAACAATACTTTATGTAGTGACGCTAAACTGGAGAGACGCCAAGCCGTGAAGGGCCCAAATTTTCAACAGAAAAACAGTACAAGTGCCCACAATTTTGAGAAGGAGTACCAGGACAACAGATGAGAGGCCATTACAACTAATCTACACCAAGGACCAGCTCGGAATTAATCCAGATGACCGGAAAATACCTGTAATTCGACTTGAAGAAGATGACAACCAATTTGGAGCCCAAGACTGAAGTAGGAAGAATCAACATTGACCCATTACTTTACATGGACGACTGACAATACTCATCATATCTACTAACGTTGAGTATTGCTGAATTTATTTGATTATTATAAAACAAATTCTCTTTCAAAAATTCTAACTATATAATAAAACTCTCACTATCACTGAATATATTGTCAAGGATTGATAAAATAAAGGAATAACTTTGTAAACATTGAATGAACACATGATAACCTATGTTACACAACGACACTGTCACACTTCAACACCACAATATTTAATTTATAGCAAACCTTGTGTAATTTTAATGATCACAAACTTTAAATGATATGTTCTAATTTTGTTATCTTGTTATATAAACCTCTGTTTCGTACTTAAAAGAACCCATTTGGCAGATTTATTTTGTAAAATAATAACAAGCGTCAATTGTAAACTTTGCACTGCCAACCTAGCGCTTCGCGGAGCGAGAGATTATATTGCCGAGGCTAAAATTTTATTATAACAGTTATTATTTTTATGAAGCGTTAACAAGCAAAAGCCTAATAAAAAAGTGCGTGCTGATAACAAATTGTCCTGTATTTATTTGTAGAAAATATTATGTATGTTTTGTTTACTAGCAGTGGGTTGACATAACCAACATTAATTCAAGTTGGCAACACGCGTTCCCCCACTCACACGAGAATCAGTTACAAGCCAGACGGCGAACTATTCGAATTTTCGATAACAAATCACCATACTATACAAATAAAAACTTTTAATTGTTTTCAAGAAAAACAATTTGGCGCCTATCCGGAATTACTAAAAGTGCGAGAAGGGACAGGCAAGGCACGCAGGCTACCAGACGCATCCGAACAACACAATTTACGTTCAATAAAACTTCCAATTACACAAACATTAAATATTTTAATATACACACGACAACTTGACTTTGTCACATTTTTACAAAGTGGCGCACCAACTAGTGAGGCTAGAATTACGACAGAATATCTAGCGGCAGGTACGACAGAAGGTAAACAAGATGAAGAGGGCATCATCATTAAGGCGGATGAAGGAGGCCGAAAAGGAAGTTCGAGCGGAAGAGAAAGAAGTGACTTCAGTAGAAGACGCCGAACAAATGTTACCTCCCACGGAACCAGTCAAACCCGTGCAGCCAGAAAATCAACCGGAGAAACCCGCACAACCAGAGGACGGGAGTTTACTGGAAATGATGAGAATACTGATGGAAGATAACCGGAAGAACATGGAAAAAACGAACGAAAATATAGCATCATTAAGGGAAGATTTCAAGGAAGAATTGACGGAATTCAATGAAAAATTGGACAAGAACAGTAAGACCATGGAAGAAAAAATAGACAAGAACAGCCAGCAAATGGCCGAAAATAATAAAGAAATGGCAGTAAACATGGAAAAGTTGAAGGAAGAACTGAGCAGACCCATCGAAAATAATAATGAGCGAATCAATAAGAAGATCGAGGAGGAAATGTCCGAGATGCACGGGAAATGGGAAGACATGAGCCGTGAAATACAACGAACGAAGGAAGATTTCAGAGAACGGATGACCAACCTGGAAGAAGACAGCCAGATCCGGATAGAGTCGATAAAAACTGCAACCGACCAAAACATAAAACAAGTACGAACAGATTTTGGCGAAAGTGCCGGGAGATCGACACAGCCGTGAGCGAGGTTCGCGGACAAGGCCAGCAAAATAAAAATAAAATCGAAGAAATCCAGCAACGGGAGATTGCTAAAATCAGGGAGGAGTTAGAAATAATTAATAACAGACCACCAATAATGACGCAGTACCAACACGTGGACAACCGGGAAGTGATAAACTTTAAACAGTACCGGCGGAACCCAATGGAGTTTCTGGAAAGAGTAGACGAGCAGCTGGCCAAAACTCGGGAGAACAGGTGGACAATTATCCGAGGCTACTTAGACGAATATTTTTGAGATATCAACGATAATTGGTGGACGGCCACAAGACACGACCTGACGGATTATGAACAGTTTAAAGAGGTATTCAAGAGGAAGTACTAGTCAGAGGCCACACAGAACATAATGCGGGACAGTATATGTTTCGGAAGATACGACGCCACCAGAGGGACAACTTTTACTGCATATTTCCTCGGTAAAGTATGCCTAGCAAGAAACTTAGAACCGAAGATCCCAGAAGAAAGTTTGGTAACGAAGCTTGCTTTCCATTACGAAGAGGGTGTATCTAGAGCGCGGCTAGGAAGCCAAATAAAAACTATACATTCCACGGCAGCCCTGTTGGAAGATTACGAGCGAGAACATTATTATCGTAGGAGCCGACAGCGGGACGACAGGTGCGAGAACAAAAATTTTAACAACGGTTACCCGAACAATAACAACAATTACCGTTTTAATTATAA
Organism: Magicicada septendecula; assembly: GCA_034769895.1. NCBI lineage: Eukaryota > Metazoa > Arthropoda > Insecta > Hemiptera > Cicadidae > Magicicada > Magicicada septendecula. The sequence goes on along the minus strand of CM068367.1, from coordinate 1,188,448,535 downwards.
TAACCATAACCTAGTGAATAACCCGCCTAACGAGCCGCAGAATAGAAATAACAATAATCCGGCTAGCCAACAAAATAACCATTATAACAATAATAATAGGCCAAACAACACAGACAATCCATACAACCGGCCAAATAATACGCATCAACCCTATAGGCCGAATAACACTAATTACAACCAGCCAAATTACAATAACAACCTGAGTGACAATAGAAATCGAAATAATAATGATCGCAACTATCGTCAAGTGCATTACGTGAGGGCCGAAAGTGACGATAGAAATAGATCATACTATCAAGGACGACGAAGTGCCGACCGGAATGCGTAAGGACACCGATACAGTGATCGTAATTACGGACGTGACACCAGAACCAACACGGGCTGGAGTCGAAGCCAAGAAGTGTACAGGCATGAGCGGTACGAAGAGGATCACAACCAGCCTGAACCCCGACTGTCAACGAGCGGAAGTCCGCCAACAAATCAGCAAGACGATTGTAACAATCAGTCCGAGATGACGTTAAACTAGGAGCGGCAGTGACAAAACTACTTGTACCCTCACTGAACCATTCTATTGGATTAAATCGCATCGTTACTCAAACCAACGGCGAACGAACAATTACAATCGTGCGCAATAATTATCTGAAGAATATTATAGAGGAACTCCTCGAAGAAGGTAGCAACCAATCTGATAATAAACATAACGAGATAGTATGCTTATATTTCAACGCAATTCAAGGGAAATAGATGGAAGAACACTTTACTAAATCATGGAATAAAAACGTACAAGACATCAGTGTACCATCCCAGCAGCAACCCTGCAGAGCGAGTCTTGAGAGAAGTGGGGAGAATTCTCCTTACATATTGTTATGAGCAACACAATGACTGGTCTAAATACATACCAGCAGCCGAAAATTTTATAAACTTATCGCACCACCAATTTATTGAAACAACACCATATACTGCAATGTTCCAAAGACCACCACCAAGAGAAATTACTTCCCTAATCCAATTTCCAAATGATGAAGGATATCAATTCGATGAAGTTCAATTTCACAATAAAATACTAGAAAAGACTGACAAAATCAGAGGAAAATATAAGCAAATGCAACCGAAACCCATACAATATCAGATTGGAGAGCAAATATTACTCAAAAACAGAAGATTACCAAGCACCATGGAAGGGATAGCCAAGAAGCTATTGTTACTGTATACAGGACCCTACATAGTAAGCAAAGACAACCAAAATAATACATATGAGATCGTAGACCCAAAGACACAAAGAAGAAAGGGGACATTTAACCAAACCTCTATAAAAAAATATTATTAAAAACGAGAGAAAAAAAAAACATTCCGAAACCAATTAATAAATAACTAGTGTTAAACAGTAAGAAAAATCAACAAAACAAATAATAAAAAGATCATGTATACCATACCCACTAATAATATCGAATCACTAAGAGCTAGAGAGTGTGAATAAAAGGAAAAGAATATAATTTGAAATAATGTATTGTATAAACTAAAGAATAATAATGTGAAGAATCCTACAAATGATATTATTTAATAGTCGCACTAAGACTACTTGTATAATTTTATAATGATTGACTGTAGATAAGTCCAGCAATCAAATGTGTATTTTACGGCGGAGCAATGGAGTCAAAAGTACCCCTCCGATCCGATTCAATATAATGTTAGGGAAAAAATGTTAGGGAATTAGATATCAAAGGGATAAGCACATTAAACTAAAATACGATACAAAGATCAAGAAGAATACTTACACTCAAAAATAATAAGAGTCTATTGCTCAAAAATAACCAGTGATTAAGAAAAGAAAATGAAATAATGATTGATAATTCCAATCAAAAAACTGAACGATATTTGTTGAAATAATCAATTTTAGTGGCAGGGCAATATGTAATGGTACATATCTTCACCTAACCATAATGAAGAAAACATGACAATAGATGGTAAGTGAGAGAGTAGAACTAGCCCCAAAGGACCAAGAATAACATAAATAATGACAACTGCAAATGGACTAGAACTAGCCACCGCACCAACATAAGTGTGTAAATAAGAAGAATAGTGACTAACAAACAATTAACATGGAAGTGTAATGATACAATCAGTCACAACACTAAGGAAGTGACGTATAAAGTATGACAAAATAAAGTGAACCAAGAAGGAATACAAAACTTGTATTAAACCAAAGAAATAGACTCACTAATGAAAATTGTATATAATATTAATAATTGTAAGGACAGACAAGTTAGAATTACTAATTATTAAGTACTTAAGATATAGAAGGGCACAATAACCCAAACAGATAGAGTAAACTAGGACAAATCACATTAGCACAATACTAACATATCAGTGGTACAATAAGACACAATAGAATGAGAGTAGTAAATTGTAATGATGGTGAACATTTTCTAAATAGATGTAAGAAAGAGAATTTTTTAGTAAGCAATACAATAATATTAACCCACCAGTAACACTAAAAGAAGATTGAGTGTAAGGTGTTAGTGTTAATACCCCAAAGTGAGAATAAAACCCCATTAAAAAGTGATAAGTTATGTATGAGTGAGATCTAATATTGGCCAAACACAGGAAGGACTGTGATAGTGGAAATGCCAATATGAGTGGACACCCAAAATGTAACTACACAAACTAATATTATTAAACTTAAGTTAGTATTAGTAATCACTAATTACTATGGTTTTTAAATGTGTGTTAATTAATACTGTAGGCCTAAGGGACAATTCATAGTTTTAGGAAAGTTAAGAAACATAGACTATTAGTGTGTTAAATCACCATATAGAGAGTTTCTATAAGATTAAATTATAAAAACAATTAATAATCATTAAATGATTTAGTAAGAGATAGTGAAATAGGATAAGGTTACATAATTAATGACACAAGGTCAAATAAGTTTAGTGGTAAGGATTTTCTATTACAATATAAAGGATTAATCAATGTTTATATGTTTGTTTTCATTTGATGACACTATAAAATCATTATTACTCACTGAAGAGTATGAGTGGATAATATATTTCAACTAAGTATGTGTTAAATGAATAAGAATTATGTTTTAATGACTAAGGTTTATGTTCCAAATAATTATGTTTAAATGATAAGAATTATAGCTACGGGAATTGTTAAAACCATTAGATGTTATGTTATATGTTGTAAGAAATAAGATTTTAAAACCAATAGAAACCAGTAAACAAGAAACAAACAATACATTCAGATACAATGACACTAAAAGTGAGTTATGACAGTAGACAAATTAAGATAGGGAACCAATAAAATTACACACAATTACAAGAACCGACTTAAACATTGAACAAATGAACAGAATCTTGTATTAAAACAATCAGGACCCATTACAAGGAGAATAAAATGTAATATCAGTAATTAAAGAAAAATAGTCAATTGCTGTTTAAGCCTAGGCAAAATCCCAACTGTCAACTACAAAAAACTTCAATTTATAGAATTAAACACTGACATTAGGAAGACTAAACCACATAAACTATGAAATACAAATAGACAATCATGTTAAGGCACAAATATTATGATAATAATGTAAATTAAGAAAACTGTATAATTAAATAAAATTCACAAAACTGTCAAAATGCTGATACCTAAGTGAACACTATAATATTGGATGTCAAATTAATCCTTGAGCCAAAATATGAACAGTGGTGATAATATTTACTACTAAAAAGGGAGTACTGAAGATTAATTACATTTAGAAGATCAGTAACCAGTTTAAATAAAAATTCAAATACCCTAACAATACTCTTTAGCCAATTTCAGCGTAACCATGACAACAACCGAATATTGACTAATTTCAGTTAGGAACAATACTTTATGTAGTGACGCTAAACTGGAGAGACGCCAAGCCGTGAAGGGCCCAAATTTTCAACAGAAAAACAGTACAAGTGCCCACAATTTTGAGAAGGAGTACCAGGACAACAGATGAGAGGCCATTACAACTAATCTACACCAAGGACCAGCTCGGAATTAATCCCGATGACCGGAAAATACCTGTAATTCGACTTGAAGAAGATGACAACCAATTTGGAGCCCAAGACTGAAGTAGGAAGAATCAACATCGACCCATTACTTTACATGGACGACTGACAATACTCATCATATCTACTAATGTTGAGTAATGCTGAATTTATTTGATTATTATAAAACAAATTCTCTTTCAAAAATTCTAACTATATAATAAAACTCTCACTATCACTGAATATATTGTCAAGGATTGATAAAATAAAGGAATAACTTTGTAAACATTGAATGAACACATGATAACCTATGTTACATAACGACACTGTCACACTTCAACACCACAATATTTAATTTATAGCAAACCTTGTGTAATTTTAATGATCACAAACTTTAAATGATATGTTCTAATTTTGTTATCTTGTTATATAAACCTCTGTTTCGTACTTAAAAGAACCCATTTGGCAGATTTATTTTGTAAGATAATAACAAGCGTCAATTGTAAACTTTGCACTGCCAACCTAGCGCTCAGCGGAGCGAGAGATTATATTGCCGAGGCTAAAATTTTATTATAACAGTTATTATTTTTATGAAGCGTTAACAAGCAAAAGCCTAATAAAAAAGTGCGTGCTGATAACAAACTGTCCTGTATTTATTTGTAGAAAATATTATGTATGTTTTGTTTACTAGCAGTGGGTTGACATAACCAACATTAATTCAAGTTGGCAACACGCGTTCCCCCACTCACACGAGAATCAGTTACAAGCCAGACGGCGAACTATTCGAATTTTCGATAACAAATCACCATACTATACAAATAAAAACTTTTAATTGTTTTCAAGAAAAACAATTTGGTGCCTATCCGGAATTACTAAAAGTGCGAGAAGGGACAGGCAAGGCATGCAGGCTACCAGACGCTTCCGAACAACACAATTTACGTTCAATAAAACTTCCAATTACACAAACATTAAATATTTTAATATACACACGACAACTTGACTTTGTCACATTTTTACAAAGTGGCGCACCAACTAGTGAGGCTAGAATTATGACAGAATATCTAGCGGCAGGTACGACAGAAGGTAAACAAGATGAAGAGGGTATCATCATTAAGGCGGACGAAGGAGGTCGAAAAGGAAGTTCGAGCGGAAGAGAAAGGAGTGACTTCAGTAGAAGACGCCGAACAAATGTTACCTCCCACGGAACCAGTCAAACCCGTGCAGCCAGAAAATCAACCGGAGAAACCCGCACAACCAGAGGACGGGAGATTACTGGAAATGATGAGAATACTGATGGAAAATAACCGGCAGAACATGGAAAAAACGAACGAAAATATAGCATCATTAAGGGAAGATTACAAGGAAGAATTGACAGAATTCAATGAAAAATTGGACAAGAACAGTAAGACCATGGAAGAAAAAATAGACAAGAACAGCCAGCAAATAGCCGAAAATAATAAAGAAATGGCAGTAAACATGGAAAAGTTGAAGGAAGAACTGAGCAGGACCATCGAAAATAATAATGAGCGAATCAATAAGAAGATTGAGGAGGAAATGTCCGAGATGCACGGGAAATGGGAAGACATGAGCCGTGAAATACAACGAACGAAGGAAGATTTCAGAGAACGGATGACCAACCTGGAAGAAGACAGCCAGATCCGGATAGAGTCGATAAAAACTGCAACCGACCCAAACATAAAACAAGTACGAACAGATTTTGGCGAAAGTGCCGGGAGATCGACACAGCCGTGAGCGAGGTTCGCGGACAAGGCCAGCAAAATAAAAATAAAATCGAAGAAATCCAGCAACGGGATATTGCTAAAATCAGGGAGGAGTTAGAAATAATTAATAACAGACCACCAATAATGAAGCAGTACCAACACGTGGACAACCGGGAAGTGACAAACTTTAAACAGTACCGGCGGAACCCAATGGAGTTTCTGGAAAGAGTAGACGAGCAGCGGGCCAAAACTCGGGAGAACAGATGGACAATTATCCGAAGCTACTTAGACGAATATTTTCGAGATATCAACGATAATTGGTGGACGGCCACAAGACACGACCTGACGGATTATGAACAGTTTAAAGAGGTATTCAAGAGGAAGTACTGGTTGGAGGCCACACAGAACATAGTGCGGGACAGTATATGTTTCGGAAGATACGACGCCACCAGAGGGACAACTTTTACTGCATATTTCCTCGGTAAAGTATGCCTAGCAAGAAACTTAGAACCGAAGATCCCAGAAGAAAGTTTGGTAAAGAAGCTTGCTTTCCATTACGAAGAGGGTGTATCTAGAGCGTGGCTAGGAAGCCAAATAAAAACTATACATTCCACGGCAGCCCTGTTGGAAGATTACGAGCGAGAACGTTATTATCGTAGGAGCCGACAGCGGGACGACAGGGGCGAGAACAAAAATTTTAACAACGGTTACCCGAACAATAACAACAATTACCGTTTTAATTATAATAACCGTAACCAAGTGAATAACCCGCCTAACGAGCCGCAGAATAGAAATAACAATAATCCGGCGAGCCAACAAAATAACAATTATAACAATAATAATAGGCCAAACAACACAGACAATCCATACAACCGACCAAATAATACGCATCAACCCTATAGGCCGGATAACACTAATTACAACCAGCCAAATTACAATAACAACCTGAGTGACAATAGAAATCGAAATAATAACGATCGCAACTATCGTCAAGTGCATTACATGAGGGCCGAAAGTGACGATAGAAATAGATCATACTATCAAGGACGATGAAGTGCCGACCGTAATGCGTACGGACACCGATACAGTGATCGTAATTACGGACGTGACACCAGAACCAACACGGGCCGGAGTCGAAGCCAAGAAGTGTACAGGCGTGACCGGTATGAAGAGGATCACAACCAGCCTGAACCCCGACTGTCAACGAGCGGAAGTCCGCCAACAAATCAGCAAGACGATTGTAACAATCAGTCCGAGATGACGTTAAACTAGGAGCGGCAGTGAAAAAACTACTTGTACCCTCACTGAACCATTCTATTGGATTAAATCGCATCGTTACTCAAACCAACGGTGAACGAACAATTACAATCGTGCGCAATAATTATCTGAAGAATATTATAGAGGAACTCCTCGAAGAAGGTAGCAACCAATCTGATAGTAAACATAACGAGATAGTATGCTTATATTTTAACGCAATTCAAGGGAAATAGATGGAAGAACACTTTACTAAATCATGGAATAAAAACGTACAAGACATCAGTGTACCATCCCAGCAGCAACCCTGCAGAGCGAGTCTTGAGAGAAGTGGGGAGAATTCTCCGTACATATTGTTATGAGCAACACAATGAATGGTCTAAATACATACCAGCAGCCGAAAATTTTATAAACTTATCGCACCACCAATTTATTGAAACAACACCATATACTGCAATGTTCCAAAGACCACCACCAAGAGAAATTACTTCCCTAATCCAATTTCCAAATGACGAAGGATATCAATTCGATGAAGTTCAATTTCACAATAAAATACTAGAAAAGACTGACAAAATCAGAGAAAAATATAAGCAAATGCAACCGAAACCCATACAATATCAGATTGGAGAGCAAATATTACTCAAAAACAGAGGATTAGCAAGCACCATGGAAGGGATAGCCAAGAAGCTATTGTTACTGTATACAGGACCCTACATAGTAAGCAAAGACAACCAAAATAATACATATGAGATCGTAGACCCAAAGACACAAAGAAGAAAGGGGACATTTAACCAAACCTCTATGAAAAAATATTATTAAAAACGAGAGAAAAAAAAATCCCGAAAACAATTAATAAATAACTAGTGTTAAACAGTAAGAAAAATCAACAAAACAAATAATAAAAAGATCATGTATACCATACCCACTAATAATATCGAATCACTAAGAGCTAGAGACTGTGAATAAAAGAAAAAGAATATAATTTGAAATAATGTATTGTATAAACTAAAGAATAATAATGTGAAGAATCCTTCAAATGATATTTATTTAATAGTCGCACTAAGAGTACTTGTATAATTTTATAATGATTGACTGTAGATAAGTCCAGCAATCAAATGTGTATTTTACGGCGGAGCAATGGAGTCAAAAGTACCCCTCCGATCCGATTCAATATAATGTTAGGGAAAAAATGTTAGGGAATTAGATATCAAAGGGATAAGCACATTAAACTAAAATACGATACAAAGATCAAGAAGAATACTGACACTCAAAAATAAAAAGAGTCTATTGCTCAAAAATAACCAGTGATTAAGAAAAGAAAATGAAATAATGATTGATAATTCCAATCAAAAAACTGAACGATATTTGTTGAAATAATCAATTTTAGTGGCAGGGCAATATGTAATGGTACATATCTTCACCTAACCATAATGAAGAAAACATGACAATAGATGGTAAGTGAGAGAGTAGAACTAGCCCCAAAGGACCAAGAATAACATAAATAATGACAACTGCAAATGGACTAGAACTAGCCACCGCACCAACATAAGTCTGTAAATAAGAAGAATAGTGACTAACAAACAATTAACATGGAAGTGTAATGATACAATCAGTCACAACACTAAGGAAGTGACGTATAAAGTATGACAAAATAAAGTGAACCAAGAAGGAATACAAAACTTGTATTAAACCAAAGAAATAGACTCACTAATGAAAATTGTATATAATATTAATAATTGTAAGGACAGACAAGTTAGAATTACTAATTATTAAGTACTTAAGATATAGAATGGCACAATAACCCAAACAGATAGAGTAAACTAGGACAAATCACATTAGCACAATACTAACATATCAGTGGTACAATAAGACACAACAGAATGAGAGTAGTAAATTGTAATGATGGTGAACATTTTCTAAATAGATGTAAGAAAGAGAATTTTTTAGTAAGCAATACAATAATATTAACCCACCAGTAACACTAAAAGAAGATTGAGTGTAAGGTGTTAGTGTTAATACCCCAAAGTGAGAATAAAACCCCATTAAAAAGTGATAAAAACACTGATAAAGCAGTGTCCAAAGTTTATAAGTGAATAAACTAAATTATTAGTGATAAGTTATGTGTGAGTGAGATCTAATATTGGCCAAACACAGGAAGGACTGTGACAGTGGAAATGCCAATATGAGTGGACACCCAAAATGTAACTACACAAACTAATATTATTAAACTTAAGTTAGTATTAGTAATCACTAATTACTATGGTTTTTAAATGTGTGTTAATTAATATTGTAGGCCTAAGGGACAATTCATAGTTTTAGGAAAGTTAAGAAACATAGACTATTAGTGTGTTAAATCACCATATAGAGAGTTTCTATAAGATTAAATTATAAAAACAATTAATAATCATTATATGATTTAGTAAGAGATAGTGAAATAGGATAAGGTTACATAATTAATGACACAAGGTCAAATAAGTTTAGTGGTAAGGATTTTCTATTACAATCTAAAGGATTAATCAATGTTTATATGTTTGTTTCCATTTGATGACACTATAAAATCATTATTACTCACTGAAGAGTATGAGTGGATAATATATTTCAACTAAGTATGTGTTAAATGAATAAGAATTATGTTTTAATGACTAAGGTTTATGTTCCAAATAATTATGTTTAAATGATAAGAATTATAGCTACGGGAATTGTTAAAACCATTAGATGTTATGTTATATGTTGTAAGAAATAAGATTTTAAAACCAATAGAAACCAGTAAACAAGAAACAAACAATACATTCAGATACAATGACACTAAAAGTGAGTTATGACAGTAGACAAATTAAGATAGGGAACGAATAAAATTACCCACAATTACAAGAACCGACTTAAACATTGAACAAATGAACAGAATCTTGTATTAAAACAATCAGGACCCATTACAAGGAGAATAAAATGTAATATCAGTAATTAAAGAAAAATAGTCAATTGCTGTTTAAGCCTAGGCAAAATCCCAACTGTCAACTACAAAAAACTTCAATTTATAGAATTAAACACTGACATTAGGAAGACTAAACCACATAAACTATGAAATACAAATAGACAATCATGTTAAGGCACAAATATTATGATAATAATGTAAATTAAGAAAACAGTATAATTAAATAAAATTCACAAAACTGTCAAAATGCTGATACCTAAGTGAACACTATAATATTGGATGTCAAATTAATCCTTGAGCCAAAATATGAACAGTGGTGATAATATTTACTACTAAAAAGGGAGTACTGAAGATTAATTACATTTAGAAGATCAGTAACCAGTTTAAATAAAAATTCAAATACCCTAACAATACTCTTTAGCCAATTTCAGCGTAACCATGACAACAACCGAATATTGACTAATTTCAGTTAGGAACAATACTTTATGTAGTGACGCTAAACTGGAGAGACGCCAAGCCGTGAAGGGCCCAAATTTTCAACAGAAAAACAGTACAAGTGCCCACAATTTTGAGAAGGAGTACCAGGACAACAGATGAGAGGCCATTACAACTAATCTACACCAAGGACCAGCTCGGAATTAATCCAGATGACCGGAAAATACCTGTAATTCGACTTGAAGAAGATGACAACCAATTTGGAGCCCAAGACTGAAGTAGGAAGAATCAACATTGACCCATTACTTTACATGGACGACTGACAATACTCATCATATCTACTAACGTTGAGTATTGCTGAATTTATTTGATTATTATAAAACAAATTCTCTTTCAAAAATTCTAACTATATAATAAAACTCTCACTATCACTGAATATATTGTCAAGGATTGATAAAATAAAGGAATAACTTTGTAAACATTGAATGAACACATGATAACCTATGTTACACAACGACACTGTCACACTTCAACACCACAATATTTAATTTATAGCAAACCTTGTGTAATTTTAATGATCACAAACTTTAAATGATATGTTCTAATTTTGTTATCTTGTTATATAAACCTCTGTTTCGTACTTAAAAGAACCCATTTGGCAGATTTATTTTGTAAAATAATAACAAGCGTCAATTGTAAACTTTGCACTGCCAACCTAGCGCTTCGCGGAGCGAGAGATTATATTGCCGAGGCTAAAATTTTATTATAACAGTTATTATTTTTATGAAGCGTTAACAAGCAAAAGCCTAATAAAAAAGTGCGTGCTGATAACAAATTGTCCTGTATTTATTTGTAGAAAATATTATGTATGTTTTGTTTACTAGCAGTGGGTTGACATAACCAACATTAATTCAAGTTGGCAACACGCGTTCCCCCACTCACACGAGAATCAGTTACAAGCCAGACGGCGAACTATTCGAATTTTCGATAACAAATCACCATACTATACAAATAAAAACTTTTAATTGTTTTCAAGAAAAACAATTTGGCGCCTATCCGGAATTACTAAAAGTGCGAGAAGGGACAGGCAAGGCACGCAGGCTACCAGACGCTTCCGAACAACACAATTTACGTTCAATAAAACTTCCAATTACACAAACATTAAATATTTTAATATACACACGACAACTTGACTTTGTCACATTTTTACAAAGTGGCGCACCAACTAGTGAGGCTAGAATTACGACAGAATATCTAGCGGCAGGTACGACAGAAGGTAAACAAGATGAAGAGGGCATCATCATTAAGGCGGATGAAGGAGGCCGAAAAGGAAGTTCGAGCGGAAGAGAAAGAAGTGACTTCAGTAGAAGACGCCGAACAAATGTTACCTCCCACGGAACCAGTCAAACCCGTGCAGCCAGAAAATCAACCGGAGAAACCCGCACAACCAGAGGACGGGAGTTTACTGGAAATGATGAGAATACTGATGGAAGATAACCGGAAGAACATGGAAAAAACGAACGAAAATATAGCATCATTAAGGGAAGATTTCAAGGAAGAATTGACGGAATTCAATGAAAAATTGGACAAGAACAGTAAGACCATGGAAGAAAAAATAGACAAGAACAGCCAGCAAATGGCCGAAAATAATAAAGAAATGGCAGTAAACATGGAAAAGTTGAAGGAAGAACTGAGCAGACCCATCGAAAATAATAATGAGCGAATCAATAAGAAGATCGAGGAGGAAATGTCCGAGATGCACGGGAAATGGGAAGACATGAGCCGTGAAATACAACGAACGAAGGAAGATTTCAGAGAACGGATGACCAACCTGGAAGAAGACAGCCAGATCCGGATAGAGTCGATAAAAACTGCAACCGACCAAAACATAAAACAAGTACGAACAGATTTTGGCGAAAGTGCCGGGAGATCGACACAGCCGTGAGCGAGGTTCGCGGACAAGGCCAGCAAAATAAAAATAAAATCGAAGAAATCCAGCAACGGGAGATTGCTAAAATCAGGGAGGAGTTAGAAATAATTAATAACAGACCACCAATAATGACGCAGTACCAACACGTGGACAACCGGAAGTGATAAACTTTAAACAGTACCGGCGGAACCCAATGGAGTTTCTGGAAAGAGTAGACGAGCAGCTGGCCAAAACTCAGGAGAACAGGTGGACAATTATCCGAGGCTACTTAGACGAATATTTTTGAGATATCAACGATAATTGGTGGACGGCCACAAGACACGACCTGACGGATTATGAACAGTTTAAAGAGGTATTCAAGAGGAAGTACTAGTCAGAGGCCACACAGAACATAATGCGGGACAGTATATGTTTCGGAAGATACGATGCCACCAGAGGGACAACTTTTACTGCATATTTCCTCGGTAAAGTATGCCTAGCAAGAAACTTAGAACCGAAGATCCCAGAAGAAAGTTTGGTAACGAAGCTTGCTTTCCATTACGAAGAGGGTGTATCTAGAGGCTAGGAAGCCAAATAAAAACTATACATTCCACGGCAGCCCTGTTGGAAGATTACGAGCGAGAACATTATTATCGTAGGAGCCGACAGCGGGACGACAGGGGCGAGAACAAAAATTTTAACAACGGTTACCCGAACAATAACAACAATTACCGTTTTAATTATAATAACCATAACCTAGTGAATAACCCGCCTAACGAGCCGCAGAATAGAAATAACAATAATCCGGCTAGCCAACAAAATAACAATTATAACAATAATAATAGGCCAAACAACACAGACAATCCATACAACCGGCCAAATAATACGCATCAACCCTATAGGCCGAATAACACTAATTACAACCAGCCAAATTACAATAACAACCTGAGTGACAATAGAAATCGAAATAATAATGATCGCAACTATCGTCAAGTGCATTACGTGAGGACCGAAAGTGACGATAGAAATAGATCATACTATCAAGGACGACGAAGTGCCGACCGGAATGCGTAAGGACACCGATACAGTGATCGTAATTACGGACGTGACACCAGAACCAACACGGGCTGGAGTCAAAGCCAAGAAGTGTACAGGCATGAGCGGTACGAAGAGGATCACAACCAGCCTGAACCCCGACTGTCAACGAGCGGAAGTCCGCCAACAAATCAGCAAGACGATTGTAACAATCAGTCCGAGATGACGTTAAACTAGGAGCGGCAGTGACAAAACTACTTGTACCCTCACTGAACCATTCTATTGGATTAAATCGCATCGTTACTCAAACCAACGGCGAACGAACAATTACAATCGTGCGCAATAATTATCTGAAGAATATTATAGAGGAACTCCTCGAAGAAGGTAGCAACCAATCTGATAATAAACATAACGAGATAGTATGCTTATATTTCAACGCAATTCAAGGGAAATAGATGGAAGAACACTTTACTAAATCATGGAATAAAAACGTACAAGACATCAGTGTACCATCCCAGCAGCAACCCTGCAGAGCGAGTCTTGAGAGAAGTGGGGAGAATTCTCCTTACATATTGTTATGAGCAACACAATGACTGGTCTAAATACATACCAGCAGCCGAAAATTTTATAAACTTATCGCACCACCAATTTATTGAAACAACACCATATACTGCAATGTTCCAAAGACCACCACCAAGAGAAATTACTTCCCTAATCCAATTTCCAAATGATGAAGGATATCAATTCGATGAAGTTCAATTTCACAATAAAATACTAGAAAAGACTGACAAAATCAGAGGAAAATATAAGCAAATGCAACCGAAACCCATACAATATCAGATTGGAGAGCAAATATTACTCAAAAACAGAAGATTACCAAGCACCATGGAAGGGATAGCCAAGAAGCTATTGTTACTGTATACAGGACCCTACATAGTAAGCAAAGACAACCAAAATAATACATATGAGATCGTAGACCCAAAGACACAAAGAAGAAAGGGGACATTTAACCAAACCTCTACAAAAAAATATTAATAAAAACGAGAGAAAAAAAAAACATTCCGAAACCAATTAATAAATAACTAGTGTTAAACAGTAAGAAAAATCAACAAAACAAATAATAAAAAGATCATGTATACCATACCCACTAATAATATCGAATCACTAAGAGCTAGAGAGTGTGAATAAAAGGAAAAGAATATAATTTGAAATAATGTATTGTATAAACTAAAGAATAATAATGTGAAGAATCCTACAAATGATATTATTTAATAGTCGCACTAAGACTACTTGTATAATTTTATAATGATTGACTGTAGATAAGTCCAGCAATCAAATGTGTATTTTACGGCGGAGCAATGGAGTCAAAAGTACCCCTCCGATCCGATTCAATATAATGTTAGGGAAAAAATGTTAGGGAATTAGATATCAAAGGGATAAGCACATTAAACTAAAATACGATACAAAGATCAAGAAGAATACTTACACTCAAAAATAATAAGAGTCTATTGCTCAAAAATAACCAGTGATTAAGAAAAGAAAATGAAATAATGATTGATAATTCCAATCAAAAAACTGAACGATATTTGTTGAAATAATCAATTTTAGTGGCAGGGCAATATGTAATGGTACATATCTTCACCTAACCATAATGAAGAAAACATGACAATAGATGGTAAGTGAGAGAGTAGAACTAGCCCCAAAGGACCAAGAATAACATAAATAATGACAACTGCAAATGGACTAGAACTAGCCACCGCACCAACATAAGTCTGTAAATAAGAAGAATAGTGACTAACAAACAATTAACATGGAAGTGTAATGATACAATCAGTCACAACACTAAGGAAGTGACGTATAAAGTATGACAAAATAAAGTGAACCAAGAAGGAATACAAAACTTGTATTAAACCAAAGAAATAGACTCACTAATGAAAATTGTATATAATATTAATAATTGTAAGGACAGACAAGTTAGAATTACTAATTATTAAGTACTTAAGATATAGAAGGGCACAATAACCCAAACAGATAGAGTAAACTAGGACAAATCACATTAGCACAATACTAACATATCAGTGGTACAATAAGACACAATAGAATGAGAGTAGTAAATTGTAATGATGGTGAACATTTTCTAAATAGATGTAAGAAAGAGAATTTTTTAGTAAGCAATACAATAATATTAACCCACCAGTAACACTAAAAGAAGATTGAGTGTAAGGTGTTAGTGTTAATACCCCAAAGTGAGAATAAAACCCCATTAAAAAGTGATAAGTTATGTATGAGTGAGATCTAATATTGGCCAAACACAGGAAGGACTGTGATAGTGGAAATGCCAATATGAGTGGACACCCAAAATGTAACTACACAAACTAATATTATTAAACTTAAGTTAGTATTAGTAATCACTAATTACTATGGTTTTTAAATGTGTGTTAATTAATACTGTAGGCCTAAGGGACAATTCATAGTTTTAGGAAAGTTAAGAAACATAGACTATTAGTGTGTTAAATCACCATATAGAGAGTTTCTATAAGATTAAATTATAAAAACAATTAATAATCATTATATGATTTAGTAAGAGATAGTGAAATAGGATAAGGTTACATAATTAATGACACAAGGTCAAATAAGTTTAGTGGTAAGGATTTTCTATTACAATATAAAGGATTAATCAATGTTTATATGTTTGTTTTCATTTGATGACACTATAAAATCATTATTACTCACTGAAGAGTATGAGTGGATAATATATTTCAACTAAGTATGTGTTAAATGAATAAGAATTATGTTTTAATGACTAAGGTTTATGTTCCAAATAATTATGTTTAAATGATAAGAATTATAGCTACGGGAATTGTTAAAACCATTAGATGTTATGTTATATGTTGTAAGAAATAAGATTTTAAAACCAATAGAAACCAGTAAACAAGAAACAAACAATACATTCAGATACAATGACACTAAAAGTGAGTTATGACAGTAGACAAATTAAGATAGGGAACCAATAAAATTACACACAATTACAAGAACCGACTTAAACATTGAACAAATGAACAGAATCTTGTATTAAAACAATCAGGACCCATTACAAGGAGAATAAAATGTAATATCAGTAATTAAAGAAAAATAGTCAATTGCTGTTTAAGCCTAGGCAAAATCCCAACTGTCAACTACAAAAAACTTCAATTTATAGAATTAAACACTGACATTAGGAAGACTAAACCACATAAACTATGAAATACAAATAGACAATCATGTTAAGGCACAAATATTATGATAATAATGTAAATTAAGAAAACAGTATAATTAAATAAAATTCACAAAACTGTCAAAATGCTGATACCTAAGTGAACACTATAATATTGGATGTCAAATTAATCCTTGAGCCAAAATATGAACAGTGGTGATAATATTTACTACTAAAAAGGGAGTACTGAAGATTAATTACATTTAGAAGATCAGTAACCAGTTTAAATAAAAATTCAAATACCCTAACAATACTCTTTAGCCAATTTCAGCGTAACCATGACAACAACCGAATATTGACTAATTTCAGTTAGGAACAATACTTTATGTAGTGACGCTAAACTGGAGAGACGCCAAGCCGTGAAGGGCCCAAATTTTCAACAGAAAAACAGTACAAGTGCCCACAATTTTGAGAAGGAGTACCAGGACAACAGATGAGAGGCCATTACAACTAATCTACACCAAGGACCAGCTCGGAATTAATCCAGATGACCGGAAAATACCTGTAATTCGACTTGAAGAAGATGACAACCAATTTGGAGCCCAAGACTGAAGTAGGAAGAATCAACATTGACCCATTACTTTACATGGACGACTGACAATACTCATCATATCTACTAACGTTGAGTATTGCTGAATTTATTTGATTATTATAAAACAAATTCTCTTTCAAAAATTCTAACTATATAATAAAACTCTCACTATCACTGAATATATTGTCAAGGATTGATAAAATAAAGGAATAACTTTGTAAACATTGAATGAACACATGATAACCTATGTTACATAACGACACTGTCACACTTCAACACCACAATATTTAATTTATAGCAAACCTTGTGTAATTTTAATGATCACAAACTTTAAATGATATGTTCTAATTTTGTTATCTTTTTATATAAAACTCTGTTTCGTACTTAAAAGAACCCATTTGGCAGATTTATTTTGTAAAATAATAACAAGCGTCAATTGTAAACTTTGCACTGCCAACCTAGCGCTCCGCGGAGCGAGAGATTATATTGCCGAGGCTAAAATTTTATTATAACAGTTATTATTTTTATGAAGCATTAACGATAATGAACAAGCAAAAGCCTAATAAAAGTGCGTGCTGATAACAAACTGTCCTGTATTTATTTGTAGAAAATATTATGTATGTTTTGTTTACTAGCAGTGGGTCGACATAACCAACATTAATTCAAGTTGGCAACACGCGTTCCCCCACTCACACGAGAATCAGTTACAAGCCAGACGGCGAACTATTCGAATTTTCGATAACAAATCACCATACTATACAAATAAAAACTTTTAATTGTTTTCAAGAAAAACAATTTGGCGCCTATCCGGAATTACTAAAAGTGCGAGAAGGGACAGGTAAGGCACGCAGGCTACCAGACGCTTCCGAACAACACAATTTACATTCGATAAAACTTCCAATTACACAAACATTAAATATTTTAATATACACACGACAACTTGACTTTGTCACTTATTACAATATACATTTTCACAATTTTCCGAGATGTTAGTCCATGGTCCAGATAGTCTACGTTTATCTCCAGACATTTTGTCCGTACCAATAAAGGATATCTTCAGTGGCGAGGAAACACAGATTACAAACACCCACAAACGAATACAAACAAAGACTGTTTTGCCCATTATTTACGTTTAAAATTAATTCTTATATATTTTTGGCTAGTTTCTTCTTTGTATTTACTTATTCTTTGACTGTCTTACTTAAAGATAATATTAAAATTTTGTTTGTTCTAAGTATATATAAAGGATTTTTTGATAGTCCTTTGTCAGTTATCAACTATGATTACTTTAGTTAAAGACATATTTTTAAAATATAGTTACTAGTACTAACATAGTTATCTGCATTAAACTGATAACAATAATAGGAGATCTGTCTCACCTGAGACAATAAGGCTTGTTGTTGTGCTGGTGAACCCACCTTGATGGCACCTGCTAAAGCACTTGCTACACTAACATTTGGACGTCCAGATGAATCAATAGTTACATTAGGAACTGATGTTCTTACACCAGGTGATCCTGTTACAACCTGTTGGTAAAATTATATGTGTACATTGTTATACATTATACAGTGTGTGAAATCAAAGTACCATGAAAAATCATTCAAACAAATTTTCGTGGTCCACATGAAGTTTAAAAAATTTCAAATAATTGATAACAAAATATATATAACCACAAGTGTTATGGTTATAAAGTTAATTATTATAATTATTAATAAGTTACTTATTAATTATACTCAAATATAATGCTATTACAATTATTATCTTTTGATATATGAATTAAGTTACAGAAACAGACATAATATAAAGAGACAAGTACAATATTTCAGATTGGGAAAAACAAACCCAAATACATAATTAAACAATTTTTATAACAGAAAGAATCATCACACATTGAAAATAATACTCCATTGTGTCTAACTATGAAGTCCTAATTTCATTACACACTGCAAACAGTGGAGTAACTAGTTATGCACCTGGGAAGGGAATACAAGAAAATGTTGAATCTCCTTTTCTCCTTGCGAAAATGAGAATCCAACGTCCCCTATAGTGTAGTGTTAGAAATACTCAGATATAATTATTAATTTTTTGACACAAAAATGATTATTGGTGGACCCAAAAATAACAAAAAAAATCACTGTTATTTTTGTTATATTCTTAAATATTAAGTTATTTATATTCTTAAAGCTTTTGTCCTAATGAAGCATTAGCTAAATATTAACAATATTGTCAACCATCTTGTCTTTGATTTGAGACATTGAAGTTTTTTGTAGATATGAACAAAGGTAAAATGTTACCTGAATAGTCTGTTTGAGATTCTGCTGTGTTGTTGCTACTGGAATCACTCGAGTTTGTGTTGAGCCACCAGGCTGCTGAGATTTTGTTATAACAGCGTGCGAGATTACTTGCCCAGATCCTCCTTGAGTAACAACAGCCTGTCCACCTGCAGATACCTACATATTATACAGTAGATTAGCAATTTATGATCACACATAAATCAATTTGTTTTAAATGGAAACATAAATTTGGTCTAAAATACTTGGTACAGCTTTTTATTAATAAGAGAGGATTATTACAATGGTTCTCAATTTAATGAAGAATTCTATGCAAAAACGGGAAAATATATTCATCAATATTGTAACATTACATTTGGCATAGCTTGATATCGTACCAGATTTAATGAAGACCATGGATAGAAACTAAACAAGAAGAAAAATATCTTTCAAAGTGATAGTGAAGATGAATGAATAACTACTTTAGACTGACTTGTACTACAACTGACTGTACCCAAATTAATATTTAGGCAAAGTGATGCAAAATACCCCGATAATGACACGAACTTCAAATAATGACAAGAATAATACTTATAAAGACAGACAGCTTATGTACCAATACTATAAGAAAACAAATGGTTTTATTAAATGTATCAAAATATAAAAATAATAAATATACAAATTGAGGGATAATAGGCCCAAACATACAATACAATGTAAAATGAAATATTAGTAAATTATTAATTTGAATGATATAATGAAATATATATAACAAAACAATTATTATAGATACATGGAACATGCAACTAATTGTAAAGAATAGTGGACATAATGTTGTCAAGAGAATAATGAATAATAACCTATTCACATTATTATTATATGAACAATGTGAAATTGATTTCGAATAATTAATTAAATAACAGAGCAAAATGGATTGAGGAGAGATATTATTATGTGTTAAACAGTTGTTAGGGTTTAATGAAAGTTAGCGTATTTGTTCAATGTTCATTAGAGTCACAGCCATGTGGGCATGACATTAAGTTGATATGATTGTATATTGTTTTTGTTGTTGTTAACGTAATGATGTTATTAGAATGCAATGAAGATGTTAAAACCATGTGATTAACCAGAAGGTCTTAAAACAATGGGCCAAATGGAATTTGTAAAATTAGAACATGGTACCAAACATACAAAGAAATAGGCCAATACTGATATAGTATGGTTGACCAACTATAAAATAATTATGAAAAAAAAGAAAAGAATTAATGTTATTAGATGATAAACAGTTTTTGTGTTTTTTGGAATTTAGTTTGTCTGTTTAATGTTTATCAGAATCTCAGCCATGAGGGCATAATATTTAAGTCAATCTGTTTGTAATTTTCAGAATGATCACAGTTGCACACCACTATATAAAAATTATCCCAATTAGCGCTTTCAAGCTTCACAGCCCATCGTCAGATTGGAATAGACAGGAAATTTGTAAAAACAACCCCTTCACCCCTCTCCCCCACCCTGCTCACACACAACAAGCTATAATATAAATGACCCTTCCCCACCCCCTAAACCCTGTCCCACCATCTGTAGAGTTACATATTTTTTCTAGCAAATTCCTTGTGTTTCAGTGTTGTGTGTGTGTGTGTGCATCCTTTTAAACTACCCTCTTCCTCTCCACACACGTGGGTCAGTCATACACCCTTATTTTAAAACATCCAATTAGTACTATGCTAAATATTCTTAATCTTATCTATCTGTCCTCTATCATTTACTTCTTAATCATGTTATAAAATATTTCTTCATTATCAAATTTAATTTTAATATTAATTAAATTGTCTAACCCTTTTTCTCTTTCTTTCAATATTTCTAACTCCTCTCTAAGCTTCCTTTCAACTGTGTTATTCACTACTTTTACAATTTCGTATTCTTCCAAAGGATTAACAAACTTATGGTTGTCTTCTATGAAATGTCTTGCATATAACGAATTGGTTGTTCTATTACCTTCTCCACGTTTGTGGTCAGGCAACCTGCATACGAATTTTCGTCCTGTCTCTCCTAGGTACACCTTGTTGCAGTCTTTACATTTTAATTTATAAATTCCGCTTTTCTGTAATACTGGAATTTTTTCTATATTCTTATTCTTTATCTTATCAAATACCGTTTCACATTTTTTAATAGCTATATCTACTCCATATTTATTAAAACATTTTATAATTTTTCAGTATGTGAACCTATGTATGTCAATGACCCTGCATAATTCTTTTGTTCTGGTTCTATTTTATCTTTTTGTATGTTAACCCTTTTCATAACTTTATCCACTATGTTGGTGTTATAATTATTATTCCTTACAATTCCCTTTATCGTTCTTAACTCCCTATCTTTTGATTCGGTCTCTTTTAAACACTTCTGAGCTCTGTAACAAAATGAATTGATTGCCGCCATTTTATATCTATATGGGTGGTAAGACTCTCTTGGTATAATTATATCAGAATACGACTCTTTCCTAAATATCCCAAACTGTAGTTTCTCATTATCTTTAATTTCTATGTTTAAATCTAAGTAATTTATTTTCTTACCTCCTATCTCTTCTTTAAATTGTAAGTTTTTATCCTTATTATTTACCTCATTTATAAACTCATGCACTTCTTCTATGCTTCCTTCCCAAATTACTAATACATCATCAACGTATCTAGACCATAATTTTATATTGTTTTTATACTTAGTGGAAGTTATTAATTGCTTTTCAAAATCATTCATGTATATTTCAGCAAGAATAGGGGATAATGAAGACCCCATAGGTAAACCTTTTTTCTGTATATAAAACTTGTTATTAAACCTAAAATAGTTCTGATTTACACATTCTTTAATTACTTTCATCAACTGCTTTTTATACCTGTATTCTCCCATGTTATTATCGTTTATTAACTTAATAACTTTATTTACTGTGATATTGGTAAACATGTCCTTAACATCCAGTGATATCAATTTTGTATTTACATTAATCCTAATATTTTCTAATTTTTCTATCAATTGTACATTATTCTCTATGTTGTATTTTGTCCCAAACTCATATTTCTCTTTCAGTACTCTGCTAACTTCCTTTGATAATTTATAAATAGGTGCGTTAATAAAAGAAACAATCGGTCTAATTGGTTTTCCTTCTTTATGTATCTTAACCTGACTTTTAAAAGTTGGTGCTGTTGGATTACTTTCCAATAAATACTTTTTCTCATTTTCTTCTATAAATGTTATCTGTTTCATCATTTGTTTTATCCTTGACTGGTACTTACTTGTATAATCATACTTTATTTCCTCGTATGGTCCTTCCCTTATAAATTCTTCCGTTTTCTTTATGTATTCGTCCTTTCTCAGTAGTACCATTGTATTTCCTTTGTCCGCCTTCGTAACTATAATATCATTCTTCTTTATTTTATTCTTTAGTTTAGTTACAGTTGATTTGATTTTTTGTTCATTTTTTGAATTATACAAACTTTTCTTAAATATTTTATCTACTACATTCCCTACTTCCCACCTTATTCTTTTTTTATCATTTTCATTTCCTAGTTTTTGTATTATGCTTTCGCATTCAATAATCATTTTTTCTTGATTTAATTCTGGTGGCGGTGCGTATTTTAAGCCTTTTGCTAACATTTTTTTTTCTTCTGTATTGAAATTTACCTCTGTAAGGTTTATTACTCTTTTTTCATAGTTATTCTTAGAGAGGTGTTCCTTTTTTACTTCATTCTTTCTTATTAATTTATTTAACTTATCTACCATTTTTTTATTTTTATTTTCCAATTTCTTTTCTACGTACCTTAAACCAAAATTATATAATATTTCTTCTAACTCTACATACGAGTATATTCTTAACAATTCTATGTGTCTGTCATATAATTCCCTATTATATCTATTGATTAAGCCGTAGAGTGACCTTATTTCCAGTTTTATCCACAACTTCTCGCTTTGTTCTTTTACTTTTTTGGCTACACTGTTCTTATTTTTAATTTTAACTTGAGCGTACTTTGGGATGACATTATTATCCAGACATTGTTTATTAAACCATATTTTACTTAAAACCCTCTTCAATTTAACTTTTAACTTAAGATATTTAAATACTTTACTTACCTTATTGTTGAATTTGAATTTTTATTGAATAAATAAACTATACAGAAAAAAGGTTTACCTATGGGGTCTTCACTATCCCCTATTCTTGCTGAAATATACATGAATGATTTTGAAAAGCAATTAATAACTTCCACTAAGTATAAAAACAATATAAAATTATGGTCTAGATATGTTGATGATGTATTAGTAATTTGGGAAGGAAGCATAGAAGAAGTGCATGAGCTTATAAATGAGGTAAATAATAAGGATAAAAACTTACAATTTAAAGAAGAGATAGGAGGTAAGAAAATAAATTACTTAGATTTAAACATAGAAATTAAAGATAATGAGAAACTACAGTTTGGGATATTTAGGAAAGAGTCGTATTCTGATATAATTATACCAAGAGAGTCTTACCACCCATATGGATATAAAATGGCGGCAATCAATTCATTTTGTTACAGAGCTCAGAAGTGTTTAAAAGAGACCGAATCAAAAGATAGGGAGTTAAGAACGATAAAGGGAATTGTAAGGAATAATAATTATAACACCAACATAGTGGATAAAGTTATGAAAAGGGTTAACATACAAAAAGATAAAATAGAACCAGAACAAAAGAATTATGCAGGGTCATTGACATACATAGGTTCACATACTAGAAAAATTATAAAATGTTTTAATAAATATGGAGTAGATATAGCTATTAAAAAATGTGAAACGGTATTTGATAAGATAAAGAATAAGAATATAGAAAAAATTCCAGTATTACAGAAAAGCGGAATTTATAAATTAAAATGTAAAGACTGCAACAAGGTGTACCTAGGAGAGACAGGACGAAAATTCGTATGCAGGTTGTCTGACCACAAATGTGGAGAAGGTAATAGAACAACCAATTCGTTATATGTAAGACATTTCATAGAAGACAACCATAAGTTTGTTAATCCTTTGGAAGAATACAAAATTGTAAAAGTAGTGAATAACACAGTTGAAAGGAAGCTTAGAGAGGAGTTAGAAATATTGAAAGAAAGAGAAAAAGGGTTAGACAATTTAATTAATATTAAAATTAAATTTGATAAAGAAGAAATATTTTATAACATGATTAAGAAGTAAATGATAGAGGACAGATAGATAAGATTAAGAATTATTTAGCATAGTACTAATTGGATGTTTTAAAATAAGGGTGTATGACTGACCCACGTGTGTGGAGAGGAAGAGGGTAGTTTAAAAGGATGCACACACACACACACACAACACTGAAACACAAGGAATTTGCTAGAAAAAATATGTAACTCTACAGATGGTGGGACAGGGTTTAGGGGGTAGGGAAGGGTCATTTATATTATAGCTTGTTGTGTGTGAGCAGGGTGGGGGAGAGGGGTGAAGGGGTTGTTTTTACAAATTTCCTGTCTGTTCCAATCTGACGATGGGCTGTGAAGCTTGAAAGCGCTAATTGGGATAATTTTTATATAGTGGTGTGCAACTGTGATCATTCTGATTGTGATTTCAACCACTAACACAAATTTCTTCATTAAATGTTTGTAATTTTGTTAAAGTATTCACATTATGAGAGTATGATGAGTATTTTTAAATCTCATGGGTTAACATCCAATATAATGATTATAATTAAATATAAGGGTTCAAGCCAACAGGCTAAATAATAAAACAATATGTAACATGGTGTTGAAAGAATCACCATGACATAGGCCAATGTTAAAATAAATAAACTATTATCAGAATAGCCAGTAAAGTAACAAACCATTATAAATTAATAAGAAATAGTAAAACTAACTAAACAGACAGTAGTTCTATAATGGCAATCACATTTTTTGAACACATAAATGAATTAGCAAATGTTTTTGTGGATGGCAAACTGTATAAAGCCATGTAAAACAAAATTTGGTAAATTTTAGGAAATACTGTTAGAATTTTGTAAAACAAATGTTGAAATATGGATAGATTTATAATTAATGGTATACACAACAAATCTGGAATCAAAATAATCCGTTTTAAGTTAATTAAGAAAAATTCAAATAACAAAAATGTTAACATCAGTATTTCTTAAGCAAAAATAGGCATGTTTGGTGTCTATATGTCACAAATGTAAAGACCAAAATAATGATGCTAGTAGTTTTAAATTCCCAATCAGTACAGAAAAGTTATACTAATTTAAAAGTTTTGACCAAATTCAGACACTGAAATAATGAATTTGTATGACAATGTATATCTGAATCAACCAACCAGATTTCAAGTTTTACCTTAGCAACCAAAAATTTCAGATAAATAAAATAGGACTTCTTTAACAACAGTCATTGAATACAGACGCGTTAATAAAATGTCTCATATAATTATATTTTAAACAGTGAAAACATGTACCAGACTTAGTAAAACAAATCGATATACTTAACACAAAATATTATAATCAAGAAAGGAACATCCAGCATTTAATACAGAAGAATTGAGATCCAGGGAGAAGAAGAAAAGAAGACGTGGACCCTATCTTCGTCCTGGAAGAAGAAAGAAGAGGATCTGGTGAATTTGA
Organism: Magicicada septendecula; assembly: GCA_034769895.1. Classification (NCBI taxonomy): domain Eukaryota; kingdom Metazoa; phylum Arthropoda; class Insecta; order Hemiptera; family Cicadidae; genus Magicicada; species Magicicada septendecula. The sequence continues at coordinate 1,188,422,547 of CM068367.1, read as the reverse complement.
ACAATTTATTATCTTATGTGTCAAAACCAACATTTTGTGTACACGAATATCTAGGAATTAAACAAAATAAAACTACCGACAGTATACTACACCAACACTAAAGAACACTCAAAAAATAACACCAATTGAGTTTTACACCTTTTTTGAACACTATAAAAACTTTAACGATAATTAATAAGCACCTAAACTGGTCATAACCTCTAATAATAAGTAACCAATACACGACTGCCAGTTTGCACTTTAAACACCAAAACCTTGTAATATCCTTATATTGTGAAATTTGTATTTTGATTTTAAGAATAGTATTATTTGTTTAACTGTAATCCCCGAACCAGATACGCCCTGAGATAATTTATTTTAATAGAAATAATAAACTGCATCATTCTTTTGGCCTGGCCGACTACAGAACAATATTTTTAGCTACTATACCAACTGATAAAAGAAGACGCATAATTTTGTCACAATTGTAATTACCGTAAAGAAAAACGAGAAGTAATTAATCAATGCTTCATTGAATAAAGATCGTTCAAAGGAAGATATCTGTTTGGTGTTATATTTGCGTTATTATTATTACTGTTTCATTTAAGAATTACGTTAACATCGCACAGTGGACGGAGTAACTGTTGGCAACTCTGAGTGACGTCATTGGAACGGCACGCATAGTGGGAGCGAGCGGCAGAATACAAAATAATTTACCGTTCAACATATCTATTATTAATTGTTACAGATTGACGAACACAACGGCGTGGTTTAATAATTTTACACATACATATTAAATTTGTTACAAAGTGACGCATACTACGTGGAGCATAAGAACTCGTCTCTCAACATAAATTGTTACATTGATAACTCGAGCGAACACTACATTGTTCATCTCATTTATTTATTATCATAACAAATTGGCGAACCAACGTTGAGGCGATAAATTAAATTATAATTTATAATTAAACAAACAAAAATAAACGAAAATGAGGAAGCGAGAAACATCGCGCAAACGAGCGGCCGAAACTGAGAAGGAAAGCGAAATAAACATGCAAGACAAGGAAGCAACACCGGTTGAGGAAGCAGAAACTATAATAGGGAAGGATCAGGAGAGACAACCAGAAGAACCCACACAAACAGAAGGCGAGAAGACACGAGAAATGATTAAATGCATGATGCAGGAAACTAATAAGAAAATAGAGGAGAGTAATAAGAAAACGGAAGAAAGTAATAAGAAACTAATGGACGAATTGAAGGAAGAATTAAGTGAGAACAGTAAGAAGAATTTAGAAAAATTGAAGGAAGATTTGAGTAAGAAGATGGAGGAAATAAAGAGTGATAATAAACAGACAAAGGAGGAACTGAGCCGAGAATTGAAAGAGAATAGCAAGAAAATGGAGGAGAAAATAGACGCAAATAATAAAGCATTGAGGGAAGAATTGAAGGGAAATTACCAAGAGACTGTGAAAAAATTGGATGAACACAAAGAGTCATTAAAAGAAGAGTGGAATAACAAGATGGAAATTATAACCGGCAATTGCAGGAAGAATGGGACAAGAAGCTAGAAGAACCGGTGACTGAAATTAAAAGGGTAGAATCCGAGACCAAGGAAAAGTGTGAGCGGATGAACCAAGAGATACTGAGCGTCCGGGAAGAAACGAATGGACGAATAGAAAATATACGAACCAACCAAGCAGTGATGGGAGAAAGATTAGAAAGCATGGGTACTAGTCTTAATCGAGTACAAGACCAAACAACTGCCCATAGAGATAAAATTAACTCTCTAAAAAACAGACAATGTACCAGTGCCCATACCACATGTGAGGAAAACCGAGAAGTTATCGACTTCCAGAATTATAGAAGAAACCCCATGCTATTCCTAGAACGGGTAGAAGAAAAAATAGCCAAAACCGGAGAAGACAGATGGGTTGTAATTAGGAGTATGCTGGACGAAATGTTCAGAAAAGTCTATGACAATTGGTGGACGGCGATGCGGCCGAGTATACAAAATTTCCAAGAATTTAAAAAACAATTTAAATCTAAGTATTGGTCTGATGCCACGCAACATATGATAAGAAGTGACATATGATTGGGCCGATATGACCTACACGGCAAACAAACTCAGACCGCATACTTTCTTGATAAGATAAACATAGCCAAACATTTAGAACCTACAATTCCTACCGAATATTTAGTGAGGCTATTAGCTTATCACTATGGTGGGGAAATTACGAGAGGCCGAATAAACGGACGAATACAAACCATTGAAGAGATGTCGGCATTATTAGCGGAAATGGAACAAGAGAAGAGCTTCCTCCAATACAGACGAATGAGCGATGAAATGGATAGAAATAATGGTCGCCGCGACGCCCGATTAGAAAACAACAGGCAAAGACCAAATAATAATTACAACAACAACGGTAACCACTATCAACGTAGTTACCAAAACAACAATAACAATAACAACTATCCACGAAATAATGCGGCAAATAACAACAACCACTATTACTGTAGCTCTCCTACGAATAATAATAATGGATACCAGCGTGCCAATGATAGAGACAACCATTACCAGAACAACCGAGGTTATAACAACAATTACGATAACCGATACAGACAGAATAATAATGGCAATTATAACAACCAAAACCAAACATATCGAAGACATGTGAATTATGTGAGCACTACGATAGAGATGTGGGAAGACGTTCGTACCAGGGACGAACGAATTATAATGGGAACCGTGAGAGAAGTTTTCAGGAGGAGAATAACCAGTGCTACCGGGATGAACATAGACGAAGTAGGAGCTGCGACGATGACCGGAATAACAGAAACTCAGTGACGTTCCATAATAACGCCATTGAGGTACAAGAGTTACAGAATAGAGACAGACCCGGTCAACCAGACAACAGGACCGAGGAGATCAGCAGCCCTGATTTAAACGGACCGCGGCAGTGAAAAACCAACAGGTCCCATCACTGAACCGACAATTTGGGTACTTACTAGGACGAGACAAAACGACTGACAATACAATAACGATAGTGCACAATCACTTCTTAAAAAATGTGAGAGAAGAATTGCTAAACGAAGATACGATAACGCACAATAGTTCGAATAATGAGATCGCCTATATTATCGCCCAAGTGAATGGACTAGACACAAGATTCATGATAGATACGGGCGCAAACGTGTCGTTAATCGATAACAACGAATACCACAAAATTCAAAAAATTAGTAAGATCATCTTACCGACTCTACCAATCCAGAATATAATTTTAATCGGAGCCACCGGAAGGCAAAACAAGTCAATAAGAAAACAGGTATCATTAACAGTGACCAGCGGAAATGTAGCTATACCTATGATTTTTCTAATAGCTAGTAATCTACCATTTAATCTACTAATAGGCTGTGATATTTTGAGAAAATACTCAGCAATAATTGACATGAGACAGGCCATAGTATCGTTAAAAATGGATAATATAGAATGGACAGCAAAATTAGTAGAAAATAAAAATGTACCTTCATGCAATAGTATAAGAAAATTCAATAATAATCAAGATGATTCATGGAATATAAGAAGGGATTACTTTGGGAGTGAAGACAGTTTATGGTTGGAAAAATTAGAAGAGATCCGACAATTTCGGTCAGAACAAAATGAATGTAATTTAACTACACAACAAATAGAAAAGTTAATATCAATATATAATAAATACCGCTATGTTTTCTCTGATATACCTGGCAAAGTAAAAAATTATCAATTTACACTACAATTCAAGGAGCCTGTAAATTTTAATAAGAAATCATATCCCGTTGCTTATGCATTAAAAGAAGCAGTGAGGACTGAACTAGACAAAATGATAGCAGAAGATATTATTGAGTATAGCTGTTCCCCATATACTAGTCCGTTAATAGCCGTTCCCAAGAAAGATGGCAAAGTACGACTCTGTTTGGATGCTAGAGAGATCAATAAGATCATAGTTAATGACAGAACATCTCCCGGAGAGATTGAGGAGATATTGAAAAAATTTAATGGCATACAATTTATCAGCACCTGGGATACTGTTTGTGGGTATTGGCAGGTGGAGTTACACCCAGATAGTCGAAAGTACGTCGCCTTTATTTTCGAAGGGAGGAACTACCAGTTCAAGCGACTACCGTTTGGACTGGTAAACTCAGTAGCTGTATTCGTAAGATGTATGGACCAGGTGTTGGGTCCAGATACTATTCCATTTACCACAGTCTATGTTGATGACTTGCTGATTACTTCAGTGAATTGGGAAGACCATTGTGACAGAGTAGGGCAAGTATTACAAAAATTATCAGACAATAACGTTACCCTAAAGCTTCAAAAATCCAAACTTATCGCCAGTGAAGTCCAGTTCCTGGGTTTTAACTTAACAAGACAAGGAATAACACCATCCAATGAAAAGATAGAAGCTATCCAGAAATTCCCAAGTCCTAAAAATAAAAAGCAACTTCAATCATTTCTGGGACTTTGCAATTACTATAGGAAGTTTCAGAGAAATTATTCTGAAATGACAGCGAAGTTTTCTCCACAATTATCCTCTAAGAACAAATGGTCATGGGGACAGTGTAGCGGGTCATTTTTGGGTGTTTTTATTTTAACCGTTTGGGGTATTTATATATTTTTACTTATTTCATTTTCGGGCGGACTTGTATAATAAATTTGTAAAACCGTATTATTGTGCAACGTATTTGTCCGTATAACAGAACAGCGTTTGGAAAAAAGGCGATGCGCAATTTCAGTGGTGTAACACGGCAGAGCATTTGCACCTCCACCAAAATTCTAAGAACTCTGTAAATGTGTGTCAACGCTCAAGCGCAACTACACCTGCACGCGCTCAAAGGACGCTCTAACAAAAAACTCAAGATGGCCAGAGCGTAAAAAATATTCATCGTCTTCTCTAAGACCTCACGGAAGTCGCATTAAACTCCGCCTACTGTTGGTGACATCAGCGGAACCAAGTCCAATATCGGCCTCTGGACACACACACATACCCGTTTTAATCCATATATAAAGTGGTTACTTCCCAACAAATGGGGCAGGAGCGACGAAAACATCATGGCAGTAGAGAACCAGCTTCTCTCCAGGAACAGGTACAGGTACCTGTTACGTTCACCATGACGGAGCACTCGACTTTAAGCAGAGACGCCATACAGTCAACAGGACGCCAACTACAGTAACAGACATCTAAAGTTTCGGTTTGGGCCCGGTTGGTCGAGTTTTCGCAAACGTATTTCACTCAATAAGACCGACCGGGACCCCAGAAGGTAATGAACATATCGGAGTGAGTAATACTGACAGTGATGTGGAGAGATTGAAGTGATAAAACAAATAGTGAAGTTACGGGACCAACCGTGTGTTCGGCCGGTATCGTGTTCGTGGACGGGCACCGCGGATAACAATCGGAATATTTAAAAATTGAATAAATAAAGGGGAATGTATATAAAAAACAAAAGGTATGGAAGAGTGCGTGGGCAATATGGGCTGCCTTAGTTGTAAGTATAGTTTAAGGTAATTAAAACTTGGTGTAGCATTCTCATTCTGGTAATTATAACAATTAATCATGACTAATTCTTTTGTACTCATAGCAGTGAAAATTGACTTAATTCATTAAAGTGATTTAGTTTATTTGGAAAATGTGTTAGTTTAAGTTATTTCGTCATTACCACTGTCTTATTCCTGTGTTGAAAAAATTCGTCTAAACGTTCCGGAATTTTCTGAATTATTAATTGGGTGGGTCAGATTGCTAAATTGTCCGTTTTATTAAGGTAAAGTGTAAAGGTTTTCGATATTTTATCCTATATAAAAAATAATCGTGGCGACCTTGGTCTTCTGGTAAAATTTCAATAACCGGTAAGTGTTGTAATTGCGTGCAGGTAAGTCCTGGTAGTGGTTTTTTTATTTATTTTATATATTTCGGCCCTTTTTTATTGTTACAAATGTCGACGCGCTGCCAGGATTTTCGTTTAATTATAATTTTATAGGAACTAGACCTATTTTAATACACAGAAAATAGGATGTGGTAATGACGTACTTGTGTAATATTATCGTATATAATTACGCTAAATAAGGTTATGTTTAGGTAGAGCGAGCGGGTGTTTACTTTTACGTATTAATAACTGTTTTCTGTATGGGGTATTTTGATTTAAGGGGACGCTATATAAAGGGTATATAAATAAATTTTGAAAATGACCGATGTACAAGATAAGAATAGACCTAACGCTAGCGTAGGGGTGGAAGAAAAAAAGGTGTCAATAGACGATCTGTTTAATTTAATGAAAACCATGGCTGAAAATATAAATGCAAAATTTGAAGAGCAACAAATTGATTCCAATGTCAAGTTTCACGAGTTAAAAAATGAAATACAAGAAATGAATAAATGTATAGAAAGCACTAACGAAACAATAAGAAACAGTTTAAATAAATTAGAACAGAAGTTTGAGAAATTAGGTGACAATGTTTTAAATATGACAAAATGTAAAAATGACGAAATAGTAGACAATTCTGAGAGTATAGTGGGGGTGAAGAATAATGTAGAAGCAAATGATGAAAATATAATAACAAATAATAACAATAATGTCAAAAATAATGAATTTAATATTGAGAATAATAATGTGTTTGAGAAATTGGTATCAGAAAGTGATACGGAAAAAATGAATAATGAGAGTATTAATGAAAGTGTAGAATGTAGTGATTATGAGATGTTAATGTGTGTCAGTGAGTTGGAGAGAGAGAGGAGAAATAATGTTGTAGTAGAGTGGGGACAGAGGGGAAATTTTCCTTTTATTATATATGATGATTTAATGTGGTCGCAAGAGTTTTTAAAGGGCAAGGGTCCCGTGTTAGTAGAAGATTTGAGTTTATTTTATTTGTATAAGTTTATACCCTCTGTGTGGAATGATTTTATAAGTATGAGATGGTGTTATGATGAGAGAGAGATAGAAGTATATAATTTAAAGAGAGATTATGATGAGTTGAACGAAATATTAGAAGTGTATTTAAACAAGAATGATCTAAGGGATAATACAAAAGTAACTAACCCGATATTGGAAATATTTACTGACGGAGATTTAACAGAAATACTTAACTTAGACTTGGTGAATGATTATTATGGTATAACGGATAAATTGAAATTGTTTGGTTATGACACACAAGACAACAGTATGTATGTCAATATAATTGAACAGTGCTATACAAAACCAAGATTAATCTTTGACGATGGAGGGTAGACTATAAAACAATAAAAGACAATTAAACATTATGTTTTATGGTTTGTTGACATGGCAGAATGGGACATGAAGTGCGGAAAAACTGAACAATAAATAAGAGTGTGTAAATAAAATATAGTGAATTTATGTGTGTATGTAATATGATTGTTGTGATAATAATATTGAAATACTTGCAATTTAAATAAATAAACCAAATTAATTTTGAAAACAAGTAATCAGAGAATTATAATTGTTTGGATGGTAATGAATTCTATATTGTTAATAATTAATCTAATTAAAACAATTTGATATATTTTAAATATTTTAATTGATTATGTAAATGTTGTATAATTAATTTTTTTGTAAATTCAGTTTGTTTTACGAGATGGAAATTTGGTAATGAATGATAAATTATTTAATTTAAATTAATAAATTTTGTGAAATGTTTCAGAGATGGTGGTGATTATGTTTTGTGGGCATATCATGTTAAATGGATTGTAAGTAGAAAAAATTTTATAATCAGGTGTAATTGAGATTCTAATTCAGTAATAAGATGTTATTTGGAAATAAGTTGGTTCAAGAAATAAAGATAATTAAAAAATTTTAATAATAAATGAAAGATGATATATAATGATTATTAATAATAAATTTTGAAAATTTCAAGAAAGTTAAACGGTAAAAGGTTATGAATGGGTTAGACGATTATTGATGCAAATATTATAAGATAATGTATATACAAATTATAAGCATTGATAAGAATATGTAATTTTATTATGTGTGTATTTGTTTAAGCCAATAAGTAAATCGTCTGGCAGGCTAACATAAATAACCAGAATCAGAGAAATGGGAAACAATGAGGTGAGAAGGGAGAATAAATAAAAATAATTATGTATATTCCATGTAATTTGTTCAATTTTAAGGTGTATTTTCATTATGTTAGGATATCAGCTGATCAGCAATAACGTCACTGGTATATTGGTTTGTAAATGTTACAAGTAATTAATGTTTAATGTACTACAGATATTTTGAAGTAAAGATAAAAAGAATATGAGAAATAAAATAACAATAATTTATGCAAATTTGATAAAAGATAATTGATGGGTGATAAATATTTTATGGGACACATATATCTGTCCAAGTTAAAATCAAAGTTGAATTTGAAATAGTAGAGATGAATAATGTAATGTAACAGAATTTTGTGAAATATAGATGCTGACACAGTAGTAATGGAGAATTTATGTAGAGTTTTGAATGATATATATTTATGTTTATAATTAATGAGGTTATTTTGTGTATTTGTAGTAATGTAATGCGATTGAGATTTTTGGGGATGGCAATTTTGTATTAGGGGGTAGTGTATTTGGGGAGTCCGCAACAAGGGTTGGGACGGGATAGGGATAGATTTTAGTGGGGAAGGGGCCGCCTTAGGTAAAATCCAGGGGCCAAATAAGGGAATTGAGTTTTTTGGGGGCGGGGAAACACGTATCCTATACAAAGGGTTAGAGAGTATTTTATATGGGGAGAAGGTGGCGTTTTGGGTTAAATGGTAAGTTGGGGTTTAGAGTGTCTTGATTAGTAGATATTTTGGTAGAGATGGGTGTCATGGTAGTTGAAGTGGATTAATATTAGAGTTGGAGAGTAAAGTTCATATATGTACACAGATCTAGTATATTAAATGAGAATAAATGAGTTACAACACCCACAGTAATGTAGAATTAAACTGTTAACTAAAGAGAGGAATTTATAATCAAGAATATACAATTGTTTATTTTTTTTAACCAGTGACAGAATTTTGATAAAATTTGAAAATAATGTAAAGTCAAGAATTGTTTGTTTTAAATAATTTAAATGTCAATCTGTTTACTATTTATATTAATATTTTGTTTATTTTAAATGTTGTATTTTATTATGTTTTGTATTTCAAAGTTAGGATATTACGGATGTTCAAGGTGTTTTCAGAAATCATACATAACATATGTAGGTCAAGGGGTTTTGGACTTGACCTAGTTACGATCAGCTGATGAGGTCATACACCTACTAAGCTTGTATAGTAGGAATCCAATTTTAATTTGTTTGTTTGATTAATTCAAACCAATATTTGAATAATTTTAATAAATGTTGTTTAATAAACAAATTTAATAAAGTTTTTTAATGAATAAATTTTTTTTTTGAATTTTAAAATTTTGAAAATTTTAATTTTTTTGAAAAAAAAAAAAAAAAAAAAAACTTGATTTTTCGCCTGCCAGCGAGTGAATATTTTGAGTAATGATTCTTTTATTGTGTATGTATTAATGATGTTTCTTTTATTGTATTGCATTATATTGGTAGACTATAAGTGATTCTCCTATTAGAATAAGGATGTGTTTATATTATTAGAAAGGTCTAGGTTAAGTCGTTTGAAACAAAAAATAGAACAGATAAGGAAGAGAATTTTTTTTTTTTTTTGATAAAATATTTTTTTTGAATTTTGAATTTTTTGAATTTATAATAAATTTTAAAAGGACTTTGTGTTATTGTATTTAATGTGTTATGGTAATATGTAATGTTAGTGTGTGAGCCCAGTATTTGCTAAAGGCAGCCCAGCTTGCAAACAGGGGAAACATATCGGCGGAGGATCTGGGATAATTTTAGCCAGGGATTGAGGATTTTGGGGGTAGCATGTTAGAAGGTGAGGTGCTCTGTGGTACTCAGCTGTTTGATTTCTCGGTGTTGGGATCTCTTACGGAGAAGTCCAGTGATCTCGTTCAGATGAGTCCATAGTCGCTGAGCCAGGGGGGTCGTGTACCCATGAGATTAAGAACCAGGGGGTTGTTGGCACCAGTTCCTCACCGGTCCTCTTCGGGGTTATCGATGAAATTTCTTCTGTCGTGGACAGCAGAATTCTCATCGAGGGGGTATTGTAGCGGGTCATTTTTGGGTGTTTTTATTTTAACCGTTTGGGGTATTTATATATTTTTACTTATTTCATTTTCGGGCGGACTTGTATAATAAATTTGTAAAACCGTATTATTGTGCAACGTATTTGTCCGTATAACAGAACAGCGTTTGGAAAAAAGGCGATGCGCAATTTCAGTGGTGTAACACGGCAGAGCATTTGCACCTCCACCAAAATTCTAAGAACTCTGTAAATGTGTGTCAACGCTCAAGCGCAACTACACCTGCACGCGCTCAAACAAAAAACTCAAGATGGCCAGAGCGTAAAAAATATTCGTCGTCTTCTCTAAGACCTCACGGAAGTCGCATTAAACTCCGCCTACTGTTGGTGACATCAGCGGAACCAAGTCCAATATCGGCCTCTGGACACACACACATACCCGTTTTAATCCATATATAAAGTGGTTACTTCCCAACAAATGGGGCAGGAGCGACGAAAACATCATGGCAGTAGAGAACCAGCTTCTCTCCAGGAACAGGTACAGGTACCTGTTACGTTCACCATGACGGAGCAGTCGACTTTAAGCAGAGACGCCATACAGTCAACAGGACGCCAACTACAGTAACAGACATCTAAAGTTTCGGTTTGGGCCCGGTTGGTCGAGTTTTCGCAAACGTATTTCACTCAATAAGACCGACCGGGACCCCAGAAGGTAATGAACATATCGGAGTGAGTAATACTGACAGTGATGTGGAGAGATTGAAGTGATAAAACAAATAGTGAAGTTACGGGACCAACCGCGTGTTCGGCCGGTATCGTGTTCGTGGACAGGCACCGCGGATAACAATCGGAATATTTAAAAATTGAATAAATAAAGGGGAATGTATATAAAAAACAAAAGGTATGGAAGAGTGCGTGGGCAATATGGGCTGCCTTAGTTGTAAGTATAGTTTAAGGTAATTAAAACTTGGTGTAGCATTCTCATTCTGGTAATTATAACAATTAATCATGACTAATTCTTTTGTACTCATAGCAGTGAAAATTGACTTAATTCATTAAAGTGATTTAGTTTATTTGGAAAATGTGTTAGTTTAAGTTATTTCGTCATTACCACTGTCTTATTCCTGTGTTGAAAAAATTCGTCTAAACGTTCCGGAATTTTCTGAATTATTAATTGGGTGGGTCAGATTGCTAAATTGTCCGTTTTATTAAGGTAAAGTGTAAAGGTTTTCGATATTTTATCCTATATAAAAAATAATCGTGGCGACCTTGGTCTTCTGGTAAAATTTCAATAACCGGTAAGTGTTGTAATTGCGTGCAGGTAAGTCCTGGTAGTGGTTTTATTTATTTATTATATATATTTCGGCCACTTTTTTATTGTTACAAAAGGAACAAGACAACTTACTCCAAACGATCAAGCATAATTTCCTAAGTTCAGTTATATTAAAACATCCTAATTTCAATCAACCTTTCTTTATGAACTGCGATGCCAGTGATATAAGTTTAGGATCTGTATTATATCAAGAAGATAGTGAGGGAAACCATCAGGTGGTGAGTTTTGCAAGCAGAATACTTAATGGATGTGAACGCAATTATAGTGTAACAGAAAAGGAGTTATTAAGCGTTGTATTCGCTTGTGGAAAATTCAGAACCTATATTCTTGGATACCCGATAACTGTGAGGAGTGATCATAAGTCAATATCTTTCCTAAAAAATTGCAAGATTAACCATGGAAGATTGGCAAGGTGGATACTCGCACTACAGGAATACCATATAAATTGGGAGTATGTTCCAGGAAAACAGAATATTGCTGCAGATATATTGTCCCGGATTAACATAGAACAGCAAACTTTTGAAGGGGAAAAGGAAACAATCGTCAAGGTATATACTATCATAAAAAACAAATCAGATTTGGAAAACATCATGAAATCAATTTCACAACAACAAACAGAGGATACAAAAATCAACAATTTTAGGCAAAGACTGATCCAACAGGATGAAAAAATTACTGCATATTATTGTCTACATAAGACATATTATTTTACAAACCAAATAATAACCAAGGATCATGGAAGGTGGTGATACCTAAAGCTTTAGAAACAGAATTAATACTGGACTACCATAGTCGATATGGGCATATGGGTGCATTAAAAGTAATGAAAGCACTTGAGGAACACACTTACATTAAGAATATCAACAGGAGAGTTAGAGAATGTATTCGTCAGTGCCACATCTGTCAATTGGCAAAATGCAATAACGAAAAACAGAAGGAATAATGCAGCCAATTACATCAACTGGTAAATTAGAGAGAGTATTTTTCGATGTGTGTGGACCGTTACCTCGTAGTGGAGGGAGAAAACAATATAAATTTATTATAATCATGTTCGACCATTACTCCAAATTTACAAAACTATACCCCATTAATCGGGCAACTACAAAAAAGATTCTGCAAATAGTAATCCAACAATACATACCAGAGTTACGAGCTCCAAGGTCAATTATTACTGATCACGGAACTCAAGTTTCGAGGAAGGGTATGGAAGGAGACTTTGTTAGATCTAGGTGTCAAGACATATAAAACATCTGTCTATCACCCAAATAGCAACCCGGCGGAAAGAGTACTGAGGGAGGTCGGCCGACTCCTCAGGACCTATTGTTTCGATAAACACCAGAAGTGGAGTGACTACATTACACAAACAGAAAGCTTTATCAACTTAGCTTACCATGATTCAATACAAGATACTCCATATACTATATTGCATGAAAGACTACCACCCCGAGAAATTATTGAAATAATCAACTTCCCAAACAACCCAGCTTAGCAGTTCGACAACGTGAGATTCCACAGCAAACTGAATGAGCAAGTGGAGAAAAGAAGGAAAAAATACAAAATCATTCAGCAGAAAATGATCCAGTACAAGATTGGAGACAAAGTATTGTTAAAAACCAGCGAATTGCCAAGTTCTAAGGAAGGAATAGCAAAAAAGCTATTATTACTGTATAATGGACCATATGTTATTGTAAAAAACAATAACAATAATACTTATGTAATTAGTGATGTGGAAACAAAAAAGATTAAGGGAACATACAACCAAGTTTCCTTAAAAATGTATTATGAACCCAATAAATGAATTGAATAAATCTCAAAATTCAAATAAATAGTAAGGACAACTTACAGTACATTTTGATAATGTTATTTTGAACCAAGTGAATAACAAATTTGAATAAATTTCAAAATTCTAAACAAAATAAGCACCCCTTATTAAATATAATTATGAACTTATTATTGGAATATAAAAAAAAAAGAGACAACATCCATGAATCAGAAGAAACCATAGTGCTATAAAATGAATAAGAAAAGACAAATGTAGACAATCGGCGATGAAAATAAGACAAAACTAGAAACAAATTTACTACGAATAACCTATCATGATTGTGAGAGAATCAACAACAACTATAGATACAGATACTTGTTATGTTTTAATTGAATAAAGATAGTGAATGAAAAATGAAGATTAAGCAGTACTGATAAAGAAGAAAAGAAGATAGTACCAATTGAAAATAACAAATGTTATTAATATCGCCACAAGAAAATAAACATCTGCAAAAATCAATGGAAAGAAATATTTAGATCTGAGAAGTTAAACTGAGTGAACCATCCCAAGAATATACTATTATATTATTTTTATTTGATTTAGTCGTGAATAGACTAGTGATTATTAAATGTGATTGACTGATGAGATAGCCCCAGCAATCGATATTATTTATGTATTATGTATTATAAGGACAGCGGGGTATTAGGTCAAGAGAGCCCCCCCGACTGATTCCAAAATATATGGTGATTAATTTGTTAGGGAGGTAACATGTTCCAGGGATAGAACACTTATAATTAAAGACAAGTATACCAGATCATAAAAAGAATAACAAGTGATAATATGAAAGACGAGATAATTGATAATTTCAACAAAATATACTATTTTATTAAAATAATCAAATTTGGTGGCAGGGTAGTATGTAACATTACATTTGGCATAGCTTGATATCGTACCAGATTTAATGAAGACCATGGATAGGAAACTAAACAAGAAGAAAAATATCTTTCAAAGTGATAGTGAAGATGAACGAATAACTACTTTAGACTGACTTGTACTATAACTGACCGTACCCAAATTAATATTTAGGCAAAGTGATGCAAAATACCCCGATAATGACATGAACTTCAAATAATGACAACAATAATACTTATAAAGACAGACAGCTTATGTATCAATACTATAAGAAAACAAATGGTTTTATTAAATGTATCAAAATATAAAAATAATCAAAATACAAACTGAGGGATAATAGGCCCAAACATACAATACAATGTAAAATGAAATATTAGTAAATTATTAATTTGAATGATATAATGAAATATATATAACAAAACAATTATTATAGATACATGGAACATGCAACTAATTGTAAAGAATAGTGGACATAATGTTGTCAAGAGAATAATGAATAATAACCTATTCACATTATTATTATATGAACAATGTGAAATTGATTTCGAATAATTAATTAAATAACAGAGCAAAATGGATTGAGGAGAGATATTATTATGTGTTAAACAGTTGTTAGGGTTTAATGAAAGTTAGCTTATTTGTTCAATGTTCATTAGAGTCACAGCCATGTGGGCATGACATTAAGTTGATATGATTGTATATTGTTTTTGTTGTTGTTAACGTAATGATGTTATTAGAATGCAATGAAGATGTTAAAACCATGTGATTAACTAGAAGGTCTTAAAACAATGGGCCAAATGGAATTTGTAAAATTAGAACATGGTACCAAATATACAAAGAAATAGGCCAATACTGATATAGTATGGTTGACCAACTATAAAATAATTATGAAAAAAAAAGAAAAGAATTAATGTTATTAGATGATAAACAGTTTTTGTGTTTTTTGGAATTTAGTTTGTCTGTTTAATGTTTATCAGAATCTCAGCCATGAGGGCATAATATTTAAGTCAATCTGTTTGTAATTTTGTTAAAGTATTCACATTATGAGAGGACGATGAGTATTTTTAAATCTCATGGGTTAACATCCAATATAATGATTATAATTAAATATAAGGGTTCAAGCCAACAAGCTAAATAATAAAACAATATGTAACATGGTGTTGAAAGAATCACCATGACATAGGCCAATGTTAAAATAAATAAACTATTATCAGAATAGCCAGTAAAGTAACAAACCATTATAAATTAATAAGAAATAGTAAAACTAACTAAACAGACAGTAGTTCTATAATGGCAATCACATTTTTTGAACACATAAATGAATTAGCAAATGTTTTTGTGGATGGCAAACTGTAAAACCAAATTTGGTAAATTTTAGGAAATACTGTTAGAATTTTGTAAAACAAATGTTGAAATATGGATAGATTTATAATTAATGGTATACACAACAAATCTGGAATCAAAACAATCCGTTTTAAGTTATTTAAGAAAAATTCAAATAACAAAAATGTAACATCAGTATTTCTTAAGCAAAAATAGGCATGTTTGGTGTCTATATGTCACAAATGTAAAGACCAAAATAATGATGCTAGTAGTTTTAAATTCCCAATCAGTACAGAAAAGTTATACTAATTTAAAAGTTTTGACCAAATTCAGACATTGAAATAATGAATTTGTATGACAATGTATATCTGAATCAACCAACCAGATTTCAAGTTTTACCTTAGCAACCAAAAATTTCAGATAAATAAAATAGGACTTCTTTAACAACAGTCATTGAATACAGACGCGTTAATAAAACGTCTCATATAATTATATTTTAAACAGTGAAAACAAGTACCAGACTTAGTAAAACAAATCGATATACTTAACACAAAATATTATAATCAAGAAAGGAACATCCAGCATTTAATACAGAAGAATTGAGATCCAGGGAGAAGAAGAAAAGAAGACGTGGACCCTATCTTCGTCCTGGAAGAAGAAAGAAGAGGATCTGGTGAATTTGAACAATTTATTATCTTATGTTCAATTTATTATCATATTTATTATCAAATCAATTATCAATTTATTATCAAATTATATGAACAATTTATTATCTTTATATTTATTAACCAACATTTTGTGTACATGAATATCTAGGAATTAAACAAAATAAAACTACCGACACTATACTACACCAACACTAAAGAACACTCAAAAAATAACACCAATTGAGTTTTACACCTTTTTTGAACACTATAAAAACTTTAACGATAATTAATAAGCACCTAAACTGGTCATAACCTCTAATAATAAGTAACCAATACACGACTGCCAGTTTACACTTTAAACACCAAAACCTTGTAATATCCTTATATTGTGAAATTTGTATTTTGATTTTAAGAATAGTATTATTTGTTTAACCGTAATCCCCGAACCAGATACGCCCTGAGATAATTTATTTTAATAGAAATAATAAACTGCATCATTCTTTTGGCCTGGCCGACTACAGAACAATATTTTTAGCTACTATACCAACTGATAAAAGAAGACGCATAATTTTGTCACAATTGTAATTACCGTAAAGAAAAACGAGAAGTAATTAATCAATGCTTCATTGAATAAAGATCGTTCAAAGGAAGATATCTGTTTGGTGTTATATTTGCGTTATTATTATTACTGTTTCATTTAAGAATTACGTTAACATCGCACAGTGGATGGAGTAACTGTTGGCAACTCTGAGTGACGTCATTGGAACGGCACGCATAGTGGGAGCGAGCGGCAGAATACAAAATAATTTACCGTTCAACATATCTATTATTAATTGTTACAGATTGACGAACACAACGGCGTGGTTTAATAATTTTACACATACATATTAAATTTGTTACAAAGTGACGCATACTACGTGGAGCATAAGAACTCGTCTCTCAACATAAATTGTTACATTGTTTACTCGCGAGACCTCATCTCAGTTAATTATTATCGTTACAATATACAGAACCACAAATCTAGTAAAGGACATGTTCAAAATAATGTTATAGTTTGTTTCCAATTATTTTCTTGTTGGTATCAGATACTTATTGGTGAATGTCAAATTCAAGGAACATGAGCAGCATTTAAATTTCTATATTTAGCTTATGCTTACGACTGGTGCATGGGATAGTCAACTCAATTGTTATTTATACTGAACATATATAAAAAACAAACCTTTACAGCATTAACTACAAATTTATAGTCATATGGGTACAAGATATGAGGTCTGTTTAGAAAGTATCCTGTCACTTTGAACACACGAGCTTCATAAAACTGTATAGCCAATAGACCACCATAGACCTTAGACATTACCATGCATGCATGAACAGTCACACTTCTGTTGGATCCCTCATTTGGCAATGAGATGCCATTAACTAAGTCTGTGTATTGTGAAAGCTGCATTCACCATGGACTGAGCAAGTAGATCAGTGAATATGTGCATCAAGTTTTGACTAGAATTCAGAGTTTCATCAGCAAAATCTGTTTGAATAATTAAAAGAGTGTTCAGGGACAGATGCTCAAATTAAAATGTGGTACTGGCACTTTCAAGGTAGTTGTGAATCCATATAAAGCAACCCATAATCTGGAACAACATCAAGGCCATGACACCATGAGTACACTCAGGTCAGAAAATAACTAAGGAGTACCATAGAGAAATTCTTCCCAGGCTGAAGAATACTGTGAGGAGAAAATGGAAGCAGCTGCAGGCAAATGGTAACTGGCACCTTTGCCTTTACAATGCACTTGCATAAACTTCGCACCTGGTACAGGATTTCTTGGTGAAATCACATCACACATTACAATCCTGATTTGGCTCCCTCTGACTTCTTGCTTTTTCTAATGCTAAATTCGCCACTGAAAGGGACGAGATTTCAGATACTGGACAAGATTCAGGGAGAACACAACAAGACAGCTAAAATTCCAAAAGAGGAATTTGCATTCTGTTTTGAGAAATAGAAGAGACGCTGGGGTAAATGCATGCAGTTTCCAAGCGAGTACTTCAAAAGGGACAAAGGGGGTGCTAGTAACCTATTTTACTTCCATATTCCTTAAGGAATGGAAGTATGGTGATGGCAAAAAAAATCGTGTTCGAGATGATTGCAGATTCTGATTCTACTACACTCAAAACATGAAAAAAAGTCGTTTTCCGAAAAGTGTCTGTGTGTCTGTGTGTCTGTAGATTTTTTTTCTATGGCAAACGATAACTGCCGCAAATTCAAACAGAATCAAATAATTTTTTGCATACAGCCCTGATTTGCAGAGTACTCGCGACCTATTGTTTTTGGTGAAGATCGGTTTAGGGAAAGGGGTAGTTTACCTGCAACGGTTTTTTTTAGCAAGGGTAATTTTGTTTGTTTGGCAAACGATAACAGCCGCAAATTCAAACAGAATCAAATAATGTTTCGCATACAGCCATAAATTGTAGAGTTCTCAAGATCTGTTGATTTTGGTGAAGATCGGTTAAGGGAAACGGGTAGTTTACCTGTAACGTTTTATGTTTTAACAAGGGTATTTCCTATGGCAAACGATAACAGCCGCAAATTCAAACAGAATCAAAAGATTATTTGCATACAGCCCTAAATTGTAGAGTTCTCAAGACCTATTGTTTTTGGTGAAGATCGGTTGAGGGAAAGGGGTAGTTTACCTGCAACGTTTTTTTAACAAGGGTTATTTTCTATGGCAAACGATAACAGCCGCAAATTCAAACAGAATCAAATAATGTTTTGCATACAGCCCTGATTTGTAGTGTACTCAAGACCTATTGTTTTTGGTGAAGATCGGTTAAGGGGAAGGGGTAGTTTACCTGTAACGTTTTTTTATCAAGCGTATTTTCTATGGCAAACGATAACAGCCGCAAATTCAAACAGAATCAAATAATTTTTTGCATACGTCAGTGAATTGTAGAGGTCTCAATGACTTTCGATTTTGGTGAAGATCGGTTAAGGGGAAGGGGTAGTTTACCTGCAACCTTTTACGTTTTAACAAGAGTAAAGTACTTGAAAATTTATTTAAACTTTTTGAAACAAACGATAACAGCCGCAAATTCAAACAGAATCAAAAGATTATTTGCATACAGCCCTAAATTGTAGAGTTCTCAAGACCTATTGTTTTTGGTGAAGATCGGTTGAGGGAAAGGGGTAGTTTACCTGCAACATTTTTTTAACAAGGGTATTTTCTATGGCAAACGATAACAGCCGCAAATTCAAACAGAATCAAATAATGTTTTGCATACAGCCCTGATTTGTAGTGTACTCAAGACCTATTGTTTTTGGTGAAGATCGGTTAAGGGGAAGGGGTAGTTTACCAGCAACGATTTTTTTATCAAGCGTATTTTCTATGGCAAACGATAACAGCCGCAAATTCAAACAGAATCAAATAATTTTTTGCATACATCCCTGAATTGTAGAGTTCTCAATGACTTTCGATTTTGGTGAAGATCGGTTAAGGGGAAGGGGTAGTTTACCTGCAACCTTTTACGTTTTAACAAGAGCAAAGTACTTGAAAATTTATTTAAACTTTTTGAAACAATGGTAATTGTTAAAAATAAAATAATTTTGTTGCCAGGCAATAAAATTATAATTTTTTCATTTTAATGTAATATAATATTTTTCATTTAATACAGCAATAAAAAGGCAGGTAAGACACAGCCTGGCTGTTTGGCTGAAAATGATTTTAAATATAAATCTTAGAATATGGAAGTCATGTATGGTTCTCCATACCGATATTTATAGAAATATTATATGGCTGGATACTTTCTGGACAGACATGTCAAACTGAATGTCTAGGGAACTGTAATGAACAAATTATGATGCAAGTTGAGCAGTCACATTGTATTATACTGAAATTCCTAGAACTATTGGAAAAAACACACATTTTAGACAGATAGTGAACATCAGTGTAAAGTTTAGAGCGTTTGCTTCTAGGAACAAGTCTTTGAGTCGCTAAGTCCATTATGTACCTTAGGGTTGAAAGAATGATTTCTGTTACCAGACTTTTCAATATAAAAAACAATGAGTACACGGATGTTAGGAAAATCTTGCCTTAATCTAGAAAGTAAGTTTTTCATTTGATCTACATAGTCCAGTGTCAGTGTACAATGAAATGCAATTTTTCTAGCAGAGTTTGTTTTATTGAATGTTGAATGTATTATGTATACAATGAACACAAAAAATCCAAAACACTGTATTGGTTATTTTAATTCAATTAGAACTTTAATCCCTAACTGATAAGTAACATAGTCCTAGCTTTTTAAGTTTATGTATGTTTCCATAGGTATGTAGAGGCCTATACGGAATATTTCACAGATTTATGTAGTCTAAGGTTTTTTTTTTTAAACATAGCTTACAATCTTTTTGAATGTAGGCCAAAACAAACAAGAAGCGTTGACAGATATTAATTTATCAAATCATGTCTCTTACGTGCCTCTAAAGTTCAAAATGTTCACTATTATAATACATTTTTGGAGTTGGGTTAAAACTCCATTTAGTCATGGATTTTTCAATTGTTTGAATATTTTTGTACCTTTTGGGCCCTGGTGTCCTAAAATGTTGGATTTAACTTGAATTCTATTTGTAGATTTTGGTTAAAATTCTGTTTAATTTTATATCTGTATTTTTTCAAAATTTTGTAATTTTTTGGACTAGTTTCCCAAAATTTTGAAATGTTCAAACCTAAGCTATATTCATACTGTGGTTAATACGCTATTTAATTTTGATACCCCACATGAATTTTTGCAATTTGTTCAAATTTTGATCCTGTACATTTTTGCCCTCTGCCCCCCCACCATTTTTGGGTGGATCAATCTCAAAAACAATTGGGGGTGTGGGGTAAAAGTACGGACACGTTGCCAATTTTATAAAAATTGGTTAATACATTCAAAAGGAACTATGAGACATGCATAAAAGAATACAAATGCCAAACAGTTCAGTCAAAACTGAGTACTAGATTCACTTGTTCACCAGTCTTGAGATTTGTATACAACACTAGGAAATCAACAGACCAGGGACCTAATCCAGGCAAATCACTTGTATTTCCACAATGATGTTTTTCACTTTGGCTGTAATCACTGTGGATAATGAACTCATCATATTTCATTAAAATTTATCTAAACTAAACAAAAATATAAAGCATTAGACATTATATACTTTTTACAAATAATGCAAAGTTTGTCTGACTGACAAATGTAAAGCAGTAATGCAAAATTGCCCTTCACTGTTTCTAGGTTAGTGCAACCACAAACTGAATTGGAGAGTGTTGATTGGTTTATACAGGCTCCACTAGGGTTTGGGAGTAACTGACTTCTGGCAAGCAGGGTTACCATCTGCTATATGGCTGTGCTGCAATATTTCATATGTTGAAATAATGTCCCATGAGCCAAAATAGTTTGAAAATCAGTAATGTAGATATATAAAAAAAAAATTATGACAAAAGGGAGCTGAACAGTGATGATGTTAGTTAAACAATCCAAAGAAAAAAAAAAACAACTGTTCAAGCACTTTCTTGGCAAAAACGGAAGTTAATATGTGTGTACGTAGAGAGAGAGAGTTAGTGGGTGACATAAATGAAGAACGAATTTGGGAGGACAGAGCGGTGAAGTTTTGTAATGAGGGTGGCGTCGTAGGGAGTTCTCAAAGTAAAGCGTTGTGGCGGGTGGTAGAGTGTTTCAAAGAAGTGTTTGCCGATATACCTGGGAGGGCAAGAAATTATGAATGTGAATTAAAGGTAAGGGAACAGCACCCTATGTACAAAAAAGCTATCCAGTGCCATATTCAAAGAGAAGAGCGGTTCAGGCTGAATTAGATAAAATGTTAGAGGGAGACATAATAGAGAGATCAGTATCACCGTATTCCAACCCGTTAGTAGTAGTTATTAAAAAAGATGGTCGAGTCAGATTATGTTTAGACGCCCGCAGGATTAATCAAATAATTATTCCGGATCGAGAATCGCCGGAAGCAATAGATGAGATATTCCAAAAATTCAGTGGAGTTAAATACATGACCTCGTTAGATTTAACCGCGGGGTACTGGCAAGTCCCGTTAGCATGCGAAAGTAGGAAATATACAGCATTCCTTTTCAATGGGAAGAATTACCAATTTAAACGGTTACCTTTTGGACTGAATACCAGTGTGGCCAGTTTTATCAAATGTCTAGACGAAATTCTACAGCCACAAAATTTGGATTTTTTAACTATTTATGTAGATGATATACTGATAGCCTCACGCACATTCTCAGAACACATGGAACATCTAGAATACGTATTAGATAGATTGCATAAAGGGGGGGTTGACTGTCAACTGGGAGAAATCTAAATTTTTACAGAAAGAAATACATTTTTTAGGTTTCATAATAACACCAGAAGGGATAAAAGCCAACCCAGAGAAAGTAGAATCAATTTTAAAATTCCCGGAACCCAGAAATATTAAGCAATTGCAAAGTTTTTTAGGGTTATGTAATTTTTATAGAAAATTTCAGAAAAACTATGCTCATATAACTTCAAAGTTGAGTGCAGTATTACAAACGAGTAAGCAGTGGATATGGGGGGGAAAAAGAACGAGATGCGTTTAATGAGATAAAGGACCATTTTGTTAACATGATCATGATGATCACCCTAACTTTGAACGCACATTTTATTTACAGACGGATGCCAGTAATATCGCTTTAGGTGCTGAGTTGTACCAGGAGGATGACAACAAGGAACACCACACCACTGCGTTCGCCAGCCGTACATTGCTAGCTGCTGAAAAGAATTATACAACCACCGAGAAGGAATTACTAAGCATTGTCTTTGCCGTGAAGAAATTTCGAACCTATCTGTTGGGAAATTCTACCATCATCCCGACTGATCACAAGGCATTATCTTTTTTAAACACCTGTAAATTGACACACAGCAGAATAACCAGGTGGGTGCTAGCGTTACAAGAGTATAATTTTACTTGGAAGTATATAAAAGGGGTGGAAAACAAGATACCTGACACTTTATCTAGGGTAGATACAGAGGGAATGAGAACAGGGAGGGACTTAAAAGAAATAGAAATCTTTAGACTTAGTAGGGAAGATAGACTGTTTGGGGAGGAGTTGAAAGACATTAATAGCATGCAGAGGACAGATATTAAATTGAATAAAATAATAACTAGCTTAGAGTCCGATTCAGATGAGTCAGGGTATAGCCGATATTTTCAGATCTATCAAGGGAGTTTGTTTAAGAAAGTAGAGGGGGGAGAGCATGATTGGAGGTTAGTTATACCGGAAGGGTTGGTAGACAAGATAATATGGGACTGTCATTTTCGGTATTGGCATTTCGGTGCTAGGAAGTGTGTAAATGTATTGAAAGAATCATGTTTATTTAAAAATATGGAACGGAGGGTTAGAACTTTACTCCGGTGGTGCGATTTATGTCAGAAGTCGAAGGTAGTTAATTACCGATTAGAGGGAGAAATGAAATACATTAGAGTCGAGAGACCCTTTGATTTAGTTGCGGTGGACTTGTTTGGTCCTCTACCAAAGGGAAGGGGAGGCGTAATGTACATTTTTGTGGTATTAGATACATTCACGAAATTTGTAAGATTGTATAGTGTAAAAAGGGCAACAAGTAAAGTACTAAGTGAAAAAATAATGCAGGATTATATGCTTAAAACCGGAAAACCTAAAATAATATTATCTGATCATGGACCCCAATTCATTAGTGGAACTTGGCGACAAACTTTGGGTTGGGAAGGCATCATACCTAAACACACGGTGGTATACCATCCTCAGTCGAACCAAGCTGAAAGAGTCATGCGAGAATTAAGGAGAATTTTTCGGACATGTTGCCATACCAAACACAGCGAATGGCCAATTTACGTGGGAAAAATTGAAGAATGGTTGAACTGTACTACTCATGAATCAATTGGGTTTACACCTTATGAGCTGGTCAAGGGAACACGCCCACCTAGAATTCTGGAACAGCTGTTTAATTACCCATCGGAGAGCAACACCCGAGGTTTGGAGGTAAAATTACAACTCGCAAATGAAAATTTATTAACTAAGGGAGAAAGAAGAAAACGGCGTCATGATGCTAAAGGCAAATGGACTAAGTATGAGGTAGGTCAGTTGGTATTAGTGAGAAGACATGATTTATCCAGTGCACAGGATAAAGAGATTAAGAAATTCTTTTTGTTATATGAAGGACCATATGAAGTAGTCGAAATTAAAATGGATAACGCATACGTTTTACGAAATCAAGTGACGCGGGAGATAGTGGGTACCCATAACGCCGCCAATTTAAAAAAGTACTGGTCAAAATAAAATAAATCATGTAATTGTATATAAATATTTATTGTTCTCAGAAGGGACCCTCCCCCATTTTCGGGCGGCCACAGTCTCACCAGCCCTGGTCGTGGATTTTGGACACATAGGGACATAGCCACCTCCCATTGAAGTGGGACAAGGATGGTTTTTCCCTACCAAATTGGTAGAAACTAGAAATTTTACATAGTACAAATAACGGGGAGGGGGACCCCTAAAGTCCGTGTTTAAAGAAACAGAAAAATAGGTGTACAAATTGGCTCACCCCACGTACCATTGATTGCCTTAATTTTAAATTATAATACATTAAGGTAATCCTCAAGTTAAGAAACTGGTGTTATTTGCGGATTGTAAACTCATCCCTTAATAGGTAGGTAGTGTAGAATGTTTTGTGGCTGAGTAAACAAACCTAGATAATAAATTTCCGTATAATCTGACTGAATTATGGCATATCGAGATGGGGTCGTAGACTGGTAGTTGGGGTTTGTTTTTAGTTCTAAAGAAGGGGGCAGGTAAGGAATTTAGTGCTGCCAAAAAGGTTGTGATTCACATTCATTGATGTAGGGGTTCTGTTCGTTTTCAATCGCATCTCGGTATACGATAATTCTGTACACATAATATATAACCTATTCACGGGTAATTAAAGAAAAATAATTTGTGAAAATATTTTAAAATAAAAGTTATATAACCTAAGGGTTAAATTATTATTTTGTGGTACCTGCTATGTTAGGTTATGAGTAGAGATAAATGGTAGTCAGAATGTGATTAGGGAAGAATTCAAAGAAAGTTTTGAACTAAATGAGGTGATGCTGGTAAAATTCATTGAAATACCAAGGCGAGACTAAACATTAAACTAACTAGAATCATTTTGAAAAATGTAATTAAAGTAACTGAAATTGTCTTGAACCAATGAAGAAACTAAATTAAATTTGAGTTGGCCTTGGATTAACTTAACAATGTGAATTTTAGGGATGCGCTTAAATTTATTTTGATTTGAATTTTAACTGTAATGGTAAATTAAATAATAATTGATGAAAACGTAATGATTGAAATATTCATTTAAAATTGAAAACTGAAGGAAATTTTTGGGTAAAAATAATCAAAAATGTTTAGGCTAAGATAGTGTTTGTAAAATAAGATGTGCATAAACTGTTAATGTAAACCTTTATAAACAGTCAATTTATGTTTTATACTGTAGATTCCCCACCTAAGTGCGGCCATGACCTCACCGGACCATGACCGTGAAAGTAGTTAATTATGACAAATCATAAATTTTAATTGTTATAACCGGCTTGTGGTTTGTTTTTGTTTTGTTAACCCGGTGGTTTGTTAGATTTAGTGGGGGGGGTTATTTTTGGGGGAATCTACCAAATTTTGGAACAGGGCTATTTTCACCCATATAGGGGTGGTAGTCCATTAGGGGTGTATCAATCATTGTTAGTAGGTATGTTACTGAAGTTTTATTGTAACGCCGAAGCAAGGATGGGGGTGGAATAAAAGAAAAAATGTCCACCCCTTCCGCATCAGTTCTTGTGGAAGCAACTGGGCGCTACAGTCCAGGGGGGGTTAATAGTGAGTGTGGATGGGGGGTGACCAAGTTACAGGCCACGAGGGAGATGTGGTTTACGGCTAGGATGAGGCCGGCGATGGTCAAGAAGCCTAGTGCAGAACACAGTCAATTGTAACGGGTATCAGGGGTTAAGGGATTTGAAGGGGGGTTGTAAAAAAAAAAAAAAAAATCAGGAGTCAAGGATAAGTCATTCTTGAGTGTAGAATCCGTATTTCATAGTTATGATTGTTATGATTTACTGATATTTTGTATAATCAATGTGTTATTTTGGATGGGTAATAGAGTTTTGTGAACATTATTTAATTTATATGAAATTCATATGTATTAGATGTAAGTATACCGGAAGTTTATATGGCCATGTGGACATTGTAGTTTATGAAGGCCAGGTATAGGGTTGATTGAAACCAATGTAACATGTTGATGATGAGTTGAAATCATTGTGATAGTGTATGAGTACGGACTTAATAAGTGAAGCTGAATTAATTAATTTAACAGTTGGACTATCTAAAAAGTTGGAATAATTTATTTTTGACTTGTAGTGAATAAGGTGGTAATGTTTTGGTTGTAATTCCATGTAAAAATGGTAATATTTATTTGGAAGGCTTATCATGTTGTATCCTGATTATGTTGTAACCGAAGAGTAAAGTAGAAGTGATAATGAAAGGTAAACGGATAGGTTGAGTTAATGTTGGTGATGATTCATTTGTATTCTATATAATCTACTTGTACTTTTGGTGGGGATTAATGTTTTGTTAGGGGAGTAAAATTACCAATATATAACTGGTATATGATTTTTATGTATTCAATGTAAATAAATGTAAGCAGACAGTAAGTTTGTATTGCTAGGTAGACATATGTATATTACAAATTCAAGGAAAAACCAGTACTTTGTATAAAAAAAAGAATCAGTACTTTGCCAATAATGAACCAGTACAACTAAGAGGAAACGAATCAGTGTGGGATATGGAGTAATGGAAGGCCATTTGTTAATATTTTAATTGAATGTTTCAGAGTCAGGTGATACTGTGGTGGGTGCCTATCTGATTTTATGGTGTTGGGATCTCGAGCAGAGAAGCCCAGTAAGGTCGGATGGGTGCAGCCAGAGCCACTGGACTAGGAGGGTAAGTACCCAGGATCTTAGTAAAGAACTAAAGGGGGTTGCGGCGCCATATCTTCACTGATCCTCTTAGGTTTTAGGCAATGAGAGTTTTTATGCTGCGGCATAAAACCTCTCATTGGGGGGGGGGGTTATTGTAAAGGTACAGAATTGAGTGTAAAAAAATAATAATTTAAATCAATTGTAATCCCAATGTAGTCGGTGTTCACCTGTGTGGAACCTCGATTTCATCAACCACGCATGCAGTGTTATTACAAAACAAAACGTCTGTGTTTTGTCTCGGCACTCAGACAGGCCTGACAGATTACGCAACGACATACAGTTTGTGGTAACCGTGAATTACGGCAAAAATGACGCCAAGCCATAGATTTCACCAGGTGGTAAAATGTTGCTAAACTCGATGTCCAGCTTATAGAACACCTTTAAAAGAACCAATGGGAACGCAGACTGGCGATCACGTGACCCGACTAACCCTTGTGAATCATGACCCTAACGCAAGTTTAAGAGTTAGTTCAACTGTAACTCTGACTGCGCGGTCAACCTCTAAGTGCTCGAGCAAAATAAAGTCGGCCGACTAAATAAATAATACACGTATAATTTGAACAGTGGTGATGGACGGTCATAACAATGACGTGAATTAACCAGTGTACCAAAGAAAAAACAACTAAACGCGGAGTGAACCGTAAGGTTGAACAAACAGTGATTGTACAACTCACAGAGAGACACATGGAACGGTTAAGTACCATCAGTACTAATTGTCCAAAACTTTTAAATTTCACAGATATAACGGGAAGAATACTAACAAAATTAACCAAATGAAATAGAAGTGTGAGGGTGAGAGAGAGAGAGTGAGTGAGAGCGTAAGTTTGGGTACGTACGTACAAAGTAAAGTACTGGTTCATAGGTTTTAGTAAATTAATTAATTAATTGTAAAATTTTTTGCATAATCTTGATGTTGTACGGGGATGACACAAAGACAATTGTAGTAACTTTTTGATATCACTTTCATGTAGTAAGTAATTAAGAGATTTTTGTGTAAACCGTTGTTCTACAGAGAGTAAAGAGGGAAATTAATTAAATAAAAATAAATAAGCGCCATTCATTACATAACATGTGTTAGCGTAATTATTTCGTAACTCAAACCCAAGTAATCTTTCTGAAACTTGTTCGTCTGTAGAACCCAGGAGTGAAACCCGAAGGTAAGATATTAGCATTCTAATAAATACAATAGTCTCAATATTACACCACATAGAACACATTCCTAAATTGTGTTTTAGACCTTTATCTAATAGGGTTATTTCTGCTTTAGTGAAATTGGTCTTTGTTGTATTTACTGTATGTATGTGAAATTTGTATGTCGGTGTAGGGACAGTTTCGTTTCTGCGTGTTAAGATGTTATTGATTTTTCTGTTTTGTCTTTCTTGTATTTTTAATTGGAGTTTCTCTATGTTGTTCCGTGTATGTTGTATTATGTTTTCAAGTTCTATGTGGTGTAATATTTGTGTAAGTTTTACGTGTACAAAAAAGATACACTAAACAAAACAGCGTACAACCTACACGCTACAAAAAAGATACACTAAACAAAACAGCATACAACCTACACGCTACAAAAAAGATACACTAAACAAAACAGCATACAACCTACACGTAAAACTTACACATATATTATACCACATAGAACTCGAAAACATAATACAACATACACGGAACAACATAGAGAAACTCCAATTAAAAATACAAGAACGGCATAACAGGAAAATCAATAACATCTTAACACGCAGAAACGAAACAGTCCCTACACCGACACATAAATTTCACACACATACAGTAAATATAACAAAGACCAATTTTACTAAAGCAGAAACAACCCTATTAGATAAAGGTCTAAAACACAATTTAGGAAACAATCCAACCAATCACAACGATAATAAAAGGTATATACGCGACATAGTCATAGACGCTGAAACAGCCATACAACACACACATAACAAAGACCATGATACTATACGTCATCATATAAAACGTAAATTACAACACACACAACAATACGAACAAAAACACCATAACAACGAAATCCAAACACTAAAAAATATAAAACGTAAATTACAAGAACACAACCTAACCATACTCAAAGCAGATAAAGGTAACAAACGTCATAATAGAAAAACAGGATTTAAATAACAAAATCGAAACATTTTTTACTGAAAACAACATAACCAAATTAAATAAAGACTCCACCCCAAAATATCACAAACAAATAAATAAAATCTTAAATAACACAAAACACATAATCTCACCTGACAACATCAAATATCTGAAACAAATTAAACCAAACCCTGTAACGGTACAGAAGTGTGTGATCCAGTTTTAATCAGTATTTAATTCAGTAATTAATAAATTGTTAACTTTCACCTGTGAGGAGCCCCAGTACAACATACATACAGTTAGCCTAAACAATTGCCCAGACGCATTGCGTAACTGCCCCAGCAGCAGTCCTTGTGAAACAGTCTGCAGTTTGTCATCAGAGAGTGTACAACAGTAGTAAGCAGCATCAGGCAGTAAAGTTGGTGATATAAATTTAAACGGTGGCCTCGGGTGCAAGATAGGCCGTAATTAAGAGTAGGCCTATCTTTCAATGCATTAACAGTGTTAAAAGTTAAAGTCAACAGTAATTAAAGTTATACAAACAGTATAACGTGCGGCCAGTTCGACTGTAACTCTGACCGCGCGGTCATCACTTAAGTGCTCGAGCAACATAAAGTCGGCCGACAAAATGTTACAAAAGTGGAATTTAAAACTAAACTAAAATATGTTAAACTAAATAAGTCGGAGTATACCGTGACAGTGAATATATTCATAAATAACAGTTCGGAGTGATGAGTGATCCCGTGACGGTGGTGAGGTGGTCTGGAACGCCGTGGACTGGTTAAGTACCTTTCAGAAACAACTAAATCAATTTTATAACTATACAAAATACTTACAAATACAGAGCTCTATTAACAGGGGTTAGAAAATAAAAATGTAAAGACAGTATGAATGAGAGAATGTCGCAAAGTACTGGTTAATGAAAATAACGCTATCATTAAGTAAATTTTTAGAGTAGTTTATACGGGGTGATCAAATATCTATGTAGTCTTGTTTTTATTGAACTTGTAGTGTGAAGATAAGGTGAAAGGGTATAATTCAGGCTAATAAAAGAAAGCCAATTTGTTAGCATACGCAAAATTTGTGTTAGCGTAATTATTTTGAAACTCAAATCCAGATAATCCTTTCTGTAGCTGGTTTCGTCTGAACGACTCTGGACCCGAATCCGAAGGTAAGAGTAAGATTTTAGTATTTGTCATAAATCAATAGTTACATTGGCTCCCGTAACAGTGACACGAGTATAGGGTTTACAACCTATATCCGCCAGA
The DNA here is from genome assembly GCA_034769895.1 of Magicicada septendecula. Taxonomy (NCBI): domain Eukaryota; kingdom Metazoa; phylum Arthropoda; class Insecta; order Hemiptera; family Cicadidae; genus Magicicada; species Magicicada septendecula. The sequence continues at coordinate 1,188,392,051 of CM068367.1, read as the reverse complement.
CCTAACCAAGCTGCAGAACGGGTTATCTGAGAGGGAGGACGTTTTGGTAAATTATATAAACATAGTGATATATTAAAAGGGTTAAGTCAATATTGGATAAGATTAAAATTCCTAGGTAACATTTTATAAACTTATAAAAAATGGCAGGGAATAATGACGATGTCAATGAAATAACGAGTGTTGACAATGGTGACGAGTCAAATGTTATGAGTAATTGTGAGATACATTCGACTCCGAGTGCGAGTCAAGATAAAATAGAAGTAAATTTAACAGATGAAACAATGGTTACAGAGGACTCTGGGGTTCAATTAACCCCAACCTCATCAAAATGTAATAGCCAATCTGATAATAGTGATGTGATGAGATATTTGTGTGGCATGAATGCAATGTTGTGTGTTAAATTCGATGAACAGAATGTTAAATTCCATGAGTTAAAGGGTGACATAAATAATATTGATATAAAATTTGATAAGCGTTTATGTGAAATGAATACACAAAATGTTAAGTTCGAAATCAGTATGAATAAACGTTTAAATGAGATGGAAGAATGCTTTAACACTATTAAAGAGCAAGTGATAGGATCAGTAAATGAACAATTAAATAATCATATCATTAATGTAAACAAACAAGTGTCAGAGACAGTCAAAATACAAGTTCATGAGCAAATTCAAGAGATTAAAGATAATCTTATCAGTAATGAAGTGTTGTTAGTAAATGCCGATGAGAATGAGAGAGAGCGTGAAGACAGTTCAAATATAGAGTATAAAAAGAGGGCAAATTTTTCTTGTGATACAGGTGAAGAAAAAGTTTCACCAGTATTGTTGGAGGACAAAGGTTCCTCCTTAGTTTTTGTAAAAGACAAAAGGTCTTTAAATTATTTTTGTGTACCTGGTAAAGCCAGATGTTGTAATAATGTTGTGTTGCCCTCTGTATGGAGTGAGAGAGAAAATGTGAAATGTTGTGGTGATGAAAGTAATTATGAGAAAATTAGAGAGAAAGAAACAGAAATATTCAAGCTAAATAGAGATTATAGAGAGTTGAGAGAGAATATGAATATTAAGAGAATTATAGTAAACACTGAGTATATTGTAGTTGATGACTGTAATAATGATGTAATGGTAATAATAAACACTGACGGAGACTTTATAAAAAATACTGATGTCGACTTGATTTATGATAAGATAATTTTGGGGGGTAACCCTATAGATTATTGTACAATGGAAAAAATAAGTTCTTGTGGTTATAAAACAAAAAATAACCATATGTGGCGTATCAATAAAATTGAAAAGTGTTATATAAAGGCCAGACTAATTTTTGATGATGGAGGCTGAAATTCACAAATGAACAATTGTAAATATTTTGTTTTACGGTTCAGACCTCGCAACCTTGGACAATGAAGTGTGATATAACTGAATAATTAATGATGAAGAATTGTAAATATATGTTGTATACAATTGTAACTGTATGTATTAAAAAATGTTAGATAAACAATGTACGTATGTAGTAGAAATTGTTGTGATGATAATAATAATATTAATATTTTGCAGCTTAAATAAATAACAAAAATAATTTGGAAGAAGATAATGAATGAGTTGTAGTTATTGCAATGGGTGAAAGTAATTAAAATGTTGTGTTTTCAATAATTGATTTAATTAAATAATTTGAGATGTTTAAATATTCTGATTAATTTAAAAGTTGTATAATTGAATTTTTTAACGGATTTAAATTGTTTTATGAGATTTGATATTAATGAATAAATACATGTTAAATTGTTTGGTATGGAATAACATTGTTGTTAAAATGTTTCAGAGGTTACGAGGAGATATTGGTGTGTGTGTGGTGTGTATTTTGTGTATGTCAGTAGTTGAACAATGTATTGTAAGTATAAAATTCATAATAACAATCAGATAGGGTAAAATATTTATAGGTGTGAAAAGATTTCGATTCAATAATATAAATGAATTGAGATAATTGTATTAAATAGAAACTGTAATTTAAAGGTAAAAAATAATTGAAAGGTGAATTAAAATTATATTTGGTTTGAACTGTAATAAACAGACTTTGTTAAATATGTTAACTAAAAGATTTATAAAAATTGAAAAGTGCAGTACAGGTGTTAGAGGTGAGGTAAGCAGAATGTTTAGACTGAAGGAGTGTTTATAACAGTGTTTATAACACCAGTCTGGCAGACGACTGTTTATGTAAACAGGTGTGTGTTGTGTGACCAATGTTTATAGCCATGCTGAGTTGACAATAACAAAAAATGTTGTAGTCTGCTGAATCATTGCCAGTAGCAGATCCTATTATGAAATAAAAAGAATACCATATGTGAAGAAAGGAATGTAAATTTTTTGAATAATGTAGGTAATATTTTTGTCGGATCATTTTGAAAAATGTAATTAAATTTGAAAATGTTAATTAAAACAATATGAATTAAATTTAATGAAAGGTAATTAAATAAATTAAAAAGATGATTTTTAATAATGAACTTAACTTTATTTTCATTTGAATTCAAATTGGAATTATAAATTAAATGCTAATTGATGTAAACAATGATTAAAATATTTATTTAAAATAAAAAACTGAAAGAACGTTAAAGCTGAGATAGTGTCTGGAAAATAAGATGTATATATTATTGTCCAAGTAACTTGTATCAATGTCAACTTACGTTTTATGTTTACGGGGAATATTATTTAGTTTATATGATGGAACTGCAAGTAGACTGTAAGGTTATATTAGTATTTTAAACTAAAGTCAGTACTTTGCACATAAAAGAACCAGTACTTTGTAAAGAATAAGCCGGTATGACTAAGAGGAAATGAATCAGTTGTGGGATATGGTATAATGGAAGGCCTTTTTGTTAATTTTTTAATTACATGTTATAAAGCCAGGTGATACTGTGGCAGGTATCTGTCCGAGATTATGGTGTTGGGATCTCGAACAGAGAACGCCAGTAAGATCGGAGGGGTACTGCCGCAGCCACCAGACTAGGGGGTAAGTACCCATGATTTTAATAGAAAGTTCAGGGGGGTTGCGGCGCCATATCCTCACTGATCCTCTTAGGTTTAGGCAATAAGAGTTTGAACGCTTCGGCTTTCAACCTCTTATTGGGGGGGGGGGTATTGTAACGGTACAGAAGTGTGTGATCCAGTTTTAATCAGTATTTAATTCAGTAATTAATAAATTGTTAACTTTCACCTGTGAGGAGCCCCAGTACAACATACATACAGTTAGCCTAAACAATTGCCCAGACGCATTGCGTAACTGCCCCAGCAGCAGTCCTTGTGAAACAGTCTGCAGTTTGTCATCAGAGAGTGTACAACAGTAGTAAGCAGCATCAGACAGTAAAGTTGGTGATATAAATTTAAATGGTGGCCTCGGGTGCAAGATAAGCCATAATTAAGAGTAGGCCTATCTTTCAACGCATTAACAGTGTTAAAAGTTAAAGTCAACAGTAATTAAAGTTGTACAAACAGTATAACGTGCGGCCAGTTCAACTGTAACTCTGACCGCGCGGTCATCACTTAAGTGCTCGAGCAACATAAAGTTGGCCGACAAAATGTTACAAAAGTGGAATTTAAAACTAAACTAAAATATGTTAAACTAAATAAGTCGGAGTATACCATGACAGTGAATATATTCATAAATAACAGTTCGGAGTGATGAGTGATCCCGTGACGGTGGTGAGGTGGTCTGGAACGCCGTGGACTGGTTAAGTACCTTTCAGAAACAACTAAATCAATTTTATAACTATACAAAATACTTACAAATACAGAGCTCTATTAACAGGCGTTAGAAAATAAAAATGTAAAGACAGTATGAATGAGAGAATGTCGCAAAGTACTGGTTAATGAAAATAACGCTATCATTAAGTAAATTTTTAGAGTAGTTTATACGGGGTGATCAAATATCTATGTAGTCTTGTTTTTATTGAACTTGTAGTGTGAAGATAAGGTGAAATGGTATAATTCAGGCTAATAAAAGAAAGCCAATTTGTTAGCATACGCAAAATTTGTGTTAGCGTAATTATTTTGAAACTCAAATCCAGATAATCCTTTCTGTAGCTGGTTTCGTCTGAACGACTCTGGACCCGAATCCGAAGGTAAGAGTAAGATTTTAGTATTTGTCGTAAATCAATAGAGTTACAACCCCCCTACACTGAATGCATTACCAAAATTACACAAACCTAATGTCCCCATCAGACCACTTATAAACAACACACAAGCACCTACACACAAAATAGCTAGACACTTAGATAAATTAATCAGAAATAACATAAATTTAACAAACAACACCTCCGTCAAAAATAATTTAGACCTGGTGAATAAAACTCAACATATCCACATTCCACACAATTCAACACTAGCTTCATTCGACATAACAAACATATACACCAATGTACCCATAAAAGGAACTATAACTACATTAGAACAGTTACTAAAACTTAATAACACACCTGAAACACACATTAAAGAGATCATCCATCTCACTAAAATTATCACTGAATAAAATTATTTCTCACACAATAACATGGTTTACACACAAACAGATGGACTACCCATGGGCTCCCCTATATCAGGTATACTAGCCGAAATATTCTTACATACCATAGAACAAGAACACATATTAAACAATAACAAATATACCAACAAAATAATATATTGGCACAGATATGTTGATGACATTTTACTCCTATACAACGGCAACAAAAGACAAATTGACATTTCCACAAATAAATTAACACTATACATCAAAAATTAAAATTCACACTTGAATTAGAACAAAACAATAGCATAAACTTCCTGGACATTACAATTACCAAAACAAACAACACACACACATACAAAATATACAGAAAACCCACCACAACAGACATGGTCATACATAACTCTTCCAACCACCCAACTCAACACAAACATGCAGCTTTCAACTATATGCTCCACAGGCTCACATCAATACCCCTAAATACACATGACTACCAAGAAGAACTCAACACAATTAAATATATAGCAGTCCAAAATGGATACAATCCCGATTTAATAAACAAACTACACAAACGCATCCTAAACACAAAAAGTAAATCACATAAAACCAACAGCACACAACCCAGTAAATACATCACACTCACATACTACAATTCCAACACACACAAAATTGCTAACACATTTAGGAAACACAATTATAAAGTAGCCTACAGAACTAACAACACCATCATGAAACACATAAATAATACTACCAAAGACACAGACACATACAGCAAAACAGGGGTTTATAAATTAAACTGCAATGACTGTCACCAGTTCTACATCGGCCAGACGGGAAGATCTTTTTCTTCTAGATATTCTGAACATTTAAAAGCCCTCACTACAAACTACATACATTCCGCATTTGCCACACATTTACAAAACGAAAACCACAGTTACACAAACATAGAGCACAACATGGAAATACTACACTACTTACCTAAAAGTAGAAAACTAAACACAGCAGAACAATTTGAAATATACAGATATCACACACTACAACCAAACAACATATTAAAGAACAGTTACATTATAGATCACACATACTTTTCGATACATTGATTCCAACACAAAATTCGAATCCCAGCACCACTTCCCTCCCACCAGCAACCCCCACCACACACACCTACATCCCATAACCGTTACTGTACAGACATTCAGTATTTAAATCCCATTGAAGAAGACGAATACCATGTCAAAACGTCTGGGTAACAAAACCAAAAAGTAAGTGTTCATAGTGGAAGTTTAATATATATATATATATATTTAATTAAAGCTGCTTGTTTTTTGAGGAAACAAGAACTAGCTTTTTGTGGTCATCATGAGTCTCAGAATTCTTTAAATAGAGAGAATTATATCGCGTATAAAAAATGAGTGATTTCAATAGCGAGCTAAAAAATCGCTTAAATAATTTTACTGTACTTTCAGGGTTATCAAGTGACATTCAATATGACTCCATTTTACAATATATGATGCTTGCAATTATATCATGAAACAAATAATTCTTCTTTTATTATGCAATTATTATGGATGAAACTACAGATGTAGCTACAAAATCAGTTGTCTGCGGTAATTCGTTATATAAAAAAGGGAAGAAATACTGAAGAAGGTTTTTGGGATTTAAGGACGTTAGTGATGACTGCTCAGCCTAATCCTCTATCTCAGAACATTAACACATTAGAATATACATGTGGGAAGAAATTAGTAGCACAGATGTATTATGGTACCGCTGTCATGGCAGGAGAACACAGTGGTCTTCATTTCAGTTACGCAAACAATGCCCACAAGGATTTTTTGTTCATTTGCTATGCCTACAAGCTAAATTTGGTTCTCTCACAGTCTGTTCAATGTATTAAAGAGTGTAATTTTCTAATTAATTTATCAAGTTTTGGAACTTCACTTTCAAAATCAGTCAAGAGACTGAAGCACTGGTACAGAAGTCAAAAAGTGGTTCCCAGATTAGCTCCTACTAGATGGAACTACAATAGCAGGTTTTTAGGAACAGTGTATGAACAAAAAGTTGACATTATTAATTTACTGACATCCATAACAGAAAACACCGACAATTGGGATACTGAAACTATAATTACTGCTTCCAGATTGATTTTTAAGTTACAGGATTTCAATTTCAACTTTTTCTTATTACAGTATATTCTCATCAATTTTCTCTCTCGCTGATGTTTGATTTCACACACTTCAAAAAATATTGGTATGGAGAACCATACATAACTTCCATGTTCTAAGATTTATATTTAAAATCATTTTCGAAATGAAATATTACCATAGAAACTACTTCTTTCTACTTACTGCTTCAGCCTTAACCACAGTACTGTGGTCACTAAATAACGTATACCACCTCACGTTATCGCACTCGATTTTCATTGATGATGGAAGTCAATGGCATTGCCGAAACGTCTGGTTTTGTAGAAAACATTGGACTACGGCCAAATATCCCGGGAAGGAATTTTAACAAAAACTACTTCTTTGCTGCCGATAACGTTGTACACATATATAAAAAATACGCATAAAATTAATGGCTTGTATAAGTTAATGATTGATCTCCATTAAGTAGTGCTCAAGTTTCCAAAGTTTTAATATTATGATGTCCGTAATTAAAACATCAGAGCAGGTTTAGTGTGTATGAGGGTACACCGTGGACAAAAATTTTCAACATTTCCTGTTGAGTGTTGCTTAGAGTAAAGCTGCGAATCTACAGTGTACGTTTCACAGAACAAACACGCGGAAAAGAAGGAGCACTCCGAAGTCACTCATGGACCCTCAGTATCTTGCAGAGGGTTCATTCCCTAAAGACGAAAATTCTGTCTATGAATCGTTCCTCTGTAAACACGTGCAGTTACACTGCCCAGCGATCCACAGGAAGCAAATCGCTATCCACGCTGGACAATTTTTCGGCTTGCACGCGTTATGTTGGTGTGGGTTTCGGCACTTTCCATTTAAAAAGCGTGCAAATGTAAGAAAATAAACATGAGTGGGGCCAGAAATAACGAGAATTTTGTGTGCGTGTTCCCTGCCTTCTTATTGCGGTAATCATAATAATAAAATGGAAACGTAAACATTACATAATTGAGATACGCATGCCTGCCACGAACGATATATTTTCTCTCATACATGATTTACACTAAAATGAAAAAATTATAATTTTATTGCCTGGCAACAAAATTATTTAATTTTTAACAATTGCCATTGTTTGAAAAAGTTTAAATGAATTTTCAAGTACTTTACTGTTGTTAAAACGTAAAAATTGCAGGTAAACTACCCCTTGCCCTTAACCGATCTTCACCAAAATCAATAGGTCTTGAGTACTCTACAAATCAGGGCTGTATGCAAAAAAATATTTGATTCTGTTTGAATTTGCGGCTGTTATCGTTTGCCATAGAAAATTACCCTTGATAAAAAAACGTTGCAGGTAAACTACCCCTTCCCCTTAACAGATCTTCACCAAAAACAATAGGTCTTGAGTACTATACAAATCAGGGCTGTATGCAAAAAAATATTTGATTCTGTTTGAATTTGTGGCAGTTATCGTTGCCATAGAAAATGCCCTTGTTAAAACATAAAATGTTGCTGGTAAACTACCCCTTTCCCTTAACCGATCTTCACCAAAAACAATAGGACTTGAAAACTCTACAATTCAGGGCTGTGTGCAAATAATCTTTTGATTCTGTTTGAATTTGCGGCTGTTACCGTTTCCAACAAAAAAAATTACCCTTGATAAAAAAAAAACTGTTGCAGGTAAACTACGACTTTCCTTCAACCGATCTTCACCAAAAACAATAGGCCATGAGTACTCTACAAATCAGGGCTGTACGCAAAAAATTATTTGATTCTGTTTGAATTTGCGGCAGTTATCGTTTGCCATAGAAAAAAAAGACACACACACACACACACATTTCGAAAAAAAGTATTTTTTTCATGTTTTGAGTGTTGTACAATCAGAATCTGCAATAATCTCGAACACGATTTCTTTTTGCCATCATACTTCCATTTCCTTAAGGAACATGGAAGTAAAATATCGGTATGGAGAACCATACATGACTTCCATATTCTAAGATTTATATTTAAAATCATTTTCGAAATGAAATATTACCATAGAAACTACTTCTTTCTACTTACTGCTTCAGCCTTAACCACAGTACTGTGGTCACTAACGTATACCACCTCACGTTATCGCACTCGATTTTCACTAATGATGGAAGTCGATGGCATTGCCGAAACGTCTGGTTTAGTAGAAAACATTGGACTATGGCCAAATATCCCGGGAAGGAATTTTAACAAAAACTACTTCTTTGTTGCCGATAACGTCGTACACATATATATAAAAAATACGCATAAAATTAATGGCTTGTATAAGTTAATGATTGATCTCCATTAAGTAGTGCTCAAGTTTCCAAAGTTTTAATATTATGATGTCCGTAATTAAAACATCAGAGCAGGTTTAGTGTGTATGAGGGTACACTGTGGACAAAAATTTTCAACATTGCCTATTGAGCGTTGCTTAGAGTAAAGCTGCGAATCTACAGTGTACGTTTCACAGAACAAACACGCGGAAAAGAAGGAGCGCTCCAAAGTCACTCATGGACCCTCAGCATCTTGCAGAGGGTTCTTTCCCTAAAGACGAAAATTCTGTCTATGAATCGTTCCTCTGTAAACACGTGCAGTTACACTGCCCAGCGATCCACAGGAAGCAAATCGCTATCCACGCTGGACACTTTTTCGGCTTGCCCGCGTTATGTTGGTATGGGTTTCGGCACTTTCCATTTAAAAAGCGTGCAAATGTAAGAAAATAAACATGAATGAGGCCAGAAATAACGTGAATTTTGTGTGTGTGTGTGTGTGTGTCTTCCCTGCCTTTTTATTGCGGTAGTCATAATAATAAAATGGAAACGTAAACATTACATAACTGAAATATGGTTGCCTGCCACGAATGATATATTTTCTCTCATACATGATTTACATTAAAATGAAAAAATTATAATTTTATTGCCTGGCAACAAAATTATTTTATTTTTAACAATTACCATTGTTTGAAAAAGTTTAAATGAATTTTCAAGTACTTTACTGTTGTTAAAACGTAAAAGTTGCAGGTAATCTACCCCTTCCCCTTAACCGATCTTCACCAAAATCAAAAGTCCTTGAGATCTCTACAATTCAGGGACGTATGCAAAAAATTACCCTTGATAAAAAAACGTTGCAGGTAAACTACCCCTTCCCCTTAACCGATCTTCACCAAAAACAATAGGTCTTGAGTACTCTACAAATCAGGACTGTATGCAAAAAATTATTTGATTCTGTTTGAATTTGCGGCTGTTATCGTTTGCCATAAATACCCTTGTTAAAACATAAAACGTTGCTGGTAAACTACCCCTTTCCCTTAACCGATCTTCACCAAAAACAATAGGTCTTGAGAACTCTACAATTCAGGGCTGCATGCAAATAATCTTTTGATTCTGTTTGAATTTGCGGCTGTTATCGTTTGCCATAGAAAATACCCTTGTTTGAAACAAAACGTTGCAGGTAAACTACCCCTTTCCCTTAACCGATCTTCACCAAAAACAATAGGTCTTGAGAACTCTACAAATCAGGACTGTATGCAAAAAATTATTTGATTCTGTTTGAATTTGCGGCTGTTATCGTTTGCCATAAATACCCTTGTTAAAACATAAAACGTTGCTGGTAAACTACCCCTTTCCCTTAACCGATCTTCACCAAAAACAATAGGTCTTGAGAACTCTACAATTCAGGGCTGTATGCAAATAATCTTTTGATTCTGTTTGAATTTGCGGCTGTTATCGTTTGCCATAGAAAATACCCTTGTTTGAAACAAAACGTTGCAGGTAAACTACCCCTTTCCCTTAACCGATCTTCACCAAAAACAATAGGTCTTGAGAACTCTACAAATCAGGACTGTATGCAAAAAATTATTTGATTCTGTTTGAATTTGCGGCTGTTATCGTTTGCCATAAATACCCTTGTTAAAACATAAAACGTTGCAGGTAAACTACCCCTTTCCCTTAACCGATCTTCACCAAAAACAATAGGTCTTGAGAACTCTACAATTCAGGGCTGTATGCAAAACATTATTTGATTCTGTTTGAATTTGCGGCTGTTATCGTTTGCCAAAAAAAAAATTACCTTGATAAAAAAACCATTGCTGGTAAACTACCCCTTTCCCTCAACCGATCTTCACCAAAAACAATAGGTCGTTAGTACTCTACAAATCAGAGCTGTACGCAAAAAATTATTTGATTCTGTTTGAATTTGCGGCAGTTATCGTTTGGCATAGAAAAAAATCTATAGACACACACACAGAGACACTTTTCGAAAATATCGGTATGGAGAACCATACATGACTTCCATATTCTAAGATTTATATTTAAATCTTAATATCGCCTGCCAAGCGCGATATATTTTCTTTTATACATGATTTATATTAAAATGAAAAAATTATAATTTTATTGCCTGGCAACAAAATTATTTTATTTTTAACAATTACCATTGTTTCAAAAAGTATAAATAAATTTTCAAGTAATTTACTCTTGTTAAAACGTAAAAAGTTGCAGGTAAACTACCCCTTCCCCTTAACCGATCTTCACCAAAATCGAAAGTCATTGAGACCTCTACAATTCAGGGACGTATGCAAAAAATTATTTGATTCTGTTTGAATTTGCGGCTGTTATCGTTTGCCATAGAAAATACGCTTGATAAAAAAACGTTGCAGGTAAACTACCCCTTCTCCTTAACCGATCTTCACCAAAAACAATAGGTCTTGAGTACTCTACAAATCAGGGCTGTATGCAAAAAATTATTTGATTCTGTTTGAATTTGCGGCAGTTGTCGTTTGCCATAGAAAATACGCATGATAAAAAACGTTGCTGGTAAACTACCCCTTCCCCTCAACCGATCTTCACCAAAAACAATAGGTCTTGAGTACTCTACAAATCAGGGCTGTATGCAGAAAATTATTTGATTCTGTTTGAATTTGCGGCTGTTATCGTTTGCCATAGAAAATACCCTTGTTAAAAAACCTTGTAGGTAAACTACCCCTTTCCCTTAACCGATCTTCACCAAAAACAAAAGGTATTGAGAACTCTACAATTTAGGGCTGTATGCAAATAATCTTTTCATTCTGTTTGAATTTGCGGCTGTTATCGTTTGCCATAGGAAATACCCTTGTTAAAACATAAAACGTTACAGGTAAACTACCCCTTTCCCTTAACCGATCTTCACCAAAATCGAAAGTCATTGAGACCTCTACAATTCAGGGACGTATGCAAAAAATTATTTGATTCTGTTTGAATTTGCGGCTGTTATCGTTTGCCATAGAAAATACGCTTGATAAAAAAACGTTGCAGGTAAACTACCCCTTCTCCTTAACCGATCTTCACCAAAAACAATAGGTCTTGAGTACTCTACAAATCAGGGCTGTATGCAAAAAATTATTTGATTCTGTTTGAATTTGCGGCAGTTGTCGTTTGCCATAGAAAATACGCATGATAAAAAACGTTGCTGGTAAACTACCCCTTCCCCTCAACCGATCTTCACCAAAAACAATAGGTCTTGAGTACTCTACAAATCAGGGCTGTATGCAGAAAATTATTTGATTCTGTTTGAATTTGCGGCTGTTATCGTTTGCCATAGAAAATACCCTTGTTAAAAAACCTTGTAGGTAAACTACCCCTTTCCCTTAACCGATCTTCACCAAAAACAAAAGGTATTGAGAACTCTACAATTTAGGGCTGTATGCAAATAATCTTTTCATTCTGTTTGAATTTGCGGCTGTTATCGTTTGCCATAGGAAATACCCTTGTTAAAACATAAAACGTTACAGGTAAACTACCCCTTTCCCTTAACCGATCTTCACCAAAAACAATAGGTCTTGAGAACTCTACAATTCAGGGCTGTATGCGAAACATTATTTGATTCTGTTTGAATTTGCGGCTGTTATCGTTTGCCAAACAAACAAAATTACCCTTGCTAAAAAAAAACCGTTGCAGGTAAACTACCCCTTTCCCTCAACCGATCTTCACCAAAAACAATAGGTCGCGAGAACTCTGCAAAACCGGGCTGTATGCAAAAAATTATTTGATTCTGTTTGAATATGCGGCAGTTATCGTTTGCCATAGAAAAAAAATCTACAGACACACAGACAGACAGACAGACAGACAGACAGACAGACAGACAGACAGACACTTTTCGGAAAACGACTTTTTTTCATGTTTTGAGTGTAGTAGAATCAGAATCTGCAATAATCTCGAACACGATTTTTTTTGCCATCACCATACTTCCATTCCTTAAGGAATATGGAAGTAAAACGACTTTTTTTCATGTTTTGAGTGTAGTACAATCAGAATCTGCAATAATCTCGAACACGATTTTTTTTGCCATCACCATACTTCCATTTCCTTAAGGAATATGGAAGTAAAAAGGTGATATCAGCCAAGAAGCTTTTTAAGCTTCTGTTAAAAAGCTTAGAGAAAATTTTGATTGTTTTTGGAATAAAACTGAAGAAACTGTCTCATTTTGAATTGAGTTTGCAGTGCCTTGAAAAAGAATACGAGTAGTTATCCTTTCTGGTGAAAATACAAAATCTTTGTACAGAAGATTGTTTTATAAAATTATTGATGTTACTGAAACAAATATAACCCATAGACTCAGTGACATTGCTAAGCTATAATTTTTAACTCTTTTAGATTAAAATCAATTACAAGATTTAAAAAATAAATTCCCAGACGAAGCACTTATAAATCTGTAAGAGAAATGAGGAAATTTTTTTGACATTAAGAAACTGGGAAGTGAGCTGTTAGTACTATTTAGTGATGAAACATTACACAAAGAATTGACTATTGACGTCCACAGACATCTAACAAAATACGATCTTATCAAAGTTCATACGAAGTGTGTAGACTAGCCCAACTGGTAATGACCATCCACGTGTCCAATGTCTCAGCAACACTCACCATCAGGAAAGGGTGTCCTCATTTGCTGTCATCAGCATAGAAAAGACTATTCACAAAACTGTGTTGGAAACCAACTTTTTACGATGATGTAATCAACATCTTAGCAAGTAAATGTCGAAGGATTCAGCTAAACCACAAATAATAAGGTTAAAGCTTTACATTCTATTAGCATCTATTTAAGTTTACATATGTAATGAAAAAATTTAATTTTTTGTAAAATGAAATATTATTTGCTACAAAATTGTGCAAAACATAACTGACAATATATATGACAAAAGAGTCCATCTAGTTAGCACGTCCCCTAGTTTTAGACCCTTTGCTTTGCCACTCGTGGCAACACTACACCAGATTCAGTATTAGGCCGGCCACACACTGCATCCAACATGTATCTTAAGCAAAAACGTCTTAACACAAAATGTTTTGACTTGTCGGATGTGGTGTGGAGGCGCTCACGTCATGACGTGGTGAGACACGACATGGAAGAACTCCTTCATTTTGATGCTCATGTTCAGTGTTCAGTTTAAACATACACATGGTCAGTGATATCTAGTTTGAGTGTTTACCTAGTTTCAGTGTTAGTTATATATTTCGAAGTGAAGGTGAGGAGCTATGGATGTGAGGAAGAAGAGACTATTATTCTATTGTGGAATTTCGTACAATTACTAGACTACGGTAAAGACAGAAAACTTTGGGTTCACCCTATCAACCAAAATAGTGATATTATTGGGTTTATTGCCGAATTGAAAGCTGACCCAGCTAAATTTTACAATTATTATACCGGGTGGCCCATAAGTCAGTTGGCACTAGCAGTATGTAGATGCTCGATTGACTAGCATAGCAGTTACGGGAAATTCCATACCAAGTGGTCCAGACAAAAAATAATTGGTTGCTTGACCATCTCAGAAAAAATTTATATTTGGTAGGTGGATTCCCTTATGTTTTAGGGGCTCAAAAATATTTTTTTCAAATTTTTACTGTTTACCATTTGGAAATGGTGGCCATATTTGTTTTAGGCCGCACGCTATTTTTCGCGTTTGCAGGAATCTACGATTTCTTAAATTATACAGCAATGGGTTGCCCTAGCCCTTTCAAATAAACTGCATTGAGTTCAGTACACTCTGGCCTACAAAATAAAACCATAATTACCTAGCTAGATGTATTTCTTAATATATTTTTTACAGCTCAAAATTATTGGTCACAAATTGGCAAAATTCAATTTTGAAGGGTAATTTTTCAAAGAAGGAATAATTTCTCAGCCTTAATCTTTTTTGTGCTATTACACTACACAGTATAGTTACTTTTTATACAGTATTAATGGTGAGAAGCTTAGCCTTAAAAAAATATGCCCTTTTAAAAAACCAATATTTGTTTTTTTTTTCAACGTTTCACCTGCAATATATTTGTTGGGGGACCAGTTAAAAATCTGAAAATTGCACACATAAAAGGTCTTTATGATATCAAACTTCAGTATAAATTTCAACTTTGAGACTCAACTAGAAGTTAGTAAAAACAATTTTCAATTTGAGCCAAAAATACGTTATTTTCACATCCGCGATATGTGGGCTAATAACAGTAGGTATAGTAATTTTATGATTAAAGCATATCCAATCAAAGATAACTAATTATAATAACATAGGATTTTGAATAAAATGCAGGTTATATTGTTCTAATATTGTATAATGTTACATGTAAAAGGCATAATGAAATTCAAAATTTTATAAAGTTACAAAATCAACTGTTTTTGATTGTCCCATTGAGCTTTGAGGGAATTTATCACGTAATTTAAAATCAATCAACTGACAACAAACAATGCCTTCTCACCTTCAATTAGTTTTTACTTAATTGTTCATTCATCTTTTGTGAAATTTCTTCGCATAGTTTGGGCGTTAGATTAAAAGTTCTCCCAGTTACAGTGGTAAATTCCAGAGGAGTCAGCTTCTTCAGTATATTTTTAATTGGCATCCAAACTTGGTCTTTTTCATTTTTTTTTGAATGACGTCCTTGGTCCTGGTGGGTGATAAAATGTAACATGCACATCTTGGTTTTGATTATTAATATTATCTACTTCCGCAATCCACCATTGTCCATCATAAATACAAGCCACTACATCTTTATTTTGAAGTGTTAATGGTACAAATTTTCCAGTTGTATGAAGTTCACTATCAGGTGATGTTGATGTGAACTTACATTTAAGCAAATTGTCTGACTGCGGTATAAAACAATGAAAAGATCGAGTGCCTTTAATCTTCTTACAATTGTTGAATCTTTCTTCCAAGACATTGGCGTGAAGTTCTTGTATTTCCTCTGTTTTTACAAAAACATACGTAATTCCTTTAAGATGTTCTTTACAGAATTTGAACATTTCCTGAGGTGTCAAGATCTGGTTCTCATACGTCCGCTGCAGACTAGCTTTTGTGACGGCTCGCTTTGTAGTACCTCCGATGCCATCGCACGCATTCTTCCCATGACATGATGCGAAAAAATGCCACTCTACATCAAGTCCAAAATCTTCTTTGTGAAAGCACATGTTGATAAAATTCTTTTTGTTTTTGTATTGGCTTGTGGCCACATCAGAGAAGTAGATCAATTTCTTTATGGATGGGTGGTGCTCTTTTATGTAGTTTATTAGTTATTGTTGAAACACGTGCACTGTTGTAGTATTGTGTTCAAGATGGTCACTTATAACACAAAAACTATGACTCTTTAATTCATCTTGATCCTTATAATAAAACACAAATGGATGAACAGTAGCCTGTTTGTTTACCCAGTGGTGTCCCTGTACTTCATCTTGAACAACGAAGGAGTAATTCTCTGAAAAGTCAGCGAGAACTATGCATTCATTAACTGCTAAGATTTGCTTTTTGTCTTTCATAAACTTCCCTTGAGATTTCGAAATAAAATGATGCATTTTCAGATTTTCAAGTTTGGCAATTAGCATTTCAATAAACTCTTCTCGTGGTTTTATGATTGTCACCATTTCAGTTCTGTCTTGGATCACCCATTGTTTGTATTCTATATTGTCTGGCACTGAGTCGTCTTCTTCAGATTCTTCAAACATGTCAAGTAAAGCCTGCTTGCCTGGACAAACTTTACATTTTCCCATCATACAATTGTAACTGTAAGTTTTGCATACCAGAACATCCAAAAGGTCTTTGTAATCAACCTTAAGGTTGGCCCCAGCTATCATCAACTTTACGTTCTGGTGATACAAACAAACGCATACATTATGGGTGCCAGATGCTCCTGCAATAATACACCATTTTGGTCTCAACTCGCAGAATTTCGGCCTTCCGATTTTAATGCCAGGATTTTCGTTTTTGAATTCAGTAAATACAGTAGAACTTGGCTAATTCGAAGCTGAAGGGACCAGTAAAAAATTCGAATTATCCAAAAATTCGAATTAGGAAAACTTTTAATAAGGGTACAAAAATCAAATCAAAAACCGAAATTCAGTAAAGCAATATGTTATTTTATTAAACAATTTCCTTATACATATGTACTACAAACGTATAAACACATTTCAGTACAAAATATAGCATTTACAGTTTTTTAAAAAAGCTAGAAACTTTTGATTGTTTTTTGCAGTTAATATACTGAGTTGTAGTAAACTCTTCAAGTTTATTAAGTGCTTTGAAAATAGCGTCACTTACGTTCTGCTGTCCTTCAACGAACCGTCTCAAGTCTTGAATTTGATGCCATTTCCATTTCCATGCCTTTCCATTTGATGCCTGTGAAGCCGTGGGAATCGGTATCTCTGGAAGTTCTAGCTGGTCCCCTTCTTCATCTGAAGATGTTCCATCATTTCTTTTGTTCATAACATCAGCCACGATCTCCGCATCTGTCTGTTCACCGCACACCGCCAAGTCTTCATCCATGTTTACAAACTCTTCGTAACGAATGCCTGCGCCATGTCCAACATCTTCCCAGTTATCCGTAGTGGGTACGACTTCTCTAGCAGCTTTATTCTCCTCTTCACCTTCAATGTGGCAGAAACCACCTTTACGAAAACAATTAGCAATTGTTTTTTGTGTAACTTGGTCCCAAGCACTGTTGCACATGCGGGCAGCTTGAAGGATGTTAATCTTGATATTTTTGTGCTCATCTAAATAAGCACCTGACAGAATGTTTTGGACCACAAGCCGTCTGTAAAAATGCTTAAAATTTTTTATTACACCTTGGTCCATAGGTTGAACTACTGAAGTCATGTTTGGAGGGAAAAACACAACCTTTACATTTTCCATCACAGGAATAGTGTTGTGCGCTGTACAGTTGTCAGTAAACAAGACGATTCTTCTGTTTTGATTCCGAAATTTCCTGTTGATTTTCAAAAGCCATCTTTCGAAAATTTCACCTGTCATCCAAGCTTTATTGTTTGATTCATATTCAACTGGTTTCGTTTTTACATTTTTGAAACAACGTGGGTTGGCTGACTTCCCTATCATTAGCAAAGGCAGTTTTTCCAAGCCATCCATGTTTGCTCCGAATAAAAGTGTTATGCGCTCCTTGCTGTGTTTGCCGCCACTACAACTTTCTCCTTTAAAAGCAAGTGTTTTGTCGGGGGTGCATTTGAAGAATAAGCCCGTCTCGTCTACGTTAAAAATGTCTTTAGCATCTCTATCAGAAATCATTTGCAACAAATCGTCTTTCCATGAATTTGCAGCTTCAACGTCAACAGATCCACTTTCCCCACAAGCAGTTTTGAAAGACATGCCATTCCTTTCTTTAAAACCATCGAGCCAACCAGTGCTGGCCTTAAAATCATTTTTCCCTCAGCTAGATGCAAATTTCTCAGCTTTGGCTCTGATGAGGGGCCCACTGACTGGAATTTTTTTGTCCCTTGCTTGCTTAAACCACTTCACTACACATTCATCCACGTCAGAATTTTCTGGTCCTCGCGCTCTTTTCCTATCTTTGTCGCTGGCTTTACACACACTATTCAAAATCTTCTCTTTATTTTTTAGATACGTTGACAGCGTATTTGGCGGTATCCCAAATTCCTTGGCAATTTCAGATTTCTTTTTTTGTCCCTTTTCCACTTCCCGTGTAACGGCAACTTTTTCGGCAAATGTCAATGATTTGTATTGGGTCCGTGTTGGTTTTGAAAGGGCCATGATGAACATACAACACAATAAAACTGGACAATAAGCGTCACTAAAACACACCAGTCTGTATATACAGTACTGTATAAAGAAAGGAATGGTCTCTCACTACAGGACACAGCTCGCACAGTAGAAACTCAAAAAGACTTAACACTTCTACGAATGCAGGCAGGCTGAATTGAAAGCAACAGTGAGGGTGGCTGACTGACGAGGCGTGGAACAAGGGACAATGGCGGACGGTACCATTACACGAGCCAGTCATGTGTCATCGCCAGATACTGACGGCAATTCCACGAATTTGACACAAAGGACAAGCATCTGTTCACAAAGGGCGATGCCTGCTTGTCTGTTTCCAGTCGTGTCTCTATTGTTACGTGGTCTAGCCCATATAGCAGGCGATTTTTTGTAGTTTGAGCAAAATTTTTATTTCGAATTAACCAAAAAAAGTTCGAATTACAGACGATGTTTTTGCATGGTTTTACATAGGATATTCAAGGGACCACGGTAAAAGTTCGAATTATCCACGAATTCGAATTATGCATGTTCGAATTAGCCAAGTTCTACTGTAGTTCATTTAAATTACACAGTATTAACCTTTTTTGTCTTTGAACCTTAGTACCATTTTCTTTCATTGAAATACAACCTTTTTTGCCAGGCATCAAACGGCTATTATTGTCATCTTCATAAAAACTTTTAACTTTTTTGATTGTGTTTTCATCTATCAAATTTGATGCGTTCTTGTTTTGTAATTCAGGTAAAATACCCTGTACTTTGACTGAGTGCCTTGTTAATTTAACTAAATGTTCTGACACTTGAAATTCATCGCTAATTTTTGCTCGGCTCCAAGAGTTTGGTAGTAAACTGATAATCTTGATCTTATCCTCTTTGTATGAAATGGAACATTTAGTTTGTAGCTTTTTTATCAAATCATCATATTCAGTTATTAAATTTTCAGGAATTTCAACTGGTTCATTAGAAGGAATTTGCTTTTGAAAAGAAATTTCCAAATTCTTTCTAACTGTACTAGAAACTTTCTCAATTTTTGCTTTTAAGGCTACAGATCTTTTTTTTTTCGCTTAGTTTTCTAATTTTACAAGCAGGCGATAAACCTTGGATTTCACAAGCTGAATCTACTTTTTTTGAAGTTTCTGATAAGACACTAAATTCTTTATCTTGTATAATTACGTTTTTGTCACTGTTCGGGTCATCATTTATATAATTACTGACTAATACATTTATTATTTATTAACAATAATGCTTCATAGTTATGTACTTACCACTATTAATTTCTCACTAGGGTCCCAGAGTTCGTTCTTAAGCGAGGCCAAAAACAGTGTGGGGGTACGAAATAAAGACTCTAATGACATATATGGTGAAAAGAAAACTTTTGTTTTAATTTTTCTAAAATTATCATTATTCACAGTTACACCACCACAATGGAATCTTATACCTACAACAAGACAGCGGCTGTACACTTCCGCTTAAATAATTATTTTTTAACTTTCATTTTTAAATTTTGTAAGTGGCTCGACACAAAGTCATTTTAAATAGTCTGCAGTTATATTTAAGTTGATTTACTATGTTTCTCAAAAAGAACATAAACCAACGCCTCAATCTCTGTTAGAATGCCGGCATTTCTCTCTCTCTCTCTCTCTCACACACACACACGCTATATGCCGCATACATGGATCATGGTGCAATTGACTGATAACATTTGAGCTCATTTGATTACTTAATAAAATTATAATTTTGAATTTTGTTGCTTCTACTTAGCCATCGGTATTCCTCCCCGTCGCCACGTGCTACACTGAAAGTATGTCCGAGCGTTCATTAGATTATCACATTGTTATTTTGGTTTTATTCACTCCACTTACTACATTCTTGAAATACCACTTCACTTTTAGGTTGGTTTTTCATTTTCTATGGTTTAAAGAAAACATTTGTGGCCCACAAGTCTTTTGTCTACCCGGCTGGGCCTAAAATTATTTTCCGACTGATGCGGAAAGCACCAACGAACTTCCCCCCACAACTGGTTGCTTACAGGAAACGCACTGCCTCCAGGTTATAAATTTTTTGGTCACTGTTCACAGTGCATGGCTTTGTGGACGTGCCACGTGGTTATTATTGTTGCAAGTCGACGATACGGAAGGCTTTTGTAGGTGTGGCTTTGATTTAATTTCCGTCATCTCGGACGCACATGGTAATGAGATCTTGCGTCTTGGCCATATTTACGGCGTCGGTTTTACGGCTTGAGGCGTAGTTGCTGGGCCCCGCCGCATGTGTGCGCGTAGCTGTACATGACAAACACTTGATTTCATGACAGAGTGTTGCATTCCAAACTACACTCTACTCCAAAAGTTTACGTAGCTGTTCTTTGTTCAACTGCAGTCGTATTTTACATGGGACTAGTAATCACACGTTTAAATAAATTTAATAAAATAAAAACCCCATTTTGACATATGAAGCACAATAAAATTAATTGTCTGTACCAATATTTTCCTATCTTGATTTATGTACTGTCACAATCTGAACTATCACTATCCTTCTCTTTGTTAATTACAAATATTTTGGAATAACATGTTGGGCACAATGATTTTCCTGCTCTGACGCACCGGCCAGCTCAGGACCGCCGTCACAGTATCACTAAACTCTGAAACATCGAATACAAAATTTTAAATAGTGGCCTTGTATAATCCCATATCCACAACTGATATGTCTCCCCTTAGCTGCATTGTTTTATGTTTAGAGGCATTGGCTTGCTTAACTCTAAAAATTCTTTAATAACAAAAACAAACAAGATTTAGGACAGAAAATCTATTTCCCTTTTTGACATTCCTATATTTATCAAAGCTTTCTGACTCCAGTCAATTTACTTTACTCTCTTCACCATAAAAAAATATATTCTTATACTAAGCATAACACGTAAAACAATTTTCTAAGTTTCAAAAGCAACAACAATTATCTATCTCCTTATCATCTAAAATTCAAAACACAACTTATCTATGGCAAACACTCTAACTGTTTAAACTCTACTTATTCAGCTTTAATGATACTCATATTTCTTTACAACAGAATCAGAACTATTTTTTGTGTTCAATACCATTACTAACATCATTTATTTAATACTTAACATTTGTTACCGTTGCTACCCCTGTAGCAACCTCCTCGCCACACACACTATGACCCCCCCTGGACTGTGGCGTCCAGTTGCCTTCACAAGGACGGAATTGGTGGAGGAATTTTAGCATCTCCTTGTCCTTGCTTCAGCTTTACATTTTTAAAAGTGTCAGATATCATAATATCTGGAGTTTATATTTATAACCTTAAGGCAGGTCTATCACCTGTTTGGCTGTTCCTACTCGAACAAGGTGATAGCCGCTGTTCCATAGTTCCGGGGATTTCCCCTAAGTGGCCCCCCGTTAATTTCAAATTTCACCAATTTTCAGGACAACCAACTATGGTCATTGTTACAATTGCTGCCCACAGCTGGCTGTCGTCCAAAACCACGATTAGCGCTGTAAGACAGTAATCACCCGAAAAGGCGGGGAAATCATTTTCATTAGCATGTTTTACTCTAACATCAATTATACACTGCACGGTTAAGAATCATATATAATATAAAATTATATCCAAGTTGTACAGTGTATGTACGCCGATTTCGGCCTCCGATGATGGCAACGTATTTGTGCATTACTCATCAACTCATAACACTATCTACAGTGGTACATGCCACCACTGCAATAGCCTACCTAAATCTAAACTTAATGTCCTTCTACTTTGCCGTCTCTACATTCCATCATTGATTTACACTTTTAATAACACCAAACAACCCGCAAAATTACCCTTTAATCTTGCATAGTAATATAACATAACATAATAAACAAATAAACATTAACCTTGAACATTAACATTGCTACATTTACATTAAACAAACAATTCACCTTTAAATAATTTATATAGAAATTTATAAACATTGTTACTTGAATTTTCTATTAACTCTTTTATATAAACTTTTAATTACTCATTATTGTACCATTTAATTCTATAAAAATTCAAATTTATTATTAACATTCATGTTACATTATATTTCATTTCTTATTACCTTTCTACTATGAATTTTCTACTTAACCCTTCACATTTTGATCACTGATTAGTCTGGGTGACTCCTGTATTCACTATGATTTGACTTATTGAAATGGCATTAATATTTATAATCTTACTCCCTTTCTTCCTACTAACAATCACTAACATAATACATAGGGTGACACCAATCTCTCAATTATTAACCCCTTTCAACATTAATTCCATCTGACTCATTCACCTCTTTAAATAAAATCTCTATTACCTCTTTGTACTAGGATGTGTGTTCCCAACCTGGCAATATACACGTTCATAACCTTTTGCCCTCCACCAAATATCGGCAAACACTCTTACCCTTCTCTAATTACGGGAACTGCCCAACGACGCACGTTGATCATACCTTACACCACCTCATCCTTACTACAAAATATAACCATCAACTATTTAATCTCCATTTACGTTACTCACCTTCTCTACATCTAATCACTAACTACTGCATCCCTAAAATATCTAACACCCTCTTTCTGCATTATTTGTATTTCGACTTCTTATTTTCTCTAACTCCCATTAAAATTAACTCTGATTAACTCATATGCCTTATTTATCATTATCACCCAAACCCTTTTACAACATTTCACCTTAATATGATCCTAGAAAATTCATCACTTACCTCCTAATAACAATACATCACAACACTTGAACATATTTATGTTTAATCATTTACTATTTGTTAGATAATCTAAATCTCAAAAAATCATTTAAATTCATCACAACATTAATTAATTAATTAATCTCAAATTCTTTAATTCAATCAATTTTACAACACAAAGTTACTTTAATTACTTTACTCCAAAACAATCACAATTCATTTATTACCAACTCTCATTATTTATTTAGTCAAAAAATGTTAATTGTTATTATTAAATCAATTAAACTATAACTTCCTGTTACATACATGGTTTACATAAAAATACATATAATACACAACATCAAGAATACACAAATACATTGACATTAATACACAAAAAAATATACAATCCAACTTATTATTTGTTATTGTCGACCAAAAATCAGTTCATAAAACAATCCATTTTAAAAAACACTGTCCACATATATAAATGTTCATTACACAATAAAACAATTTATCCACCATCATCAAATAATAATCGAATCTTAGGTCTACATACATTATTCATTATTGAATACATGATATTATCATCATCAATGTAATACTTATCTAATTTTTTATATCTTTCCACAATATCGTTTGAATTAATTGGCTTATCCCATATTATTTCATCATGTAACATGTCGTCATAGGGTATGGTCCTATCGCCCTTAGTATAATTTGTCATAATCATGTAAGTTATCTTATCATCTTTACCAACATCATCTACTGTTTCTATATCAATGCAAGGTAAAATTTCAATATAATGGTACACCATCTCTACACCTAACCTTTCTACAAACTCTTCATAATTTCTATTTACTTTAAAAATCTTTATCTTTCTCTTTCTCTCAAAATATCTCTCACAATAACACCAAGTTACACTCTCTCTCTCAATATATGCACGGGACACTAACTCATAATTACTGCACCACCTATGAAGTGCACAAAAAATCCAGGGAACTTTATTTGCAGACTTTTCGTCTTCCAAATACTCACGTGAAGCCTCTTCTTCACCCCCTACTACAACATTAAGGGAAAAATTTACCCCCTGCAATCCCTCTACTTGTAAATTCTCTTTATACTTTCTCTCTAATTCATCACACACTACCATTTCATCATTATCATATTTACTCTCCCTAATATTTCATTATCACTATCAATATTCACCACTTTATTCTCTAATACCATATTTTTACTTCTATTATCATTGTTATCACTTGTAAACTCATTATTCAAATCATCATTATTACTCACCTTGTTACTAATTCTTCCTTCCTTATTTTTCATCATATTGTCGCTGCTACTTACCTTCTTATTCCTTATTTGACTTAATCTCTCATCTAACCATTCACTTCGTCAAATTGTTTATCAAAATTATCATTTCGTTTTTTAATTTCATTAAATTTTACGTTTTGTTTGTGAAACTTATCGTTAAAATTATTTTTGACTTCTTTAATTTCACTTTTTTGCTCGTTAAATTTTTCATCAAGCTTGTCAAATTTGGCATTCAAGTTATTATATTTAACATTGGAATCACTTTGTTGTTCATCGAACTTATTATTCATGCTACACATCATGCTATATAAACGTGTTAACATCTCATCTGTATCAGATTTTTTACTTTGGACTGGCGTTGAATGAATTCCTTCATCCATAATTTTCGACTCAGTTCCACTTAATTCAATATTCATTTGGCTTTCGTTTTCATTGTCAATTAAGCTGACATTCTCGTTATTATCTGCCATTTTTTTTAAAAATCTTTTCATATATTTCTTTTCAAAATATTACCCTGTAATATTACACAACCTTATTATATATAAAAAAATATTCTATTTAAACTATTTACCCTACTACATGTAGTCACAACATAACCTTATCTTTACGTCTTATATTATATACCCTTTCGACACCCACTCTGTTTCTGATTTCTGGCTTATTTTATATAAAATTTTATATAAAGTCACAGTTTGGGCTGCCATTTGTATAATTACGTTATTGTCACTGTTCAGGTCATCATTTGTATAATTACCGACTAATACACTTATTATTTATTAATAATAATGCTTCATAGTTATGTACTTACCACTATTAATTTCCCACTAGGGTCCCAGAGTTCGTTCTTAAGCGAGGCCAGAAACAGTGTGGGGGTACGAAATAAACACTCTGACGACATATATGGTGAAAAGAAAACTTTTGTTTTAATTTTTCTAAAATTATCATTATTCACAGTTACACCACCACAATGGAATCTTATACCTACAACAAGACAGCGGCTGTACACTTCCGCTTAAATAATTATTTATTAACTTTCATTTTTAAATTTTGTAAGTGGCTCGACACAAAGTCATTTTAAATAGTCTGCAGTTATATATAAGTTGATTTACTACGTTTCTCAAAAAGAACATAAACCAACGCCTCAATCTCTGTTAGAATGCCGGCATCTCTCTCTCTCTCAAGTCACAAGTCTTTTTTGTCTACCCGGCCGGGCCTAAAATTATTTTCCGGCTGATGCGGAGAGCACCAACGAACTTTCCCCCACAACTGGTTGCTTACAGGAAACGCACTGCCTCCAGGTTATAAATTTTTTGGTCACCGTTCACAGTGCATGGCTTTGTGGACGTGCCACGTGGTTATTATTGTTGCAAGTTGACGATACGGAAGGCTTTTGTAGGTGTGGCTTTGATTTAATTTCCGTCATCTCGGACGCACATGGTAATGAGATCTTGCGTCTTGGCCATATTTACGGCGTCGGTTTTACGGCTTGAGGCGTAGTTGCTGGCCCCGCCGCATGTGTGTGCGTAGCTGTACGTGACAAACACTTGATTTCATGACAGAGTGTTGCATTCCAAACTACACTCTACTCCAAAAGTTTACGTAGCTGTTCTTTGTTCAACTGCAGTCGTATTTTACATGGGACTGGTAATCACACGTTTAAACAAATTTAATAAAATAAAAACCCCATTTTGACATATGAGCACAATAAAATTAATTGTCTGTACCAATATTTTCCTATCTTGATTTATGTACTGTCACAATCTGAACTATCACTATCCTTCTCTTTGTTAATTACAAATATTTTGGAATAACATGTTGGGCACAATGATTTTCCTGGTACAAGCCTAACAAAAGGGCTTTGACTCTTTGAATAATGATCAAAAGTTATTTCTCGTAGACCTTTTATTATAGGCTTTTTATGTTTCTTGAAAGGGTCTGAGCAAGACTTGCCAAAAAGATGATGAAATTTTTTCAAGTATTTTATTTCATGGTACTTACAAGTTGATTTAACCTCTGAGTCAATTCTCAAAGAAAACAACACTTTTTCTTCTTCACTATAATCTTCAATTAATTTAATGTCTTTAGAAAATACTCCATACACAGTTTTATGACAAGCTTCATTAATAAGAACACCTATAGAACACTGAGACTCCATTTTAAAAGGTCATACAACTGTACACTTTAGAGTCGTGTCACTCATACAAGATGCACCTCAAATGTACCATACAAATCAATAGAATGTCCCAACACCTCAAAAATAAATTTTGTACCACTACACTACCATGTGACAAATATACGAACGAATGAAGTATGAACCGAGATGTGACGCGACTCGCGACTTGAAGCGAGCAGACAATGTTTGTTTCACTCACAAAGTGTACGAGCGACTGCGATACGTGACAAGTGGGAATGAATAGGACACATTACGAAGTTCGTGACATTGTCATGATTATTCGGTAACTTTCGGTTGTTTGTTTTGCACTGCTCAACTCAATGTATTTCATTGTATTAAATGTCTCAGAAACACGACATTGTCCCACCTTATTTGAAGTGGGACAATGTCCCACCTCACCATGCAGAATGAGTTACTCATACAAACTCATCGAATTTACATGTCATGCCCAACTCTAGTACACTTGAAGAGCTCATAGTAAATTAAGTGCACCGAAAACCCGAAGCACTGTAAATACCAGTTAGCCTCTCGCTAGACAGGGACAGATAATGGTAGAGAGGGAAGACAATACACAGACTTGTCCAGACTTACAGAATTCAAAATCCTATGTTATTATAATTAGTTATCTTTGATTGGATATGCTTTAATCATAAAATTACTATACCTACTGTTATTAGCCTACATATCGCGGATGTGAAAATAACGTATTTTTTGCTCAAATTGAAAATTTTTTTTACTAACTTCCAGTTGAATCTCAAAGTTGAAATTTATACTGAAGTTTGATATCATAAAGACCTTTTATGTGTGCAATTTTCAGATTTCTAACTGGTCCCCCAACAAAGATATTGCAGGTGAAACTTTGAAAAAAAAAATCAAAAATTGGTTTTTTAAAAGGGCATCTCTTTTTAAGGCTAAGCTTCTCACCATTAATACTTTATAAAAAGTTACTATACTGTGTAGTGTAACAGCACAAGAAAGATTAAGGCTGAGAAATTATTCCTTCTTTGAAAAATTACCCTTCAAAAATTGAATTTTGCCAATTTGCGACCCATAATTTGGAGCTGTAAAAAATATATTAAGAAATACATCTAGCTAGGTAATTATGGTTTTATCTTGTACTGAACTCAATGCAGTTTATTTGAAAGGGCTAGGGCAACCCATTGCTGTATAATTTAAGAAATCGTAGATGCCTGCAAACGCGAAAAATAGTGTGCGGCCTAAAACAAATATGGCTGCCATTTCCAAATGGTAAACAGTAAAAATTTGAAAAAAATATTTTTGAGTCCCCAAAACATAAGGGAATCCACCTACCAAATATAAATTTTTTCTGAGATGGTCAAGCAACCAGTGCTGGACCACTTGATATGGATTGACCCTACCTTGACTTGACTAGAGCAGTAGTTCCCATAATTCAGTTGAGATTTGAGGTTATGAGGTTCGGTTGATGTTGATGTGTATGCTGTTGTTAGCGCTTGTTTGTTGCTCGTGTTGTTTGCGAGACAATGAATAGAAAACTATCTAAAGAGCAGTGTGTTTTTGTACTGCAGATGTGGTGGAAACAGGACCATAATTACAGTGATGTTGTTGAGTTATTTGCGGAACGTTTTCCAAACATCGTACCTCCATCTAGAGAAGGTATTCGTAAACTGAATAAGAGATTTGAACAGACTGGAATGGTAGCGGAACTTCCTCGATCAGGTAGGCCAAAAACAGTTACAACAGAAGAGAATTTAAATATCGTTGCACAATGTTTTGTGCAGTCACCAAAGAAATCAACACAAAAAGCGTCCAATGAGTATGGAATACCTCGAACAAGCCTGCAAAGGATACAGAAAACGTTGAAGTTGAGACCATATAAGCCCACTTTACTCCAAGGCCTAAATGAAGATGATCCTGATAGGCGTACAGAATTCTGTGAATGGTACACGCAATACAACAAGAAGCCAATCCACAATTTTACAAAACTATTCTTTGGAGTGACGAGGCTACTTTTAAGCTGAATGGTACAGTGAATAGGCACAACTGTGTTTATTGGGATACTGCGAATCCATATGTGGTGATAGAGACAGAGTTAAACGCTCTGGGGGTTACTGTATGGGCAGGGATCTTTGCCGGTGGGATCATCGGACACTACTTTTTTAATGGTACAGTGAATGCTGACAGTTACCTACAAATGCTTCACAATGCTGACAGTTACCTACAAATGCTTCACGAAGTGTTGATGGAACTAGAAAACAGTCCACTTTTTGAACACCTGCAGCCAATTCGAGAAAAGTTAATGTGGCAACAAGATGGGGCACCCCCTCACTATGGACTGATTGTGAGAGACTTTTTGAATGCAACGTTCGATGAATGGATTGGCAGACAGGGTCGTGTTGAATGGCCTCCACGTTCTCCTGATCTTACCCCGATGGACTTCTCGGTCTGGGGTATACTAAAAAATGCAGTGTACTCCGTGAAGATTCGTGATGTGGAACAATTGAAGGAACACATTCAATCTGAATTTGAACACCTACAGTCCCTGAATATTTCGGACATAATTTGTGCTTCAGCGCTTCGAAGATGTCAAATTTGCATAGAAAAGGATGGAGGCCACTTTGAGCATTTCTTGTAGGTCATGAGAACTATGCTATTAACTATCTGTATGCGTTATCTGTATCTGTATCCCTGCACCTCTACAATAAAAGTGCTATTTGCAATTTTGCCAACTGACTTATGGGCCACCCTGTAGAATGAGTATAGCAACCTTTGATTATGTCTGGAGTTAATACGGGATAAGATACAGAAGCAAAATATGCTGTGCATGCGCAGATCGAGTTGTTTGTTAGTGTTTTGACATAAGACAAAACTTTTGGTATCTTTGCCACACAAGGAAAAAACACCAAGTCGTCTGATGTTGTGTTCTATGCAGTGTGTGGCAGGTCCATTTAAACTCATGCTGAACGGATCGCATCAGACGCCATCCGACAAAACGTTTTGTCATAAGGTGTTTTGTTCAATGCGGTGTGTGGCCGGCCTTACACTAGCTATTGTCATGAGCAAATGTGTGCAGCCTGAAGTTCACAATATTTATGGAAGTACAGAGTTAGTAAGCAGCCAAGCTTTTGGAGTGAACAGACATGTGGATATGTGCAGTCCCCCCACCACTATGCTTGGTCAGATATTACGAAAATGAATTAATGAGAACAGTATACAAACTTTATATATAAGTAAACAAACATTTTTTCCTAAAGTAATTTCAGTGATGAAATAAAAATATGTACTTTTTTATAAAACTGATATACATACAAAATAAAACAGAAATTATAACTTCTTCAATAACATATGACTAATGGGGTTAAACACAATGTGGGGGGGATCACATTCATTGGTAAACGTACTGAATTTGTTGGTTTGCATCTAGTTTAATTTGTTTTATTAAATTAAAAGGATTTTTATACATTTAATCAGACGTTTGCCTTTATCACGATAGAGATAATTTCAAAAAAGTGTCTATTTGATATTTTATTATTTCAATGACATGAAGACATATTATTTCTGTGTCATAATTGTGGATTACAGAACAATAGTGAATTAGGAATTAGGAACATAATTAGGCTATATAGTGAATTAGAAAAGTCTGTCACAAAGAAAATATAATCTGATTCTAAAAATCTGTTTATAGTCCAGATACAGTAGAATATTTTAAACTTCCCCATGTTAATGAAAGCTTTGAGTTATTTAAAAAATGGTTAGACATAAGATTACAGAAATTATGGATCACAAGTTAATGCTTTCAAGTTAATCACAACTGGACTTTTTGATCATTTTTTTACAGTATCTAACAAAATTTAATGACTTCAGAATAAAAAACATCTATTCACAAAATGAACAGTTACTGAAAGTGAGTGAAAGCTACACTATCTCTGACAGGAACAGGTGTACAAACAAGATTTGCTTGGTTTCGGAAATTAATAAATGTAAAGCTTAGAAATTTTCATAAAATGTGTTTGAAAACTATATCATTACTGACTTTGACATTTCAGTACATCTTACTAACATGAGTAATATGTTGTGGATGGACATGTTTGATGACTTGCTGAATTTGCTGCATTGTCATTGTTGTTGGAACAGCTTTCTGTGACTGTACTATCAACTGAGCTGGTACTCCTGCTTTTCCTGTTACCTGCAATTATCACAGTTATGTCAATTAGAGGCATCTTATTTATACTTATTACATACAAAGTTTACAGTGAACGTTAATTCTTAAATAAATGAGAGTTTAAAAGCATAAAACTGTGTGCTGGTCAAAATGATGTGTGTTGGTTTTGTGTTTTTCAGTGGTCGATCACTTAGACATACTGGTGTGCGATAAACTTACAATGTTTAGTGTTCCCTCATCCCACAGTAACATGATTTGTTTGAATTCAGCATGTACAATCAAACTGTTAATTTTGAATGACGAACATAGAAGATCTTTCACTATTGTTTTCTATGCATAACAGTAACATATAATCACACCAAAGTTAAATTTGCCACAACAGGAAGCTTTAATAATGGGCAGAAAGATATACTACCATGATTGAGTAGTATTTTACAGTGATTACTAACTGCAGTAAAGTGTTCTGCATGGATGATGAAATAATTTCATTGGTCAAAATCTGTAGACTCATTTGGGTAAAGTTTTACTATAAAGTTAATCACTTTTCCAGCACGGAAATTTAATTATACTAAATTTACTAAAAAAATAAAAAACATGACATTAATCTAGACATACTCAATACACACTGACTATATATCCTTTGCTCGCTTGTTGCAATAACAAAGATGAAACTTATCTTGGAAATACTATACAGAGATATTATTAGCATTTGGTTAAACTCAGGCAGTAAGTCACACACACACCCACCCACCCACCCACCCACCCACCCACCCACACACACACACACACACACACACACACACACACACACACACACACACACACACACACACACACACACACACACACACACACACACACACACCATGTCACACAGATTATTTCAGCAAGACAAGCAGTTAGGGGATAGAAAGGGACAACTGTTTAACTAATCATTATACATTAGTTTGATGTCACTCACTGGAGTTCTTGGTTATTATGTCTGAAACAGCACACCATGATCCCAGCCACAGTACAATGTAAAGGAATAACATTACCATCTGACAGCAAAGTTATCGTGTCTTTAAACAATGATGAATATAAAAAGTAAAAATAATTGAAAATACACAAATTATGATTACATCTATAGACCTATCAATGAACTACAACACAACAGTACAAACATCCCAACCACCAATGCTCTTTAATTTTTAAGAGAAAAAAGCAGTTATTCACTTTTGTGTTGTAGCAATTCACCATAATATTACAAATATTCTTGCAATGGCTTGTATAAATAAATAAACATATGTATATACATATAAATCAAAATATAGCATCTCATTCCAGATATAGAAAATATTCTTTCATTCTTTTCAACAAATATTTTCAATAGTTCAAATAAAAAATTCTTATGTAGTCAAGATTATACCATAAATAATATTTAATGTTTTGCTCCGTGATGTTTATAACACCATGGTACATTTTGATATTTAACGAAATGCACATAATGTTAACATTAAAACAAAAAGTTATTAAAAAAAATTCAGTATGTAAAATTATAGAAAATCATATCCACACTACCCTTACACAGATAATGCAAAACTAAAATTCTAACATACAAAATATTTTGCAGAATTTCATTTGTCAGAAATGATTTTCCGATGTTACATTTTTTTAAACTAATTTAAAATTGAAATTATCAGATAATATTTTGAGATGTCATCTTGATACCATATTCAGCGAGTAGAAAAACCAGCAACCTGTAGTTCAATTAGTAGAGTTAACACCCGCAAGCACACAATCTTTAAAGTTAATGGTAAAATACAGACAAATGGGCTTCAGAAGAATTAACTTGTGTTCTGTGATGAAGTTTACAAATACGAAACTATCAAACACATTTTAACCTTAAACCTGCAAAATATTAGACTAAGATAAATTGTGAAGATGTCACACAGGACTTTCATCTCACACTACGGTCTTAGCACAACCTTGACTTTTTAATATTCCATAAAAAAATAGTGAATTATATTCTAATATAATTAATTATTACCAACACACACACACACACACACACACACACACACACACACACACACACACACACACACACACACACACACACACACACACACACACACACACACACACACACACACACACACACACACACACACACACACACACACACACACACACACACACACACACACACACACACAGACAGCACATGGGTGTATGCATGACATGCACATATTTATATGTATGTTGTACTACATGTAGGAACACAGATATTGTGTTTCTACATGTATAACACATACAAAAATTAACACGGTTTATTAATGCTCTAGTCTAAAAGTGAAATACATAATCAACTCAATGATGATGATGATATTTGTGGAGATCAATGCACATGATGATGAAAGAAGTGGCTCGCCAACTGTCATGAACGGCAAAGTGATTAAGAAGATTGATAAAAAAATTTGAGAGAAACCAATTAACTACTTCACAGCTTCCTAATTTGTTTTCTCAGATCTTCATAAAGAGACCATAGTTATGGTAGTCTGTTACAAGGTGGATGCCTACATTTTTTTCAGAATAACAGATGACGTTAGCTTTAATCCTTTCTGACCATTATGGGACTGAATGTCATACTATTTAGATAAAATCATTATTGACAATAAGACTTGAGTTACATATGTAAATATAGAAACTGAAACTTCCATTTATGGATTAAGGCCCAACATGCAAAAAAAAATTGTTATGTCAGCAAATTTAGTGGCAGCAATTGAGTTGATCTGTGGATACGTCTTATACTGTACTGTCTGAAGTACCAACTTCACAGAGACAATATATTTAAGAATAATCAATAATCAGCTGTTTTGTTGGTTTATTGTGTTTCCTCGGTATTTAGTGTTTTCATTTTATTTATAATTGTGTGTGTGTGTTTGCGTGCACACGCACATGCAAAATTTTCCCTTCTGTTCGCTTTATGACTTTTATTTAATGCTTTTTGATTAATTTAATATTCTGAATGGCTCGAAATTTGTGTTTTAATTTAGACTGTGACTAAAATATATATTTATTGTAAAGCCTCAAGTAAGAATTTCTGAAATTAGCAGTAACATTAATTTTAGCAATAATTCAATACGTAAAATACATGAAAATCAAAATTTTTCCCTTAAGGACGTCTTGAAATACTGTTGAACGCTTTTAGTAAAAAGCCAAAATGCTTTATCAATGTTTATCACTTAAGGTTAAAAGTTAATATGGTATTTTCTCCTGACTGCCTCAGCAAAACAGAATTAAGCAATTCATATATATATATATATATAATATATATATGAATATATATATATATTCAAATACTTTTTGCTACAGTCCGTTTCCTGATGTATATATTATATTTAATTTTTATAATGAATTTACCTCAAGATATTTTTTTCCTTATTAGGAACATGTTTCGAGAACCCCTGTGTTCTCATCCTCAGCCTAATAAGGAAAAAAAATATCTTCAGGTAAATTCATTATAAAAATTAAATATATAATATATTGCGACAGTACAAATAAGTGATGTCCTGAGCATTGAATATAAAAATTTAAATATACCTAATAAACTGTAAATAATTAATAATATATTAGAAATAAGCATGTCAGGGATTGCAAGCTTGGCTCAGACAAAAAATATGAACAGGTGTTTCGACCTGAATCGACATGCACACACACACAAATGTAACTGAAAGTGTGTACACCAGTATTTTGCTAGTGTGTGTGAACGCAGGTCTATGCAGGCGAGTTTACCACCCCCAAGATGAATAATTGCATAATTACTGTTTTTCCGTAATTATTCATAAACTATAATTAAAGAGTAAAATCCAAAAACACAATAAAATGTAAGAAAATTTACTAAATACTGTGTACGAAAACCATGTGAAAGTGCCACACCGTACAAGTGTAATAGTGAAATAACTGTGTACAAATCGAAAGGGTTAAGTTGCAATGTCCAAAATTACAGTGAACATGTGTTGTAAAAATAGTTATAAGATAAGTATAAGAGTATACTTACAGGACTCTGCAATTCGCAGAAATATAAGAAATAGCGAAATTGACAAAGAGTGGGGGAACTGAATCCAGAGACAGTTTCTGACATGTCGATTTCGTACCACTGCAGGTGTCGACCAAGACATGGGTATAAATAGGACACACAAGCTACAGTGGTTCTCTTTCTTAAATCATCCACGGTGCAGCGGGAGCTTCTGCCCGTCCACACAGAATATTTAAATTTTTGTAAATAATTTCATCCTTCCAGTTACATACAGTTATGTAACTCGATTGTCAAACCAACTGTTTTTAAATAATAACAAAAGTACATAAGAAGATCCACATAAGAAGATCCATTGACGTCAGAAACAGCACGAGGAGAAGTTCCAGAGAGTGATACGACGCTGGACAGAAGACAGAGTTGACGCTGGACAAGAGGCGAGTCGACGCTGGACAAGAGGACGCTGGAGTGCGAGACGAGGACGACTACAGATGGATCAAATGATCGAGTATGATTGACGACAATAAGGTGATAAACAACTTATTTATCTCTTAATCGAACAATGAACTCAAAGACAATTAAAGACATTCTTGTTTTATTTAAAAGTAAGAGCCAATATTTATTTTGAAGTAGAATTAAAATCATAGATGTTTTAGAAATACGATTAACGTAACAAGAGCTCAAATTAGTATTGAAATAAAACGAATACAAAGAATTTAAATGAAAACAATTAGTGTTTGATATAAATCAGTACTGAGAAACAAAAGATAAATTCAATAACTATTAATATTTTGAGTACATTACAATATATAAAAAGATATTTAAATATTGATATTTTGAAACACATTAATTGACTGAGTAGTCTGAAAACGAGATTTTTCTTTAATACAATAATTAGTAGAATAGAATATTTAGTCAGTAAGGATGTATATAGCATAAGCCTTACAGCATAATAACAAATAATAACGAATGTTTTAAGTCGAAGTAAGTGCTAAGTGCACAATTTTATTAATATCAAATACATTTGAAATACCGTTACAAGTTACATAGAGTTCTTATTGCAGATACACCTGAAACCCAATTTAAATGCTATTTGTTACATAATTTGTCAATCTTGAACGTGAGACCAGTCACGCCTATTTTATGTATATCGTATTGTTGCATATTAATTATCGCTTCCAACGTGGAGCATCACAAATGTAAATTATATTATATTTACAACGTTATATCGTTGCATAATATGGCGTCCCAGATTGTGGGGCTCCGCAAACACAAATAAATTTATATTTGCAACGTTGTATCGTTGTATAATATGTCGCCCTGGACGTGGGGCACGACATGCCTAAATTTGTGCAAAAATTTGTTACATAAATTGTAGCCCATGAACGTATGGCCCAATCCCCACCATTTAACTATTAAAATTTGTTTATGTAGCTAAATGGTTGCTCTAAAATATAAGAGTGTGTTAAATAAAAAATGTATTATATGTAATAATTATTTATATTAAACAGTAACTGAATGTAATGTTAATTGTTGTGTAATCACACAGCTGGCGCCCACAAATAATATTGTTTGTCTATGTAACAGGTGTAACTGTAATGAGTATTAATAATAACTATTAATAAAAATACAGAAATAAATAAATAAGTAGGGAACGGTTATCAATAATAATTGTTAAAGAATTACTACTAAATAAATATTTTAATAATACTTCAACATGACGACTTCAGGAAATTTAGACGTAGAGGCATTCCAGACGATGATGCGTGCCTGGGTCGATGAATTAAGCACAAAACAGACAGCAAATTTAAATAAACGGACAGAAAATTTGAATGCTAAAATAGATGAATTAAAAGAATCTAATAAGAAACAAACAGAAATTTTAGAAAATAAATTAGAGCTACAGTCCGAAAATTTTAGACAGGACACCATAAAAATCACAGAAAGTTAGAAGAGTTAAAAATTGATAATCTTGAAATAAAACAAAGTATAATAGACGGTACTGCACAGTTAACCGAAAAAATTGTTAATACAAATTTACGTATTGACACGATCGCAGAAAATGTCTGTGGAATAATTAATAAACAAACGGAGCTAATATGTGAAAAGATAATATGTGAAGAATTCATAGTAGTTAAAAATACGTGTGTAATTACTAACGATAATTATAAAGTAATTAACATTAATGAAGAGAAGCAAATTAAGGTTAATAAAACGTACCTTATTAATAGCGATATTCCAAGTGTGAGACACACACACAATAGTAAGTCACACAAGATGACACATGTGAAACACTTAGGACACCACACTTACGGAGATAATATCACTGTAGGTATAACAAGAAACGTAGTAATTTATCTAGACGAAACACTACACAAAATTGTGGTAAATACGACGGTAGGTATAAGCACGAGAAATATAAAGCGAACGATAATTATAGTATCGATAATTATAACTGTAGGTATAAAAACTACAAAGATTATTATAGGCGATGCATGAGAGCAAAACGCATACGAACTAGTAAAAAATGCGTTCGTCAAAAGCAGCTACGCGGAGAGAAAGAGCGAAGCATTTGTTACGAGAGAAAGAGAGGGAAAATAAAGTTTTCACCCTATAAACAGGTGACTTACACGATCAAAGCAAACGTTCACACGGTAAGTACGCACACAAACGTCGCAGCAATGCAACGGAAAGGTAACGAGGGGGTAACCCAATGGAATGTTGTTGCGAGGGTGAGCACAATGAATTTCCTGTGTACAACAACCAATTGTTATAATGAGGGGTGTCAGTTCTAACGACACACCGAACCGAACTCAATACCTGAAAATAAATAATTATTTTAAATGAAAAAAAAAATATTACTGTTAATTAATAATAATATAAGAGAGTATAATTAAGAAACGTATTATTAATGGTAAGGAATGAAGTGTAGAGAAATATTTAAGAAAGTAATGGTAAAAGATGTTATTGTTGTTATTAATATGAAGAAAGGGTTAGGAATGGAAAATAATTGCCATAATTGTTAGAACGACTGATCAAGCGAAACTTAATGGAGATACAAGGACACAGAAGAAAGCAAGAGTGAAAAGTCAAAAAGGGCAGCGACTACTTAGGATTAAAGACTTCGAGAAAAATA
Organism: Magicicada septendecula; assembly: GCA_034769895.1. Taxonomy (NCBI): domain Eukaryota; kingdom Metazoa; phylum Arthropoda; class Insecta; order Hemiptera; family Cicadidae; genus Magicicada; species Magicicada septendecula. The sequence continues at coordinate 1,188,353,958 of CM068367.1, read as the reverse complement.
TCGATGTGTTTTCCAAGACAGTTCCTCTGTAACCGATCATGCGACACACTACAAAGCTAAAAGAGTATTCTGTTACGGAAGTGTATTTCAGGAAAGTAGTAGCGATCAGAAAGGTAATGTTAAGGAAATGTAATAAAAGGTAATGAATGTTAATGTATTGTATAAGTAATGTAAAGACAAAGTAATGTCATGTTAAGAAAAAAGTTAAGGAAGATTAGAAGCGAAGGTAAGAAGTGTTATGAGTGTCAAACGGCGAAAGGGCCGAATTTACACACATACGTAGGAATGCAGAGTGTACAGAAGGAGAACAAGGGAGAGCTAATTGCAGTGGATTTTCTGGGACCACTACCACGATCAAGTCGAGGTGTGAAGCACATATTGGTATGTATCGATGTGTTTTCCAAGGCAGTCCGACTGTACCCAATTATGCGACCCACAACCAAAGTTGTTCTAAAGATACTACTGCAGAAATATATTCCGTCATATGGAAAAATGAAGAAGGTACTCAGTGATCAAGGTGTACAATTCCAAAGTAAAAAATGGGAGAGGACGTTAAGGGAAAATGGATTACAACCTGTACTCACATCCATAAGACATCCTCAAGGAAACCTTGCTGAGAGAGTTAACAAAGAATTAGGTAAATATTTACGAATATATTGTCATGATCAACACAATAAATGGGCAGAATATTTACCATTTCTTGAGAAAGCCATTAACGAAAATTATAATGAAGCAACAGGATATACTCCAATGGAATTAGAAGAAGATAAGAAGCCAAACAGATTTTGGACTAAGTATATAAACAAACTTAATAACCAAAATGTACCTGTACCAATAAGTGTGAAAATTGAATACGCAAAGCAACGGATAAGAGAAAGAGGTAACAAGAGAGTAGAAAGATTTAATCTAACTCACAAGCTACAACAATTCAGCGTGGGAGAAAGTGTACTACTCAAAGCTAACCCAGTGGGAAAACGGAGTGATAATACGGTGAAGAAATTCTTCAGACTTTATAATGGACCGTATACGTTAAGACAGTGAGTAGGACAACACACTTTCATCGTATATGATGAGGTACAGAAGAAAGAAATTGGTAAATTCCACGCAACGTCATTTAGGAAGTTTTACAGATGAAAACAACGAGGTCAATGAAACCAGTCAGATCAGCTGTTTGTTGAAGCCACCCTACTACAAGGTCACGAGCAGTGAGCGTATAAGGAGGGGAGGTAAGACATTTGTATACACTCCAATTAAGGGTGAAATGACGAATAGTATTCTTTATTATTTGTTACATTTTTTTCAAGTGTAATAAGAATAATAATAAAAAAAAATTATAATAAATAAATTTATTAAATTTTTTGTTTGTTACCAAGCAGAGGGATAATGCGACAGTACAAATAAGTGATGTACTGAGCATTGAATATAAAAATTTAAATATACCTAATAAACTGTAAATAATTAATAATATATTAGAAATAAGCATGTCAGGGATTGCAAGCTTGGCTCAGACAAAAAATATGAACAGGTGTTTCGACCTGAATCGACGTGCACACACACACAAATGTAACTGAAAGTGTGTACACCAGTATTTTGCTAGTGTGTGTGAACGCAGGTCTATGCAGGCGAGTTTACCACCCCAAGATGAATAATTGCATAATTACTGTTTTTCCGTAATTATTCATAAACTATAATTAAAGAATAAAATCCAAAAACACAATAAAATGTAAGAAAATTTACTAAATACTGTGTACGAAAACCATGTGAAAGTGCCACACCGTACGAGTGTAATAGTGAAATAACTGTGTACAAATCGAAAGGGTTAAGTTGCAATGTCCAAAATTACAGTGAACATGTGTTGTAAAAATAGTTATAAGATAAGTATAAGAGTATACTTACAGGACTCTGCAATTCGCAGAAATATAAGAAATAGCGAAACTGACAAAGAGTGGGGGAACTGAATCCAGAGACAGTTTCTGACATGTCGATTTCGTACCACTGCAGGTGTCGACCAAGACATGGGTATAAATAGGACACACAAGCTACAGTGGTTCTCTTTCTTAAATCATCCACGGTGCAGCGGGAGCTTCTGCCCGTCCACACAGAATATTTAAATTTTTGTAAATAATTTCATCCTTCCAGTTACATACAGGTATGTAACTCGATTGTCAAACCAAATGTTTTTAAATAATAACAACAGTACATAAGAAGATCCACATAAGAAGATCCATTGACGTCAGAAACAGCACGAGGAGAAGTTCCAGAGAGTGATACGACGCTGGACAGAAGACAGAGTTGACGCTGGACAAGAGGCGAGTCGACGCTGGACAAGAGGACGCTGGAGTGCGAGACGAGGACGACTACAGATGGATCAAATGATCGAGTATGATTGACGACAATAAGGTGATAAACAACTTATTTATCTCTTAATCGAACAATGAACTCAAAGACAAAGACATTCTTGTTTTATTTAAAAGTAAGAGCCAATGTTTATTTTAAAGTAGAATTAAAATCATAGATGTTTTAGAAATACGATTAACGTAACAAGAGCTCAAATTAGTATTGAAATAAAACGAATACAAAGAATTTAAATGAAAACAATTAGTGTTTGATATAAATCAGTACTGAGAAACAAAAGATAAATTCAATAACTATTAATATTTTGAGTACATTACAATATATAAAAAGATATTTAAATATTGATATTTTGAAACACATTAATTGACTGAGTAGTCTGAAAATGAGATTTTTCTTTAATACAATAATTAGTAGAATAGAATATTTAGTTAGTAAGGATGTATATAGCATAAGCCTTACGGCATAATAACAAATAATAACGAATGTTTTAAGTCGAAGTAAGTGCTAAGCGCACAATTTTATTAATATCAAATACATTTGAAATACCGTTACAAGTTACATAGAGTTCTTATTGCAGATACACCTGAAACCCAATTTAAATGATATTTGTTACATAATTTGTCAATCTTGAACGTGAGACCAGTCACACCTATTTTATGTATATCGTATTGTTGCATATTAATTATCGCTTCCAACGTGGAGCATCACAAATGTAAATTATATTATATTTACAACGTCATATCGTTGCATAATATGGCGTCCCAGATTGTGGGGCTCCACAAACACAAATAAATTTATATTTGCAACGTTGTATCGTTGTAATATATATATATAAACTAGTAGCATTTATATAAGAACAAATCAATAACCAGATACTCTAGTCAGTATCTAAATGAAAATATGACTGTATCTAAATGTTTTATACTATTTCCTTCAATGTAGTTTTCTTCAGCAGCTACACATTTCTGCCAATGTTCATAAAGTTTTTGGAAACAATCCTGAAACCATTCTTAGAACACTTGTAAGATCAGAGACTGATGCTTTGTCACTTTGGCGATAATACCATCAGTGTCCTTTTATATTTTCCCTTTCAGAGCCAATTTCACAATTTATGTTTCACAAATCAGAACTGAAAATATCATATACAAAACATAAAACTGAAAGTCAATACACAACATACACTGTCTTCTGTCTTTACACTTTATATGCCACTTCAAATCACATCCAAGTGAACTGCATATAAATAAAAATACACTTATTATAACACTCAAATGTCTATGCTTTTACCCTTCGCTTGCTCATCAGCGTTATGCCACTTTTATGGTGATGGTTAATCCTTTCATGACAATAAAATAGCAAGAAACGTTTGACCGAGTTCCTGTGTTGCAAGGTAAAATGTTCCATCTAAGAGGTATACTTTACTCTATTCATGCTTCCATAAGAAAGTAGTTACTTTCACTTTCACTAGTTACGATTCATAATGTTTACATTTAAAACGCATGTTTATGTATATATGTTTAATGCAGCTTACGTGCATTGCCAATTTTTATGCATTCAAAATAATGATTTGGCTTAAAAATTTAAAGGTGATATTTTTTAATCAAGAAATAATGACACTCTTCCCTTTACTGTGATTTTCTTATTTTGACTGAAGAGATTATAGAATTTCAAACACACAAATTTTATATTTGAATATAATAAAACTTTTGTTATTTACGTTAACAAAGAGTAATCTATATACACACTGGTTATCTAAATTGATTGAACTTCGGTATACCTGCTGAGTCTCATTAGAGCTGGTTACATTCTCCAACAGAGTAATTCCCTATACGAAGTATTCATAATTTGCACATACAAAGCCATATGCTTGAAGAGCATTCAATGTTTTGCTTTTACCCCATTTTCTTAGTTTTCTTTTTTAAAACTGATGTAAACTTCAACACAGTAATTTTAATAGTATCTTCTCTTGGTAGAACAGATGGTGATCTAAGATCATCAACAAATGTACTTCTTCCTACTACAATTTATGTTTCATGGTACTTTGATCTTGTACTAATCTTGTGCTTTTCATGTTCGCTTTTAATTTATTTAGTAACCATTTGCAGATAAAACTTACTACTATAATTGTCGATTAAATTTATGACTTAAAAAATATTAGTTGTAATAAATGACATTTTGACCTGTGCGTTCTCCAATGTTTTCCAATTTCTGATTTCCATCTATCCCAGTTATTCCACAGATTATTACCTTTCACTCAATTCTGTATCTATACCCTTTTTTCAAGTTTGCTTCATCTGCTTGATCTTCTTCTACCTTTCGGTTGCCAATTTAGGGCCTGTTTTGGAATTTTCTGTTCAGCCATTTGTTTCACGTGCCTGAACCAATTTAACTGTTCCTGATGTTGTCTTGTTATCACACGCTGACACCCATAATTTCCTTATTTCTTCATGTAGTACTCATCTTCTTTTGGATCTTCTGACTGCCAATCACTAAAACTACATTTTCACTCCTCTTAATGTTCTGTCTGTTGCTTGTTTCAGGGGAGGGGCTGTCTCACATCAGAAATGTATGTGATTACACTTTTTACACATTCTTTATTAAATAAATGAAATTGTATTCTTCATTAGTATGAATAAATAGTGTTTATAAACTGAGAAGATGTTTTATTGTTTCTTGGCTTTATACTTTCTCATTGGATATATTAAATATTCACTAGTAAATCCATGTCTAACTAAAATACTTCTGGTTTCTTCACCATATCGTCCATATTCATACTTGTCAGTTTATGAAAAATATTCTTAACAATATTTTCAATCATTTTTATTACACAAGTGAATAAATGTATAAAATATAGTTGTTTATTGAGCTTTTTTTATGCATCACAACATATAACTTTAAACACACACACACACACACACACACACACACACACACACACACACACACACACACACACACACACACACACACACACACACACACACACACACACACACACACACACACACACACACACACACACACACACACACAAATAAACCTCACATAACCAATTCTTCTTCATCCAAAGATCTGGTTGTGATTTAGCAACTATGAACTTCAGTTCTCTGCCACTTATCTCAGTGCAGAATACCTTCCAGCACCCATAATCAACCACGAATAGTACAAGTATTTCTGCCTCAGCCAATCTCTCCCAGTATTCCCCAATATTGTGGCTTCAAAACAATTGAAAGTAAACATCATGTGTGAATACATGATCTAGAAATTTTATTGTCCCTTTTCCATTTATTTTATAAGTTTTCACTCATCTTTATTTTAAAACTTCAAAGTATATTACTCTCTTCTCAACTTCAGTTTCATCCTCTCCATATCCACATCTCCACAGGTTCCAGCTAGGGCTTTTTCTTTCCAAAGTTTGAGGTCTGAATTCTATAAAACAAGGTACTACCAAACAAAAGCTTTTATGACTTCTAAACCATCTGTTTTAATTAAGAACAGATTCATCATATTCTGAAAAGCTTGGTTACGAAGAGCTACTCTTATCTTAATTTCTGATATAACACTCTTAATCATCTTCAAGTAGCAGAACTGCTTCATTTCTTTAATTTATCAATACCCACTCTTGATTTTTTGACTACATTCAGTGGTTTAGTCTTCTTGACACTTATCTTTAGTTCCAATTGTTTTTGTGTATTAGACAAAACTCTCAGCTAGTTACACATTTTTTACTTCAAATTATATGAATTCAGCAAACTTACCAAATTCTCTGTTTTCATAATACACACACATTAAGAGTATGTATTTTGAAAACAGTAAATTTTATTATTTTGCTGGGTTTTGCTTATAATTGTTATGCATAATGAGGGTAAATGCCCTCTAACTGTTAGAGAATTTTTTCTTATTATTTAGTTTTTACAATGTCACCTAGAAAGCCTTTGTTCTTTGATATCCTTTAGTCTTTTCCTTATTTCTTTGCTACACTCCATTACACTTCCCTTCTGGGGTAGTTAAAGTTACACATTTTATAACTCCCCATCCTCATGTAACATAATCTAACAGATTGTTTTGCTTTGTATCTTGAATGCTTCTGAAATTCTTCAGGTATACAAATAATACCCGCTGTCTTCTATAACTAAGATACTGAAGTCTATTTCAAACATGTCTTTAGTTACTGATGATCTAACGCCTTATTCCCTTCTTCCACGTCTTTTCAATATGTCCACTTTCATCTCCCACATTGTTTCTACTATGTAAGTCCTGTATTCATTCTTTCCACTGACCACACTCATCAGCAGTATTCACTCTCCATACGTAATTACTGCTGAATTACCAACTATCATCTATCAACATCAGCAAAATGTAACTTACAATACGTCTGCTTCTAAAAATCTTTAAACTCTTCTGTAAAGCATATATGCAAAACATTACATATATAACAAACCAGTCCACACATTTGTACGTCAACATATGAATAAATTATATTTAACACAATGGCTTTTTAATAGGATGTTTGTATATTACAGACTTAAAATAATACTTGAACAATAATAAAACAGGTAAAAGAAACCTGCTAGCAGAATGGCTATATGCATAATCTGACTTATTACAATATTTCTTTTAGTGCTGACTGTGGCTTCAGTTTACACAGACATATAGTACTCATAAAGATATTACTAATGAACAAAAACTGAGGAAATTACTCCTGATTTTCAGTTTACACAAACATTAAACCATTGTTAATATCTCTTATAGAAACACCATAACATACACACCATAACTTGACCCAGTTGAGTGACTTTTTGTGCAGGCAACTTGCGTTGCTGGGCCATCAACTGTTGTTGTAAAGTTAGCTGACGGATCTGTTGTGGCATAGTTGATGTCTTCACTCCTGGGCCCAAAGCTGCCTTCACCTGTAGTATTATACATACTGTCACACTGAGTATAATTGAAATATAATCAACTGTCACTTTAAAAATATATTTTGTATTTCCTTCATTTCTTCTTACAAAACACAGATTTTTAAATAGCAATACTTATTCCAGTTGAAGTGTGTGTACTATTTATTACTACAAGTACAACAAATGTTCAAGTCAATTAAAACAATTTGAAAACAAAAGAGACTTCAGTCATTATTATAACAAGCTTTCTCATTCATGTCCTCTTCAGTTTGTCCAGTTAAACTGTGTATTGTCAGCTGCAACACTTCTTAAGTTTCAAAAAAACATTTTAATTCATTAAACACACACACACACACACGCGTGCGCGCGCACGCGCGTGTACGCACGCGTTTCAAACACCTATTTTCCTTTAAAGCAAATGTCTTCTAAGCACTGAGTGTATTATCAATTATGGATCACAACGAATACTGATTTTCACAAAATTTTAATAGATCAAGACATCTGTAAACCACTTGGAATAAAAGATTAAAGGGAAAGGCACTTCAATATTTGTGGTATCTTCCACCTTCTGCCTGTCTCAGTGTCTCAATCTTTACACCAGTGAAGCATTTTTTAAATCACTATTGTATATTTATGAACTTCTGTCTGTTGTTGTTCTAACTCAGTTCTTCACTTTAATTTAAATTTTTATTATTTACACAACTACTAATGGAATAAAAAATAAATATTTTAATACTGAGGAATGGAGACTCATTGTACATTTTCTAATACATGCTACTGAAAAATTAATACCACCTCCAAGTCTATTTTAGAAACACATATGACTTAACAAATTTAATCATGTGTTTGTACTAAAATCACATGTCATTCTTCTGGAGCTGTTCCCAAAATTAAAGCTACTAGAAAAATCATTTATGTTGCATTTTGTTCTTGGCGAATTAAAAATATGAATAATGTTGTAATTTCACACTACAGAAAAGCCTGTAATATGTTTCTGAATCCAGTAATCTCCCTTCAAAACATTCATACTTTGAGTTTGTGTATTAAGTATGTAATTTGTACTGTCGAAACTAGGTGATGTTCATTTATGTTAACACAAAAACATTGTTTTTTGTAAAATGAGATATCACTGTATTAAATTTTTTATTCTTATCACAGCAATGGACATAAAAAAGGACACTAAAAATAAATGTTAACATTTATTTATTTCTATGCTAATATTAGTCGACAATTTAACTTTTTGATACTGTACCAGTTAAATTCAGTTTTTTTATACATCTATTTTGTGAAATGCATATACAGAATTCGATACAATTTTCTATTAAAAAAATATTATTAACATGTTGCTGAAAACTGTGTTTTGTTTAATTACTCTAGAAACTTGTAGTTACCATTGAAATTACTTCTTTAACAAATTGTTGATATTTTGTTTACTATTACAGAATAAAATTTCTATTCTTTAGTGATTATTTTATCTGCTATTTTAAACAATTTTATAGTATCTGGTATATTATTTTATTTTAAAGAAATCTTGAATTACTTTTAACTGCATAATCTGTTACTTGATGCCACTAGAAACCATTTGTACCATCTAAAACAATATTTAAAATTCACTAATTAAAATTTTCTTTCAATTAACATGTTCAGAATTTCTTATACTTTTGGTTTGTGGGGGCAGGTGGGTTTAATTACCAAAATACATAAAGAGATTATGCACCACACAAATATCAGAATTATGAGGACACATTCAGTTCAATGTGAAAAGAATCAGATACCAAATACTCAAAGGAATCATATATCATCATCCAGAAAACCAAAAATTTTTCAGTATTTCTTTCACTTCCAATCACTTATTTCCCATTGTTTACAAAATTTATTGAATTTTTACTAATACATTACATATTAAAAGTGAACTATATTATGCTACATATTGTTACGACGGTCTACTCGATCATCGTAGGTACAGTGGAAACAAAATAAGTACAAGACACCAATTAAGTCACTAATTACCAGCTTTAATTTCCACAGTTAACAGTTCATAATTAACAACACAGTCTCTACAACAAATCAAATAACAATTGTTTACACGCAATAAAATGTCCACTAAAATTAACACAATTGTATTACAATTACCGTCCGATTATAAAACACAACACTTAACTAATAACCACTTGAACGGGCACAGTAATTTCGTCCGACAATAACTCTCGAACCGCGCTGTCAATATATCGCACTAATACTGACTTGAGCGTCCCTGAGTAATTGTATTTACAGTTGCCGAAAATCTAGACGATTCTTAATTGCATCTTAGCGTCCGTATGGCTGGCGGCATCGAGAAGACTCTCGCAAATGCATCTACAAGCATGTACGCCACACGCTTACATTCTGGATCTCTCTGGAAGTTCGATAAACACGTAGATTGTACAGTGACATTGTAACACTGCCTCCTCCTTAACCCTGTTCGTCCCGAACTGGCAAACCGTCTCTGTAGTAATACTCGACCAGGCAGTCTAGGTGGACGTCCTTGCCATAGATAATTCTCCGGTTCTTCGAATTCAGTCTCGTGTGATCCGAACATCACGTTCCCAGGAATGCGAGTCTTCTGCTCAACCACTGGTTTCACTGGAATTACTCCCATTGTGTCATGTACTGATGACCTAACCTCCACTGGCTGATCCAAGTTTGTTTTGTTCTCATCAACAACCTCTTTTGTAACCTCATCTTCAGCCACTTTTCCCTCGGGCGCTTCTATCAGCTCAGGAACAAGCAAGAGTTTTGTCTCGACACCCATAATTGGCTTTCCAATCACTTCTTTTGTCATTACACTTATTTGTATTTCCTCTGCTAGTTCTTCCTCCATTTCCGCTTGCAATAGGGAGGGTTCCTCTTGACCAGACCTGTTGACTTTTTCTTCGACCAATGCCACTCGCTTAATCGAATGGTTGGTAGACCCTGTCATTTTAGCCATGCAAAGCTTTATCTTCTCTTGCCCAACCTTCAGGACATTCTCTCTTAAGTCCACAATGAATCCGTAGGCATTCATAATCTCCGTGCCAAGAATCACTTCATCGACAATATCTTCAACGAGCATTTGGCGGCTAAACTCGAGAAGACCCAGGCGAACACGTACGTCTACCTTTCCTAGCACCTTGACGGGGCTTCCAGTCACAGTCTGTATTGTACAAGAGCTAATTAGAGGCTGGCGGTTGCTGACTAAGTCAGGGCGCACAATGGATACTGTTGCGCCCGTGTCAACTGTAAATGATGTTGGTTTACCTTCCGCAAATCCATTAACAATTAAGTTTCCACTGGTCTTATGTAGTATGGAAATTATGTGCTGTTCTGGGGCTTTACTTTTCCAATTGGTGTGATCACTCTCTTCTCTCGGTATCTTCTTCTCCCAACAGTCTACCTGTAGATGACCACGTTTTCCACAGTTGTAACATTTTGGTCTTCTGTCTTTTTAAAATCGTTGCGACTCTCTTGAACTTTTAAATTGTTTGTCCAACAACATTGTTTTTCTGCACTCATTGTAACGGCAATGTGATACAGGGATCTTTTGTCTGCCATGTGATGGCACAAACCCATTAATGTAGCGGGACGCTGACTTGGCAGCTTCAAACTCTAGGGCGTGAACAAGAGCTTCTGAGCTATTTCGGTGCCTTGCCATTCATAACACTTGCTGGAGTTCACAATCTCCGATTCCATCAATAAATGTCTGCACCGCAAACCTTATTCGAAAATCTTCTGGTACTTCAGGATAGGCCAATCTAATCAATCTGTCGATACTTGCTTCAAACTCTTGCAGACTCTCCCCGGAACGTTGTCGTTTTGTTCTCAACTGAGCGTAGTACACCTCTTGCAAATGTTTATCACCATACCGTAATTCCAGAGCTTTTATTAATTCGGCATAGGTGTTTTGGCTGTCAGGTGGCACTTTCTGTAGTAATTCTGCCGCAGGTCCTTTTAATGCAAGAACGAGTGAAACAGCCTTGTCTTTCTCTGTCCAATTATTTGCGCATGTAGCAGCTTCAAATTGGTGGAGGTACATTGCCCAGTGACTGCTTCCGTCAAAGGTTGGAGCTTTGACATGAACTGTCCCTACTGCAGGTAAAGTGACTTTCTCTGTTAACTTATTTTCTGCGTCTTTCTCCATCTTTATCATTGATACAGTCTGTTCACAAAGTTGTTTTGGTTGTAACTTCAGGCACTGCTCGACTTCATTTTTAATCTGCTCTTTTATATTTGTAATCGAGTCTTCTATTTTTGTTGACATAGCTTTTTCCACACTCGTGACTGATTTTTCTACTTCAGCTATTTTTAATGTCATTGATTCTTGTACCTCTGATATTTTAGTAACTTGTTTATTAAGCTCACCTCGTAGGAGACCCAACTCTTCAGCGGTTTGTTCTTGTGTCTGCTTTTGCTCCTGTAACTCCTTGATGTCTTCTGTTTCACGCTTCTGTTCTTCTTTTTGTCTTTCTTCTGTTTCAAGCATTAGTGCTTTCTGACGTTCCCCTGCTTCTTCTCTTTCTTGTCTTCGTTCTTCTTTTTGTCGTCTTTCTGCTTCTTCCTGTGTCTGCCGCAGCAGTGTTTGTAAAGTTTCCATCTTCTGACTGGCATCCATGTTTACCGATTAATTACGAATTACACTCGTCTTGTACAAAGTGTCCACTGTTTCCACTGTTAACCGTTTTATCCCAGTTCTGACACCACTGTTACGACGGTGTACTCGATCGTTGTAGTTACAGTGGAAACAAAATAAGTACAAGACACCAATTAAGTCAGTAATTACCAGCTTTAATTTCCACAGTTAACAGTTCGTAATTAACAACACAGTCTCTACAACAAATCAAATAAAAATTGTTCACATGCAATAAAATGTTCACTAAAATTAAACACAATTGTATTACAATTACCGACTGATTATAAAACACAACACTTAACTAATAACCACTTGAACACGCACAGTAATTTTGCACGACAATAACTCTCGAACCGCGCTGTCAATATATCGCACTAATACTGACTTGAGCATCCCTGAGTAATTGTATTTATAGTCGCCGAAAATCTAGATGATTCCTAATTGCGTCTTAGCATCCGTATAAACTACGTAATTAACTGCGGCCTTGACACAGTCCCCACAGCTGGCGGCATCGAGAAGACTCTCGCAAATGCGTCTACAAGCACGTACGCCACACGCTTACATTCTGGATCTCTCTGGAATGTTCGATAAACACGTAGATTGTTATGTAACATCGTAACAATATATTATATAAATATTAGTACGTTGCAAAAAATGTTTGATTATTATACTGTGAGCTGTAACTTTCTCTTCGTTCACACATTACTCAACTGCACATTGTTATAATTCAACTGAAAATATCCCTAAATAGAATACTAACATTATAATTACTGATACAGCTGTTATAAACATCTGCTATACTGATACACACTGCAAGTATTACTATAATTTGTATAAGAGCCTTCAAAAATAAAAATTGTAACTAGCTGTAAAATTCTACAGCCTGTACATAAAAAACTGTTGAATGTATCAATTGTATTGTGTTATGTCTTACAAAAATGCCTTTTTGCATATATGCAATTTCCCTTAAAATCCAAGAAATAGAACTGAAACAAAAAACTGTTTTATCTTTAGACAAAAGTAGTTTTGAACACGTCCATAAAAATTATTACTGAATTTTATTCCCTTCTTCCCTAAAATGTCATACAAAATTAAAATATTTGTAGTTTCTATATTCTTATAATAGTGAAACTGGAGATTGCTTTGAGATTTATCCTTCATTAAAAGTTACTTCTTCAACATCTCCTGCTTCAGTTTTAAATGTGTCGAAAAAATGTTTTTAAATACATATTATTAATAAAAAACATTCTATTGTAAAACTTAGCTCTCCATTTACAAATGTTCTTACAATAAAATTTTACTTTTTTAGTTCACTGAAAATCATATACCTTATTATTTAAAATAGTGTTTTTTTTTTATAATATTGTATTTCCCGAGGTGCCATCTGAGGTGCCACCTTATATTGTATATAAGGTGCCATCTGATGTCCTATACATAATACCTTTATTGTAACATTAGGCCAGTTACTTTAGACATAAATATGGCTTCTGTTCCAAAAAAATAGAATGTATAATTTTTTTTTTAATCGCTTTATTTTGACGTTTTAAACAACATATTAAAAATCGAGAGAGGATCGCGCCGGAGTTAAAAAATATTCAAGGTCAAAGGTCAAAGGTCAAAATGTGTTTACGCCGGGCGCTATGAAATATTTCGTGTTTATGTTCAGTGCCGACAGTTGAATTCACCGAAAAATCGGTGATAGCGTTAGCACGTCGCAGATATTGCTTCTTGCTTCTTACCGCGAGAGGCTAACTTGTATTTACAGTGCTCCGGGTTTTCCGTGTGACATCAAAAGCAACTCTGACATAACACAGAGAACAGAAAAATGTTGGTTGATCGCAGGAACCGTCACCTCACTGCGATTCGTCAAAATGTTTACACCATAACAACAATAAGAATCTTAGTAGACTTTTTGTAGGTTATAGTTTGTTCAAACGATTTGGTTTTTACGCAATTTGAAAATATTCGTGGGCCGAGTGTGTCATTATTTTGTAATACGTGCATAAGGTAATAGTTATATTTATAAATTCAATGGCGGAAAATTGTTTTATATGTGATGAACCGCTCTCCAGTGGTCCCACCGCGACTGTGGAGCGTGGTATGAAAAATTTAAGAGACTCGAGTGTTAAAAGAGGTGATGAGCATATCGAACATTTAACTAATGTTAACTCTGTAACAGCATGTGGTGTGTCGAAGAGATTATACGAGCAAAAACAGTATTGAAGCATATAAAAAGTGTCGCATTGAAGAGAGCCTGAGTACATCGCAATGCAGTTCTCCGCAGAAAAAACGATCGTCAAGCTACTTCAATTTTTAAAAATTGTGTTTGTTCTGTTCCGAACCAGCCAGCTAAGAACTTGAGAAAAAAAAGAAATAAAATACTGATTAAGCATAAATAATGTAAGTACAGCTACATTTAAAGACACTGTTATCAAAGCAGTGGACGCACGTGGTGATCGATTCGGTAGATTAGTGAAAAATCGTGTTAACTTCGAGTTTGACTTAGTTGCTGCAAAAGCCAAATACCACAACACCTGTTTAACTAATTTTTTAAAACCTCCATCTGTTGGTAAGAAAGGCCGACCAATAAATGAAAACATTTCTGTGGACATGGAAAACATTTTTGATTACATAGAAAATCACGACGATTGCCAATTCACGTTGGCGGAGCTGAAGGGTTTGCTTGTTGGAGATGAGGCTCCTACGAATGCGACAATACAAGCAAAATTAATAGAAAAATACGTTAAAAATAGTATTATTACAGTTAAGCCGAAAAAAATGACAATGATATGATTCCATGATACTCAACTTTCTAACACTTGGTACGAAAATAAAAAATTGAAGCCAGCAGAAGAACGTCTATGAATAATTGAAGCTGCTGCAGCAATTATAAGAGAAGACATCCATAGTACCGTTGTTAACACTGAATCGTATCCTCCTCCGGGTAAAATGTTCTCTAATGTTAATGCCGAAATTCCCGAAAGCCTGTGATTTTTTATCGAAGAAATAATTCTTAAAAATAAAAAAGGAAAAAAAAGGACAATTTGAAGGTCAAATGCGCGGCCATAAGTCATGCTATTATGTCTGCAGTGAGACCAAGATCATTTTCATCACAATTATTGATTGGTCTTTCTGTATTTTTACATCGTAGATATATGTCAAAACGGCTTATAGATGTATTAGCAAATTTTGGCTTTTCTGCTTCATATAAAGAAACTGTACTGTACGAAGTTTCAACTGTTTATCATTCTCCACCAAGTATTTTACCACCAGAATCAGGCACCCTTATCCAATATGCAGCTGATAACGCAGATATCAATGTATCTACATTAGATGGACATAATACACTGCATGTAATGGGAGTTATCAAAATAATTACCCCTAAAAATGCAGTTATTAGTGATCTACCTATTGTGAAGATTACAACAGTACCAAGTGCAAAAGATTTAGCGTCAGTTTCACACGTGCCTCTCCACATGTACGAAAATCATACAGTGTCTGGACTTAGTAGGATTGAAGCTAAAGACATTAATTACGAGGAAGTATCAACCGAAAGTGTGTTCAACATAACTGATCTAATCTGGATGTACGGCAAGTGGAAAGGTGCATCAGGTTTACCAGGTTGGAATGGATTTATCGAATATCTGAGTAAAACAGACACAAACTTTGAAACGTCTCGCATCATGTTTCTGCCATTTATTCACCATCCAGCAAGTAATTACAACCCTATTTATATGACATTGAAGTGTGCTGTAGATAATGCTGCTTCGAATAATCAAAAAACATGTATTGTGACTTTCGATCAGCCACTATTCATGAAGGCATGTGAAATTGTAGCTGCTAGTGAAACTGGATCGGAGATTCCAAAAGTAATTTTAAGATTAAGAGGCTTCCATATGTTGATGTCGTTTCTAGGATGCATAGGGAACATAATGGCGGGAAGTGGCATAAAAGAAGCCCTTAGCGTTATATATGCTCCAAATTCTGTAGAAAAAATGTTAAACGGCCATGCTTACGCTAGAAGTGTCAGAGGCCATACACTACTCTGTAGATCATTGTCGACTAATATTTTTGAAGATATGGAAATGAATGACAGGATATATAATTTCATGGACGGTTATATTGAAGATATAATGAATGGAACAGTGTCTTATGAAAATGTTGTAGCATCTAGCAGCATTTTCGAACCATTTATTGAGCAGTTTCACAATAAGTTGAATAAACTTAAAGCTCGAGGTAGTACGGCACAATTATGGGTACAATATCTTGACATGGTTTCTATTGTACATGACTTCATATGTGCTGAGAGAATGGGAAATTGGACTGAGCACCTGAAAGCAGTGAAAAGAATGCTTCCATATTTTCATGCTGCCGGACATTTCCTGTACGCCAAGTCTAGCCATTTATATTTACAAGACATGCTCGCTATAGAAGAAAGTATGGATCAGCTGACGTTTCAAAGATTTACGGAAGATTTTTTTACTGTAAGGCGGAGAATAAATTTAATAGTGGTACCTGGACCAATATGATTATCGAACAAACATTGATGAAGTCGATGAAAATGGAAGGAGGACTTTCTCGTGGAAGGAGCACACAGGAAAGTGTTTTATGCAAGTGGGTGTACGGTATGCATTCCATGAACGCCATTTGCGATGAACTGGAAAAATTCAATGGTATTTCCTTGGATACTGGCGAGCAACATGTTAATGCCAGAGATTCATGTAATAAAAGAGATGACAAAGACGTACTAAAATTACTTGAGTGGTTCAAACATCACAATCCGTTTCCAGCAATGAAGCAAATAGTGTCCTTGGCAACTGGAATTATCGGTCATGATGGAATAAACTGTCATAATGCACGTAATATTGGTCTTCAATCAATGAATAATATAATTGGGCAGAAATTTGATAAAATTAAATTGAAATGATCCAACAAAGTTCTTTCACTTTTATGTGTAAATAGTTCTGTGAAAGTCCATGATTGTAAAGTTGCCATTGATCCATTATTACTCTTTCAGAGGATCAGTGTATTTAAAAAATTCGATGAACATCTTAGTGACTATTTGCATTATGAGTTGAGTCCATATCCTACCTCACTCTTCGACAATTGTGGCATGCGTAAAACACAAAAATCAGCACTGTATCAATGCCTTCAACCTGTGGATGTTGAGATTAATTCAGAGAACCCATACGTCACCAGAGAGATACACCGCCATATGTCATTGATGGCGGATTTCTTCTGCACCGAGTCATATGGCAGCAAAATGATACTTTTCTCTGTGTTATTAACAGATACATAGCTTACATACAAAAACATTTCGGAGCTAACGTGGTTGTTGTTTTCGATGGCTATGACGACAATAGTAAGAACATCAAGGCAATGGAGCAGTCACGAAGAACCGCCACAGTTTCCGGATCTCTCGAAGTTATTTTCGACGAAAGTATGGAAGTGTCAGTCTCTCAAGATAAGTTCCTATCTAACAAGTGTAATAAAAAAAAAATTAATTGCATTGCTCATGGAAACATTCAAAAACGTCAACATCGCATCAAAACAAGCCCACGATGATGCAGATGTTTTAATTATTGAAACTGCAATGGAAGAATCAATTGTTAACACAACTGTCGTAGTTGGCGAAGACATTGATCTTTCGGTTCTTCTCATAGGACATAGCCATCAACAGCAGCAATTATTTTTCATGAAACCACGCAAGGGGAAGGTCAAAACACAATTCTATGATTCTTCAAGCTTACACAAATATCCTAATTCAAAGCAACATATTTTATTTCTACACGCTATAACCGGATGTGATACTACTTCTGCTCTGTTTAATAAAGGAAAGCGTAATACTATTAAAATGTTTGAAAAACGTCCTGATTTACATCTATCTGCAGAATTTTTCCAACAAGAAAATTACTCTCAATAACTTATATTTGAGAACGGAGTACATATACTTTTGGCGATGTATGGAGCTCCTAAGTCAGAAAATTCACTTGACAATCATCGATACTTAAGTTTTGCGAAGTCGACTAGACTCAACAGAGCTGTAAAATTACCATCTCTTCCACCTACGACTGCAGCAGCTCAACAACATCTGTACCGTGTATATTACCAGGTCCAAACCTGGCTGGGAAAGGATATAGATCCACAACAGTGGGGGTGGATCTTAAATAACGATTTTTTGGAGCCTGTTACGATATTGTTACCACCTGCACCGGGCAATATTCTTGAAGCAATTTTTGTAATTGCACAAAAGGTTGTGGTGCAAACTGCGGATGCAGAAAAATCGGATTATCTTGTTCCATTATTTGTGGCAATTGTCATGGACAATCATGTTTTAATGCCACGCCCGAAGCTTCTACCGTTGATTCTTCCGATAATTACACTGAATATGATGAAGTCAATCCCACTGATCTGTTGATAGCGAATATAAGTGAAGATGACAAATATGGTGAAGATGAAGAACTCCAAGAACATGACGACGAAATACAAATACATGAAATTGACGAAGACGAAGTCGAGACATAATTTTTTTATACTAAACATGGATTAGGCCTATTGGGGTAAACCATGTAAAAAAAAAAACACGCCTTGTATCCTACCTCGAAGGTGATGCGGAAACGGATATAGTGCACGTTATACACATTCTCCGCTCTATATCTCGCAAAACGTTCGTTGTATGTAAAAAATAAATAAAACATTTTTTGTCGGAAATGTGATTATCTTTCATTTTGGTAATAACCTCAATTGGCCTCCGAGCCATAGGAAGTGAGATATTCGCAAAAAACCGATTTTTTTGACATTTGACCTTGAATATTTTTTAACGCCGGCGCGATCTCTCTCGAATTTTAATATGTTGTTTAAAACATCAAAATAAAGCGATAAAAAAAAAAAATTATACATTCTATTTTTTTGGAACAGAAAACCTAATTTTACTGGACTATATAATTCACACACACACCTGGCTTTTTTAAATTATTTAACCTATTAATCTGAAAATAATACTATTAATAAAAATACTACTACTACTATGGGGTAACGATGCCATCACACACACACACACACACACACACACACACACACACACACACACACACACACACACACACACACACACACACACACACACACACACACACACACACACACACACAGTACATCTCACTCAAAAAGAAACTATTAAGTTTCTTCACACTCTTGGGGTTTAACAAAGATCATGTATTATCATTCAATCTCTTTACCAGAAACACTTACCAAGTCTGTCACTGCTGTTTACCGAGAGAATGGCACCTATTTTCAGTAACAGTTACATATGTATGACAATAGTTACCATTATTCATCATGTAACAGAGATTAGCAAATAAATGTTACTTATAAGTAATACATGTTGACAATGAATTAACTTTATTTCCAAAAAGCAGCTGTTAGATTTTACAATTTTCAGTCTACTCTCAAGTATCAATATGTAATTATGTCATACATAAGGTACAGACATTGATATTTTAGAAATTGAACATGAAAATGATCATCTACAAGAACGTGATAGAAAACAACTCACTTGTTCTCTCGGCAAGTGTATACATATGAATACCAACATTGTATTATGTATACAATAAATTAAAACATTACGTCACACATAAGAATTTTCTTTGCCGCAGCATTAAATGTTACAACAATCAGGTTAGCCACAAAATTTAAAATGCACTATGAATAAGGTAATTAAAATGGTATATATTATTTAAGAAATAGTGAATTTTACTTAACTGTCCATTACAATAAGACCTTATTTTACACAAGAGACACGTTCTCCGGTGAAGTTACATAACTCGAGAACATAAGATCGTGAGCAATACAATTTCAATTTACACAAATTCAATTCATGTGATTCATTTCACCTCACAAAATCTTTTTTCTTAGATAGCTCTAAAGCATAATTATATTATAGCTTTCTTGTATTGCGACCATCCAATGAATTCCATTTCCTTATATTCTAACAAGAACAGAACTATTAGTTTATTTTTACAGAACTACCTTACCTTTTATAAATGAATATACGTATATGACTGTCCTCGACATTATAATTCACAAAGTGACTTTCACATTAAAGAAATTCTATAAAAATTAACTGAAAGTTCTGTTCTCATTAGAATAAAAGAAAATGAAGTTTAATAAATGATTATAACAAAAGAACCGTATTAAGCTGCACAATGCAGCAGAGCCTATAGTACCATATTTATAATGCAATGTGTTTGAAGAGAACATAGTTGTGTAAGAAACAAGTTTCATTGTGAGACAAAATGAATAAACTTAACATGAATTCTTGTAAATCAAACTCAGCCCACTCGAGTCTTATTCACCCCCATCTGCCCTACACACACACACACACTAATGTTCTGACATACGTCAAACAACATACCTTATAAACCAATAATAAATTTTCAATACCTTCAAGTATATGCACTGTTCAGTGTGATAAAACTTTAGTATATGTATGTCAGAAAGTACAACACAGAATTTTGAAAAATATGGAAATTGTTTCTTTATGAATGCACTCACCGTGCATTAAATTTTCACTTGTATTTGTATGTATCCAAACTTAGGTCAATCCTAACATTTACCGAGTAGCTTCGGTAGACATTTGAAGAATGGTTGTTTACTTCATTGTTTTGCCACTCAATGTTGACCCGTCACAACGTATTTGTAACATTACAAAAAAAAAAAAAAAAAAAAAAAAAAAAAAAAAAAAAATACAACGAAACAACAAGAACAAAACTGTGTTTATTCATACATAAAAAGTTAAATATTTGAATGATTGAATTACTAACAATTTAAAATTATACTACTTATGACAACTGGCATGGCACTTTGAGTTGCACAAAACACTTTGGTTTGCACAAACACCTTTTTTATTCACATTAGTTCTGGCAACTGCACTTTATAATTCCTTGACCTCCTGTAGCAGCATATATCTTATAACCTCACAAGTACTAACTTCATCTTTTTAAACTCATTTAAACTTTATGGAATTTTCTTTGTAGACCACAAACTGGTTAATAGTAAAAACAGCTCTTTCAACTTTTCTGATGATGTTTCAAAGTTCATAGAACTTATTGTCTTTGATGATTATGACCCACAGGCACAAACAGTTAGGATCAGTCTTAAATTTGACCATGTCAAGAACTTTATATACACATTTTGGCTAATTTCAGGCTACGGAATTTCAGGGAAGAAACACTTACCATTGTCTTCACTCATTTCTCTAACCATTCTTTTCCTCCTCACCTGATTAGCGTTGGTGTTGCTTAGTCAAACTACATTTTTGTTACCATCTTCACTTTTCTGAATATATTTGTTTCCAGTTACAGTCCAGTCCTTTATTGTCGATTCTTGATCACACTGTCTTTAATATTACAATTATCAGAGTTGTAATTTTCAGTTTCATCATTTTCTTTAAAAATTTTATAGCCAACAGTACCTTAATAGAGAAAACATTAAATATCTTCATAACAAGTACAGTTCTCACTGTCTATACAAATTATAACCTTTTGACTGTTTACACATTTCCATCCATGTCGTTAGCATACTGTCTATGATTTGTTTTGCATGTTCTGTTGAATAATAATGTGAGTTTTCTCAGATCATTTGTTTATTTTTATTATGTGCAGCACACGTCTTGGATAACTTTGTTTCTGAAATCATGTCTATTATTGGAATGATGAATACATGGTGTAACCCCAAATCCCAAAAGGTGTAAAAATATCATGGTATGTTACCTTTAGCTTGCATGTCAGCTTTTTAGCAATTTCTTCTTTCTCTATGTACACAAAAAGTACTATACTGCACTGTATACTGTGCAGTAAATAAATTATACCGCTTATATAATCTGTTTATATTAAGCTTCTCTTTACCAGCACCTTTTATCATATCGTAACACTTCAAATTCTGTAGTGAATTGATTACTATAAAGAAACATCTTCTGCTTCTTTAACTCCGTGTACCAAAATTGTTTAATAAATAGGTAAAGCTTAGGGTTGACCATAGTTTGAACTTTTACAGAATACAAATGAATATGTATTCAAGTGTTTTCAATTAAAAACTTTCTCAATATAAATATAGCAATTTAAAAACCCGTTAAGATTTTTCATTACCTAGTAAATAAACTGAAACACCATAAAATCGTTTATTGAATTTTATTTATAATAAATCTCTAATTTTCTGTAATAAGCTTTGTATCAAAACAGTCCATAGTACGTTATCTTATTTTTAAACTAACCCACTACTTCAGTTTATTTCTACTTCTAATAAAGAGTTAACTGTTTACATAACAGACAAATACTGTAAGTGAAATAAACTAAATAACTGTATGAATTGTATAACAAAACTGATTCTTGTTAAAAAGGGTTAAAGAACAGCATGAATTAATTATAAGTCACAATTCTAGTTGCCATGTTTAGTCAGTGGGTCAGTGAATACAATGGAATGTGAACCGCTATATTTGTGGCAGATTATTCAGCGAAGATAAATACTACCATAATAATATATAATAATAAGGAATTCTGATAAGAAAACTGATACTATCACTACAATATGATTGGATGTCATTGTTTTTATGGGATGCCTGCTTGTATCTCTGGAAAGACTAAGAAAAAATATACACTGAAACATCCGAGTTTTGTCACCAAATTGATAATACACTCTGGAAAAGAAGGCACAAGAAGACAATGACTGACTACTTCATAGCGAGTCTTTATAAAATCCAACTGCATAGTACAGTGTAATATATACCTGAGGTATTGTTAAGCCTGCAACAGGGATGTGAGTCTGAGCTGGTACTGCCTTGACAAGAGCAGCTACTTGACCAGATTGTTGTGCCTGTAATCCTGCTTGTGCCAGGATTTGAGCAGGTGTTAATGATGCAGCACTAGACATTCCTACTCCTGTTTTATTTCCAACAGAGACACTAGATGCAGCCACAGCTTGCCGTTTAATTATTGCAGCCATTTCACTTTCTGATACAGTGCGAGTTACTCCTGTCTGCTTCACCTGAAACAAATTATTAAAAATCAATACATAAAGTCACCTAGCTAATTAAAAATGAGACTGGTAATGCTGAATTGAGTGTTGATAATGTCAACTTCAGAACTTAATGGACTGATTTAAATACGGAACCACTCAATTATGGATTTAAAAACACAAGAACTTGTTGATTGTGAATCAACCTACTATTTCCAATCACAACTGTATTAAATATCGGTATGGAGAACCATACAGGACTTCCATGTTCTAAGATTTATATTTAAAATCATATTCGAAATGAAATATTTCCATAGAAACTACTTCTTTCTACTTATTGCTTCAGCCTTAAACCACAGTACTGTGGTCACTAACGTATACCACCTCACGTTTTCGCACTCGATTTTCACTGATATGGAAGTCGATGGCACTGCCGAAAAGTCTAGTTTTGCAGAAAACATTGGACTACGGCTAAACAGCCCGGGAAGGAATTTTAACAAAGAACTACTTCTTTGTTGCCGATAACGTAGTACACATACAAAATTCTCCCCTCCCCCTTCATATATAATTTTCATTTATAGAAAATTACCCCCACCCCGTTCACCTAACCTCTTCATTTATAGATATTTCATCTACGTTTCTACAGTGGATTATTATGAGCTTCTTATCAAGATACTTTATTTATCAAAATTAAGTACTTTACTCTTGTTAAAACATAAAACGTTGCAGGTAAACTACCCGTTTCTCTAAACCGATCTTCACCAAAATCAATAGACCTTCAGTCCTTTACAATGCAGGGATGCATGCAAAAAAATATTTGATTCTGTTTCAATTTGCGGCAGTTATCGTTCGTCATGAAAACATTTCTCATGTTACAACATAACATGTTTCAGGTAAACTACCGCTTTCCCTTTACCGATCTTCACCAAAATCAACAGACCTTGAGCTCTCTACAATTTAGGAAGGTATGCAAAAAAATATTTGATTTTCTTTGAATTTACGGCAGTTATCGTTCATCATAGAAAAAATTACCTTTGTTAAAACATAAAACGTTGCAGGTAAACTACCCCTTCCTCTAAACCGATCTTCACCAAAATCAAACAATCAATAGACCTTCAGTCCTCTACAATTCAGGGCTGTGTGCAAAACATTATTTGATTCTGTTTGAATTTGCGGCTGTTATCGTTTGCCATAGAAAAAATATTACCCTTGATAAAAAAACGTTGCTGGTAAACTACCCCTTTCCCTTAACTGATCTTCACCAAAACCAACAGGTCTTGAGTACTCTCCAATTCAGGACTGTATGCAAAAAATTATTTGATTCTGTTTGAATTTGCGGCTCTTATCCTTTGCCATAATAAATACCCTTGTTAAAATATAAAACGTTGCAGGTAAATTACCCCTTTCCCTTAACCGATCTTCAACAAAAACAACAGGTCTTGAGTACTCTACAAATCAGGGTTGTATGCAAAAAATATTTGATTCTGTTTACATTTGCGGCTTTTATCGTTTGCCATAGAAAATACTCTTGTTAAAATATAAAATGTTGCAGGTAAACTACCCCTTTCCCTTAACCGATCTTCACCAAAACCAATAGGTCTTGAGAACTCTATAATTCTGGGCTGTATGCAAAAGAGTAGTAGATTCTGTTTGAATTTGCGGCTGTTATCGTTTGCCAAAAAAAAAAATTACCTTTGATAAAAAAAACCGTTGCAGGTAAACTACCCCTTTCCCTTAACCGATCTTCACCAAAACCAATAGGTCTTGAGAACTCTATAATTCAGAGCTGTATGCAAAAGAGTAGTTGATTCTGTTTGAATTTGCGGCTGTTATTGTTTGCCAAAAAAAAATTACCCTTGATTAAAAAAAACCGTTGCAGGTAAACTACCCCTTTCCCTTAACCGATCTTCACCAAAAACAATAGGTCTTGAGTACTCTATAAATCAGGGCTGTATGCACAAAATTATTTGATTCTGTTTGAATTTGCGGCTGTTACCGACTGCCATAGGAAAAAATTGCCCTTGATAAAAACAAATGTTGCCGGTAAACTACCCCTTTCCCTTAACCGATCTTCACCAAAAACAATAGGTCTTCTGTACTCTACAAATCATGCTGTACGCAAAAAATTATTTGATTCTAAATGAATTTGCGGCTATCGTTTGCCATAGAAAAAAATTACTCTTGATAAGAAAAACGTTGCAGGTAAACTACCCCTTCCCGTTAACCGATCTTCACCAAAAACAACAGATCTTGAGTACTCTACAAATCAGAGCTGTATGCAAAAAATTATTTGATTTTGTTTGAATTTGCGATTCTTATCGTTTGCCATAGAAAATACCCTTTTAAAACATAAAACGTTGCAGGTAAACTACCCCTTTCCATTAACCGATCTTCACCAAAAACAACAGGTCTTGAGTACTCTACAAATCAGGGTTGTATGCAAAAAAATATTTGATTCTGTTTACATTTGCGGCTTTTATCGTTTGCCATAGAAAATACTCTTGTTAAAATATAAAATGTTGCAGGTAAACTACCCCTTTCCCTTAACCGATCTTCACCAAAACCAATAGGTCTTGAGAACTCTACAAATCAGGGCTGTAAGCAAAAGAGTAGTTGATTCTGTTTGAATTTGCGGCTGTTATCGTTTGCCATACAAAAAAAATTACCCTTGATTAAAAAAAACCGTTGCAGGTAAACTACCCCTTTCCCTTAACCGATCTTCACCAAAAACAATAGGTCCTGAGAACTCTACAATTCAGGGCTGTATGCAAAACATTATTTGATTCTGTTTACATTTGCGGCTTTTATCGTTTGCCATAGAAAATACACTTGTTAAAATATAAAATGTTGCAGGTAAACTACCCCTTTCCCTTAACCGATCTTCACCAAAACCAATAGGTCTTGAGAACTCTACAATTCAGGGCTGTATGCAAAACAGTAGTTGATTCTGTTTGAATTTGCGTCTGTTATCGTTTGCCATACAAAAAAATTACCCTTGATTAAAAAAAAAACCGTTGCAGGTAAACTACCCCTTTCCCTTAACCGATCTTCACCAAAATCAATAGGTCTTGAGTACTCTACAAATCAGGACTGTATGCAAAAAATAATTTGATTTTGTTTGAATTTGCG
This sequence comes from Magicicada septendecula, assembly GCA_034769895.1. Taxonomy (NCBI): domain Eukaryota; kingdom Metazoa; phylum Arthropoda; class Insecta; order Hemiptera; family Cicadidae; genus Magicicada; species Magicicada septendecula. Next base: position 1,188,327,921 of record CM068367.1, on the reverse strand, counting down.
ACTCTTATCGTTTGCCATAAAAAATACCCTTTTAAAACATAAAACGTTGCAGGTAAAGTACCCCTTTCCCTTAACCGATCTTCACCAAAAACAATAGGTCTTGAGAACTCTATAATTCTGGGCTGTATGCAAAAGAGTAGTTGATTCTGTTTGAATTTGCGGCTGTTATCGTTTGCCAAAAAAAAAAAAATTACCCTTGATAAAAAAAACCGTTGAAGGTAAACTACCCCTTTCCCTTAACCTATCTTCACCAAAACCAATAGGTCTTGAGAACTCTATAATTCAGAGCTGTATGCAAAAGAGTAGTTGATTCTGTTTGAATTTGCGGCTGTTATTGTTTGCCAAAAAAAAATTACCCTTGATTAAAAAAAACCGTTGCAGGTAAACTACCCCTTTCCCTTAACCGATCTTCACCAAAAACAATAGGTCTTGAGTACTCTATAAATCAGGCCTGTATGCACAAAATTATTTGATTCTGTTTGAATTTGCGGCTGTTATCGTTTGCCAAAGAAAATACCCTTGTTAAAAAAACGTTGCAGGTAAACTACCCCTTTCCCTCAACCGATCTTCACCAAAAACAATAGGTCTTGAGAACTCTACAATTTATGGCTGTATGCAAATAATCGTTTGATTCTGTTTGAATTTGCGGCTGTTATCGTTTGCCATAGGAAATACCCTTGTTAAGACATAAAAGTTACAGGTAAACTACCCCTTTCCCTTAACCGATCTTCACCAAAAACAATAGGTCTTGAGAACTCTACAATTCAGGGCTGAATACGAAACATTATTTAATTCTGTTTGAATTTGCGGCTGTTATCGTTTGCAAAAAAAAAAAATTTCCCTTGATAAAAAAAAACCGTTGCAGGTAAACTACCCCTTTACCTCAACCGATCTTCACCAAAAACAATAGGTCGTGAGTACTCTACAAATCAGGGCTGTATGCAAAAAATTATTTGATTCTGTTTGAATTTGCGGCAGTTATCGTTTGCCATAGAAAAAAATCTACAGACACACACACAAACACACACACAGACACTTTTCGGAAAACGACTTTTTTTCATGTTTTGAGCGTAGTAGAATCAGAATCTGCAATAATCTCGAACACGATTTTTTTTGCCATCACCATACTTCCATTCCTTAAGGAATATGGAAGTAAAAATTACCCTTGTTTAAACATAAACTGTTGCAGGTAAACTACCCCTTTCCCTCAACCGATCTTCACCAACACCAATAGGACTTGAGAACTCTACAATTCAGGGCTGTAAGCAAAACATTATTTGATTCTGTTTGAATTTGCGGCTGTTATCTTTTGCCATAGAAAAATATCGGTATGGAGAACCATACATGACTTCCATATTCTAAGATTTATATTTAAAATCATTTTCAGCCAAACAGCCAGGCTGTGTCTTACCTGCCTTTTTATTGCTGTATTAAATGAAAAATATTATATTACATTAAAATGAAAAAATTATAATTTTATTGCCTGGCAACAAAATTATTTTATTTTTAACAATTACCATTGTTTCAAAAAGTTTAAATAAATTTTCAAGTACTTTACTCTTGTTAAAACGTAAAAGGTTGCAGGTAAACTACCCCTTCCCCTTAACCGATCTTCACCAAATTCGAAAGTCATTGAGACCTCTACAATTCAGGGACGTATGCAAAAAATTATTTGATTCTGTTTGAATTTGCGGCTGTTATCGTTTGCCATAGAAAATACGCTTGATAAAAAAACGTTGCAGGTAAACTACCCCTTCTCCTTAACCGATCTTCACCAAAAACAATAGGTCTTGAGTACTCTACAAATCAGGGCTGTATGCAAAACATTATTTGATTCTGTTTGAATTTGCGGCTGTTATCGTTTGCCATAGAAAATACCCTTGTTAAAAAAACGTTGCAGGTAAACTACCCCTTTCCCTCAACCGATCTTCACCAAAAACAATAGGTCTTGAGAACTCTACAATTTAGGGCTGTATGCAAATAATCTTTTGATTCTGTTTGAATTTGCGGCTGTTATCGTTTGCCATAGGAAATACCCTTGTTAAAACATAAAACGTTACAGGTAAACTACCCCTTTCCCTTAACCGATCTTCACCAAAAACAATAGGTCTTGAGTACTCTACAAATCAGGGCTGTATGCAAAACATTATTTGATTCTGTTTGAATTTGCGGCTGTTATCGTTTGCCATAGAAAATACCCTTGTTAAAAAAACGTTGCAGGTAAACTACCCCTTTCCCTCAACCGAACTTCACCAAAAACAATAAGTCTTGAGAACTCTACAATTTAGGGCTGTATGCAAATAATCTTTTGATTCTGTTTGAATTTGCGGCTGTTATCGTTTGCCATAGGAAATACCCTTGTTAAAACATAAAACGTTACAGGTAAACTACCCTTTTCCCTTTACCGATCTTCACCAAAATCAACAGATCTTGAGAACTCTACAATTCAGGGCTGTATGCGAAACATTATTTGATTCTGTTTGAATTTGCGGCTGTTATCGTTTGCCAAACAAACAAAATTACCCTTGCTAAAAAAAAACCGTTGCAGGTAAACTACCCCTTTCCCTCAACCGATCTTCACCAAAAACAATAGGTCGCGAGTACTCTGCAAATCAGGGCTGCATGCAAAAAATTATTTGATTCTGTTTGAATTTGTGGCAGTTATCGTTTGCCATAGAAAAAAAATCTACAGACACACAGACAGACAGACAGACAGACACACACACAGACACTTTTCGGAAAACGACTTTTTTTCATGTTTTGAGTGTAGTAGAATCAGAATCTGCAATAATCTCGAACACGATTTTTTTTGCCATCACCATACTTCCATTCCTTAAGGAATATGGAAGTAAAATTACCCATGATAAAAAAACGTTGCTGGTAAACTACCCCTTCCCGTTAACCGATCTTCACCAAAACCAATAGGTCTTGAGAACCCTATAATTCAGGGCTGTATGCAAAAAAGTAGTTGATTCTGTTTGAATTTGCGGCTGTTATCGTTTGCCATAGAAAAATATCGGTATGGGGAACCATACATGATGGACTGCCGAAAAGTCTGGTTTTGCAGAAAACATTGGACTACGGCTAAACAGCCCGGGAAGGAATTTTAACAAAGAACTACTTCTTTGGTGCCGATAACGTAGTACACATATAAAAAATTCTCCCCTCCACCTTCAACTATAATTTTTAATTATAGAAAATTACCCCCACCCGGTTCACCTAACCTCTTCATTTATAGATATTTCATCTACGTTTCTACAGTGGATTATTATGAGCTTCTTATCAGGATACTTTATTTATAAAAATTAAGTACTTTACTCTTGTTAAATCATAAAATGTTTCAGGTAAACTACCCCTTTCTCTTAACCGATCTTCTCCAAATTCAATAGACCTTCCGTCCTCTACAATTCAGGGATGCATGCAAAAATTTATTTGATTCTGTTTGAATGTGCGGCAGTTATCGTTCGTCATGGAAACATTTCTCTTGTTACAACATAAAATGTTGCAGGTAAACTACCCCTTTCTCTTAACCGATCTTTACCAAAATCAACAGACCTTGAGCTCTCTGTAACTCAGGAAAGTGTGCAAAAAATTAGTGTGCAAAAAATTATTTGATTCTCTTTGAATTTTCGGCAGTTATCGTTCGTCATAGAAAAAATTACCCTTGTTAAAACATAAAACGTTGCCGGTAAACTACCGCTTTCCCTTAACCGATCTTCAACAAAATCAACAGACCTTGAGTTCTGTATTCAAAAATGTATGCAGAAGAGTAGTTGATTCTGTTTTAATGTACGGCAGTTATCGTTCATCATAAAAAAATTACCCTTGTTAAAACATAAAATGTTGCAGGTAAACTACCCTATTTCCTTAACCGATCTTCAACAAAACCAACAGGTCTTGAGAACTCTACAATTCAGGGCTGTATGCAAAATATTATATGATTCTGTTTGAATTTGCGGCTGTTATCGTTTGCCATAGAAAATACCCTTGATAAAACAAAAAACGTGACAGGTAAACTACCCCTTTCCCTTAACCGATCTTCACCAAAAACAATAGGTCTTTAGTACTCAACAAAACAGGGCTGTATGCAAAAACTTATTTAATTCTGTTTAAATTTGCGGCTCATATCGTTTGCCATAAAAAATACCCTTTTAAAACATAAGACGTTTTGAGAACTCTACAATTCAGGGCAGTATGCAAAAAATTATTTGATTATGTTTGAATTTGCGGCTGTTATCGTGTGCCATAGAAAATACCATTGTTAAAACATAAAACGTTGCAGATAAACTTCCCCTTTCCCTTAACCGATCTTTACCAAAATCAACAGATCTTGAGAACTCTACAATTCAGGGCTGTATGCGAAACATTATTTGATTCTGTTTGAATTTGCGGCTGTTATCGTTTGCCAAACAAACAAAATTACCCTTGATAAAAAAAACCGTTGGAGGTAAACTACCCCTTTCCCTCAACCGATCTTCACCAAAAACAATAGGTCGTGAGTACTCCACAAATCAGGGCTGTATGCAAAAAATTATTTGATTCTGTTTGAATTTGCGGCTGTTATCGTTTGCCATAGAAAAAAAATCTACAGACACACACAGAGACACTTTTCGAAAAACGACTTTTTTTCATGTTTTGAGTGTAGTACAATCAGAATCTGCAATAATCTCTAACACGATTTTTTTTGCCATCACCATACTTCCATTTCCTTAAGGAACATGGAAGTAATAAAATGAAATAATTTACAGATAAAAAATATCGGTATGGAGAACCATACATGACTTCCATATTCTAAGATTTATATTTAAAATCATTTTCGAAATGAAATATTACTGTAGAAACTACTTCTTTCTACTTACTGCTTCAGCCTTAACCACAGTACTGTGGTCACTAACGTATACCACCTCACGTTATCGCACTCGATTTTCACTGATGATGGAAGTCGATGGCATTGCCGAAACATCTGGTTTTGTAGAAAACATTGGACTACGGCCAAATATCCCGGGAAGGAATTTTAACAAAAACTACTTCTTTGTTGCCGATAACGTTATACACATATATATAAAAAATATGCATAAAATTAATGGCTTGTATAAGTTAATGATTGATCTCCATTAAGTAGTGCTCAAGTTTCCAAAGTTTTAATATTATGATGTCCGTAATTAAAACATCAGAGCAGGTTTAGTGTGTATGAGGGTACACCGTGGACAAAAATTTTCAACATTTCCTATTGAGCGTTGCTTAGAGTAAAGCTGCGAATCTACAGTGTATGTTTCACAGAACAAACACGCGAAAAAGAAGGAGCGCTCCGAAGTCACTCATGGACTCTCAGCATCTTGCAGAGGGTTCATTCCCTAAAGACGAAAAGTCTGTCTATGAATCGTTCGTCTGTAAACACATGCAGTTACACTGCCCAGCGATCCACAGGAAGCAAATCGCTATCCACGCTGGACACTTTTTCGACTTGCACGCGTTATGTTGGTGTGGGTTTCAGCACTTTCCATTTAAAAAACGTGCAAATGTAAGAAAGTAAACATGAGTGAGGCCAGAAATAACGCGAATTTTGTATGTATGTGTGTGTGTCTTCACTGCCTTTTTATTGCGGTAGTCATAATAATAAAATGGAAACGTAAACATTACATAACTGAGATATGCTTGCCTGCCACGAACGATATTGATGTTTGTAACAAAATTTTCTGTTTGTACATTTTGAGTGTAAATTAATCCATTATACTATTAACTCATACATGATTTACATTAAAATTAAAAAATTATAATTTTATTGCCTGGCAACATAATTTTTTTTATTTTTAACAATTACCATTGTTTCAAAAAGTTTAAATGAATTTTCAAGTACTTTACTGTTGTTAAAACGTAAAAGGTTGCAGGTAAACTACCCCTTCCCCTTAACCGATCTTCACCAAAATCGAAAGTCCTTGAGATCTCTACAATTCAGGGACATATGCAAAAAATTATTTGATTCTGTTTGAATGCTGTTATCGTTTGCCATAGAAAATTACACTTGATAAAAAAACGTTGCAGGTAAACTACCCCTTCCCCTTAACCGATCTTCACCAAAAACAATAGGTCTTGAGTACTCTACAAATCAGGGCTGTATGCAAAAAATTATTTGATTTTGTTTGAATTTGCGGCTATTATCGTTTGCCATAGAAAATACCCTTGTTAAAAAAAACGTTGCAGGTAAACTACCCCTTTCCCTTAACCGTCTTCACCAAAAACAATAGGTCTTGAGAACTCTACAATTTAGGGCTGTATGCAAATAATCTTTTGATTCTGTTTGAATTTGCGGCTGTTATCGTTTGCCATAGAAAATACCCTTGTTAAAACATAAAACGTTGCAGGTAAACTACCCCTTTCCTTTAACCGATTTTCACCAAAAACAATAAGTCTTGAGAACTCTACAATTCAGGACTGTATGCGAAACCTTATTTGATTCTGTTTTAAATTGCGGCTGTTATCGTTTGCCAAAAAAAAAATTTACCCTTGATAAAAAAAACTGTTGCAGGTAAACTACCCCTTTCTCTCAACCGATCTTCACCAAAAACAATAGGTCGTGAGTACTCTACAAATCAGGACTGTATGCAAAAAATTATTTGATTCTGTTTGAATTTGCGGCTGTTATCGTTTGCCATAGAAAAAAATGTACAGACAGACACACACACAGACACTTTTCGAAAAACAACTTTTTTCATGTTTTGAGTGTAGTACAATCAGAATCTGCAATAATCTCGAACACAATTTTTTTTGCCATCACCATACTTCCATTTCCTTAAGGAATATGGAAGTAATATGAAATAATATAAATTTAAATTAATAACAAAATTGTGTTGTAATTATATTTACCTATATTAATATAAACATTACATGTTCAACAACTTTTATGAAACACAATTTTATAAGTTTCAGTTTCAAAATATTAATTTTGTGTGAGCACTAATTTTATTTGGCATAATTCACATTTATACTAAATGTCTTAAAAATTATTTTAACTAAACTTAATTTAATTTGTTGAATAAAATAATGTTAAATTATATTATAGATGTAGTTAACTTATTTCCATAATATATACAATTAATATTAAATTTCTTACAACAAATTAGGTTATGTTAAAAGGTAATTGAGTTTAAAGTTATCTTTAAATATTAATAGTGATGTAATATTTGCATTTAAATTTGAAAAAAATTATATTAGCCATCACTAATTTATTTTTTATGCCATGTTTTGGCTACACTAAAGATTGGTAGCAGTCTTCAGGCCAAACATTCTAAATAAGTGTTGTGTAAACTACATAAACACTAACTCCTCTGTGTTGTGGATGCGTGTTGTTTGTCTTTCAAAGGCAGTTATGTGCTCATTTACTTCTTAACTGGCTTCGGCAAAGTAAGTCATTTCTCTTACTTATATGCAGTCAGTCTTTAGTAGCTGTCATTCACATCATGTGACTCTACTGCTGAAATGATTATAATTGTTTATACAATTTTTCATTTTTTATGCTTTACACTAGTTTGCCTGAATACAGTTACTAAGTTTCAGCAAAAGTAATGAAGATGACAGTTTTTTTTTTAGAAAAGTTGAATCAGAGATGGCTAACGTTCATTTTCAAATTGAACAGTTTTAAAATTATCAATCTATAGAAAGATGTGGCGATCAAATTCTCTGTTCACAAAGTAAAATATGCAAATTCTTATACACAGTAAAATATCTTCAAATAAAGACAACTGCAAGTAGGTTTATTTTCACCTGACGCACGTTTCACAGAAATTATTCTGTCTCTTGAAAGGTTTTTTTAAATTGTAATTGAATGTTTCCCTTACAATATGGTTAACTTCGAATTGTTAACTTACAGACCATATTAATAGATATGATAAGTTATTTTTAGGTATTTTATTGTAATTAAATAATTGGATTTCGTTGTCCATGATGTGTCCGTTACTTAACTAAATATCATTATAATATTGACGACTTTCTTATCGACATAAATTTGCTCTTTCAGGTCCAGGGTTTCGTTAAGCGAAAAGACAGAGGTAGTCGGGTTTTTGAAATAACCATTCATACAACATATAGTTAAACAATTTAGGTTTTATTTGAATTTCAATCTTCACGTAATATAAACAATGGGAGTCATTACTCAATTAACAATTACCAAAATGGCGGCTTCATGACTTCCCCCTTTTGCCATGCTTTCATCTCTATATAGCGCTTATTTTTTCTGTAAATTAATCTTTTAAACAAACGTATTTACTGCAGTATGGTTTTCAAAATTACTTGGTTCTTTCAAATCAATAACTAATATATATTTTAACACAAACCAACGCCCCAGATTTTGGTTATTAAAAGCCGGCAACTTTTCACTCTCACATTCTCACACAAACCTTTCATACCTTGATGATGATTACATTTCTGTACTAAATATATTTTGAGCTCATTTTTTCACTGTTTAGAATTTAGAATAATTTAAAAGGGCTTTCCTGAATTGAAGTGGTAAAGACGCTCCTCAGACGACTCCCATGATGGTTGGCGGATGTTCGGCCGAACTTTAGATCTGTCCTTTTTTTGAGTGCACTGAATTTACTACTACATTTAACTGTCCACTGCAACTAGTAGTTCAAAACTTTGAACATCTTTGTTGGCAAAAAACTGCCCAATATATGTAACAGTACACAATGACCCAATACCATAATTATGGGAGTTAAGGGTAATTTTCAATGTTTTATTGTTTAATTAGTAAAATACAGAATGGTTAGGTCCATTGTCCCAATATACGGAGGAACAACGCAAATTCAGCAAGTGTATCATACCAAGGTCACCGGTGGAACGTGCAGGAGTCGGAAAAAGCCATGGCGGAATATAATAATGGAATGATAGTGTGTCTTGAAGGGTTAAAGACAGTGTGTAGAGAGAGCATAATTGTAAAAGAATTGCAGGGGTTAGATTTTTCCCTTAGTGGTGTATTTGGGGGTGATATAAATGTTTCTAGGAAGGACGAGAGTGCCTTCGATGTAGGTTTTGGAGACAAAAGGTCTGCAAATAGTTGTCCCTGGATTTTTTGTGCACCTGATAGGTGGTGCGAGAATAAAGTTGTAGTGTCCCCTGCATATATGGAGAGAGAGAATGTGATTTGGGGTTATGATAGGAGTTATTGTGAAAGAGAGTTGTGTGATAATTGGGAGATAGAGTTATATAGAGTATGTAGAGATTATGAAGAGTTTATTGAAAGGTTAGGTGGAGAGAGAAGTGATAAATATAATAAAAACTTACCTTGGATTGAAGCTGATATGGCAGCAGTAGGAGGTGATGTTGATAACAATAATGACTTGATAAAATACCTAATTATGATTTATTATACAGGAGGTGACAGGACAATGATCAATCATGACATGTTAAATGAGTTTGGGGATAATAATGAACGTTTGAATTGGATAGGTATTTCTAATGATAGTATAAGATACCTAACATTAAACAATGTATATAGTTTTAAGGTTCGATTGCTATTTGACGATGGAGGTTGATTATTTTATTGTGTTATGAACATTTAATTATGTGACCAGTGTTTTTTAAGATGGACTGATTGTGACTGATTATGGTAAATGATTAATGATTATGTGGATTGTATATTTTTGTGTATATTAATGTCAGTGTATTTGTGTATTCTTGTAGTTGTGTATGTTATGTATTTTGTGTAAACTATATACTGTGGAATTTTAAATAATTATGAGAATGATTTTGAAATGATATTATGGAATTTAGATTCTAATGGTTAGTAAATGAGTATATATTTGGATATGGAGAGGTATTGTTGTTAGTAGATAAGTGATGAATTTTCTAGGGTATATTAAGTTGAAATGTTGTAAAAGAATTTGGGTGATAATTATTAAAATAGAGGCATTGGAGTTAGTTAAATAGAGTTAATGGGAGTTAGTGAAAATAAGAGTTGAGATACTGATAATATATAAAGAGGTGTTAGATATTTTAGGGACACAGTAGGTAGGGATTATATGTAGAGTTGAGTAATGTGAATGGTAATTATATTTGTTGTTGATGGTGATATATTGTAGTAAGGGTATTGGTGTAGGAGTCTGCAACAAAAGGTGTTGAGACAGGAAGGGACCGTTGTGTGCCGGAAAGGGTTATCTGAAAGGGTCAGGAACCAATGATGGAATGAGCATAGATAGGGAATACACACATATTAGTACAAAAAATGAGCGGTGCCAGAGGATTTAAATGGGATTTGTGAAGGGGGTTATTATAGAGATATTGGTGTCATAATGTGTTAATGGTTAGAAGTGGTTATTAGCAGAAAAAAGGGGTAGTACGGTTAGATTGACAATGCCAAAATAAGAAATAGAAAATAATGAATAATAAAGAGTCACCCAAACTAGTAAGGATAAAAGGGTTAGAAAAGGAAAATTCATGGTAGGAAGGTGAGGTAACAAAGAAAGGTAATGTAACTGAAAGGTAAGGATAAAATTGAAAATGTTGTATAGAATCTAATGAATGTTAAATGATTAAAAGTTAATAGAGAATTGTTGATAGTAATGATGTGATAAAGTTTTGGTACCAGTTGTTTAAATGTAAATTGTTTAATGTACTGTAAATGTAACAATGTTAATGTGTAATGTCTAATGTTTTATGATGTTTTATTGTTATTGGTAATGACGTTAACAAGTGTCAAAGAATAGTAGCTTTTAAAGGTTGAAAGTCCAAAGATACAATTGAAGTTGAGCAAAATATAGTATGATACATGTTGCAATAGATAGCTGATTGTAAGTTGAGTAACAAAATTTAAATAATAAAAGTGTCTGCCATAATAGTTGTAGGTTGAGTTTGATAGAAATAAGTAGGTGAAGGTATTTTGGGGAATATTAAAGAATTGTTCATATATGGTGTTACTTGTAGTTATATATATAGTTTGTTTTCTTACAAGGAAGAAATTGAGTTTGTTGGTGGTAAAAGAATATACATTTTGAAGTTTTGTTGTTGTTATGTTAAATTTTAATTTAGAACAAACCAATGCCCGAACACAAACCAATGTATCTAAAGGGGAACATATCAGTTGTAGATATGGAAGTGTACTAGACCACTATTTTAAATTTTTGTATGTCATGTTTCAGAGTTTTGTGGTGTTGTGACCGCGGTCCTGGGCTGGCTGGAGCGTCAGAACAGGAGTGTAGAGTGCCTTATGGCCTTATGGTGTAGGGATCTCTCCGGAGAAGTCCAGTAAGGTCAGAGGGTGCGATCAACATCATTGGACCAAGGGTAAGTGATGATAAATTTTTTTTATAGTAACACTACAGGGGGTTGTGGTGACATATCTAGACTGATCCTTTTAGGAAAGTGTGAATGAGTCAATGAAAGTTTTTGTCTCGACACAAAATCTTTCATTGAGGGGGTTTGTAACAGTACACAATGACCCAATACCATAATTATGGGAGTTAAGGGTAATTTTCAATGTTTTATTGTTTAATTAGTAAAATACAGAATGGTTAGGTCCATTGTCCCAATATACGGAGGAACAACGCAAATTCAGCAAGTGTATCATACCAAGGTCACCGGTGGAACGTGCAGGAGTCGGAAAAAGCCATGGCGGTGTTTGTGACGAATGACTTTAAATATACATTGTGATTGGACAATAACGCTGTTCCGTCATAACCAAAAACAATGACGCACTGAATACAATGCATACGACTAGGCGTTGTCCTGCATGACAAAGCTTAATGACGTCAAACTCACTCACACATGTATAAATTTGCATATTCGTCGGTCTCAGTTCAGCACAGTACATCAGAGAGGCCACAGCGATGTATCGCTGTTGGCATTAGTATTCATCCAGAAGTTGTAAAAGCCTAGTAAAATTTTATAAAATGTGATTAAAAAGTCAGAGAACACGTAAACAACAGTATATTGTAAAAAGCATTAAATGTAGAGTCAGTGCAGACAATTAAAAACCAGAATGATGAGGCAAACACCGACCATACTCCTGGTGAACATCTGAGGCCAGTGAGGGAGCGACGCTACACCGTTCTCAGAGAAGTCACAATATCTTTCTTTTATTAACATATTAATGAGCTCATTAAACAAATCACAAAACTGTATGAAATGTAATTGTAACAGAGCGTGAATGAGTGTGCGATTGAATTAAGGCGTGGCCATGCTTCTATACATATAGGGCATTGGTTTGTGTTTCATATACAGTCGACTCCCTCTAATCCGGACACCTCGGGACCGGATCCCTGTCCGGATTAAAAAATTTCCGGACCATCCGGCGGTTTTTTACTTATGTAAATTACAACCTGTAATAGCGTATCTATATTTATAAATCACATTTTAAGACAATTTTCAAGTGTACGGAACACAATTTTAGGTTCATAAAATTGTCCCAAACGAATAAACTTAAACCTAAAACTAATGAAAAACTTGGCTTTGCAATATTAAAAGAAATCTGTTATTTTCTTCTGCTTCTTTACTTCAACTGTTTTCTTGAAGGCATAATCACGCCACTTCCTTAGAAACATAACATCCACAGCTGATGCGCCAGGCTGTTGTTCGACGTAGGTAGTTGCCAGTTCCAGTGCTGCCCTACCCTCTGCATGAGTCAAAATTCCCACGCCATTTCCCGCTTCACTATCACCTTCGTCGTCGTCTTCTTCTTTTTCTTCCTCTTGACGAAGGACTACATCGACGATTTCGTCATCATTCAGGATTTCATTAGCCAGTTCATCATCAGCTCGCGAAATCCATTCCACAACGTCATTCTCATTAATACTAGCAGAATCAGGCAGCCGTTGTAAATCCTTTAAAATTGAGTGGTTGTCATCAGGTTCAGTTGCATGAATATTTAACCCTATTGTATTTGGGTTGTCTTCTTGTCTCTTCTCAACGAGAGTTTCAACATCTGGCCACAATTTTCTCCAGGATTTGGTAAACGTAGATGATGGGATTTCATCATACGATTTAGCAGCGATATAAATGACGTCCTTAATGTTAATTGTCTTGAGCATCTGGATGAGACCTGCATTGTCATTACCATCCATCTTATCCAAAATTTCTGAAAGAAGCTTCCTCCGGTATTTTCTCTTAAAGCATTCGATTACACCCTGGTCCATGGGCTGTGCGATACTTGTTACATTTGGAGGCATATATAAAAGCTTGATGTCACTGTAACTATCACATTCGAGACCTTCCTCTGGATGCGTAGGGGCATTATCAAGCACAAGAACTGCTTTTACTGGCAATTTCAAGGATGTCAAATGTTCTTTTACAGACGGAACAAATTGAGCCACGAACCACTCCTTAAACAAATAAGAATCCATCCAGGCAGACTTTTGTGACCTGTAATACACTGGAAGGGAAGACATGTTTAAGTTTTTGAATACTCTGGGTTTGGCCGACTTTCCAATCACAAATAGCGGCATCTTGTGTGTCCCAGTTGCGTTTAAGCATAGTGCAACAGTGATCCTTTCTTTATTTACTTTAAAGCCCGAAGCAGACTTTTCTTGAGGAGTGGCAAAGGTTTTATTAGGCAAAAGTTTATAGTTAAGCCCGGTCTCATCGATATTGTACACTTGTTCTGGGGTTAGTTTTTCACGCTCAATGATACGCTTCAATTTTTCAGAAAAATCATTAGCTGCCGGTTGGTCTGCTGAAAGCTTCTCCCCGCAAACTCCAAGGAAATGCACTCCATGCCGTTTTTTCCATCTCGTTAGCCACCCATCGCTTGCCGAGAAGTTTCCTTTTTCCCCAAGTTTTGAATGAAGAATGACGGCTTTTTCTTTCAAAATCGGCCCATTTATAGGAGTCCCTCTTCTACGTTCCTGCATGAACCACAACCATAATGCGTCATCAACAAGTTCATGGTGTGGTTTTTTCAAGGTAGATCGAGTAGAAAGGACGGATTCGACTTCAATTTGCATACAAAAATCCTTGATCGATTTTCTGTTTTTCCGCCAATCATAAACTGTGCTTTTCCCTACATTAAACTCCGTACAAATACTTTGCACTGATTCACCCTTATCTAAACGTTGTAAAATATTAAGTCTGTCTTGCATTTTAACCGTATTATGCTTCCGTTTTTCACTCATTTTTGAGAATTTTACTGTCAAAGAATCAGAGTTACTGAAACTACAATTTCACCTAACAAATAAACTCACTTATAATAACATATGTAACTCACATTGAAAATTATTAAAACACACAACAATATCAGTAGTAATTAGTAAAAACAGCTACAGTACACTGTATGACGATCCGGAGCAAACGCAATCGTAAGCCGAACTGAGGATCTTTGTTTACATGTAGGCCGGAAATAAACAGACACGCTCAATCCTGCCGTTTTCGGCCGTGAGAAACCCGGCGCGCGCTGATGACTCATTTCCAAGAAGTAGTCCGGACCATCCGGCGTCCGAACCATCGGAGTCCGAACGAGAGGGAGTCGACTGTAGTACGATAACTGCAGTTATAAAACAAAAGGAATATATCTAAAAAACTGATGATGAGATTTTCAATTCCTATAATTAATCAAAAGAATGAAATAAAGACGGAAGAAATATAGCCACCATTTTGTTTTTGTAATAACACTTGACGCCATTTTGAGGCAACCTTTTGATGTATGTTATGTTATTCATGCAATTAAAACTAGTAATCAAATTCTATAAAGAAACTGTGTTATCATTGTGTCGCCTTTTCTGTGTATTCAAATCTCGCTGTAACGAAACCCTGGATCCCTTAGGTAAAAAGTGTTGCAAAAGGAAAAGCACGTGCTCTCAAATAACAAAAAACGGTAAGTACACACGTGTACCATACTTTGATAATTATTCTACATATATAATTACAAATAAATTATGTATAAATGTGAGCAGAGTAACATACACAATTGAGCGTGTGTATGCTCTGAGTTGTTAATGCAGACTGAGAACGTGTTAGACGCAACTTCTGTGTAAATAGTAGTGTACATGACGTCACCGTCTTTTGTTTTTACGGCCAACGCCCTGGTTTGTACGTTCTTGGTGTTATGTCATCAGCGTTTAATAATGACGACACCGCCTTGTGGACCAATGAAAGTTCATATTTATAGTTCGTGTTCACATACACCGCCATTATACATGTTAGACTTCGCCCGTCTACCGGTGACCTTGGATTCACTCCTCTCTTGTTGAATATGCGTTGTTTCTTGGGACATGGGTAAAACTGACCTAACCCTGGTTGACATTCATAAATATAATAAAAAAATACAATATGAGATCCCTTAATCCCATAATTATTGTAATAGGTCTTTATGTACTGTCACAGAATCAATTTTACTTCGATTCTACTTTCGATTGTTGTAATGTTTACGTAGTCACTATTTATTATATATATTTCATGTTTTATTTTTTTTTTGAATTTGTTCTTTAATTAGTAGATTATTATTATAATTATTGTGTTTGTAAATATTTAGATTTTCCCAGATATTCGTTTTACTACCTTTTTGTATGTTTTTAATTCATTCGACATTTTGAATGTGTAGAAAATTGTTTATTATTTAAACAGTTTGTGGCTATATAAAAGAAATATAAACCACATGTAAATATAAATATTTAAATATAATCAAACATCTCTTCGTTTTTAACACCTTTGCAATACACAAAAGTACTAAACTTAACAACTTCTTAAAAAAAAAAAAAAAAAAAAAAAAAAAAAAAAAAAAAAAAAAAAAATTTGAAATTATTTCGAAAATTTCATTTGCCTAAGTAAAAGAACAAGTCACAACCTGTTGTATCCTTGCTGGCTGATGTGTGACAGTTGCTCCTGATGTTACAGCTACTGAAACTTTCTGACCACTTGCAACAGCCGCAGCAGCTCGAGTCTGCAGTGCTTTTATCTGCTGCTGCCTAAGTACTGCCTGCCTATGCTGATACATCTGAAGCTGTGCTGGATTGAGTTTGCCTGTAGTCATAACTAAGAAACGACATTTATTTAAACCACTATGTTTTGAGGACTGTTATAGCAAAATAAATTAATCTTTTCTTAATTCTATTCAAACTTATGAATTCCAACAAGTGTCTATTCAAACGAATTATTGAACACTTTAATTAGTGAAGTAAAGTGAAAGTAACATATACTTATTTGCAACTTATTTTTCTTACTATGTCATTAGATACTGTTATTTAATTCTCCAACGAACATAATGAAACTGTATGTAGAAAGGTATTACCCAAAAGTAAAGGCCAGTCAGACATACATAAATTATAAACATTTTGGCATAAAATAAACACAAAATAAACAAATGTAACAAATTTTGCAACGCTATGTATCCTGCACTCATCTGACTTACTCTTCTAATCAATGAGTGATCTTGTAACCATGGTCACAATGGTTTTTCCTTATTTTCTACTTTGTTTACTTAGATCCATTAACCATCTTCAAAAACATCACTAATGGAAGTTGAATCAGTGTAGCGTTACTGCATTCAACTCTTTCTCTTTTTGAGTTACCAAATGACATACAATCTTATTCTCCAACCACATTTAAAATAATTAAAACCAGAAAACAACAAATTAACTCATCATTTATAAAATATGTATTTCCATTAACACAAATATAACTTGCATAGTAATTCTCAAATGAGTTTACATTAATTATAAATGAGGTGTGGCTATTAAATAACTGGACTGGCTTCATAGTTGTGGCTTATTTACAAAATATTACATTTTAACATTTATCGCTTCCATATACTCCCCTTCCCTTTTCACACAACTTTCTATTTGAATATGCATATTGGAACCAATGCTGCAGTTAATTATCTGTAATCTCACTTAGAGGTTTGCCGTTTTTGCTTTAACTTCTTCCACATATTGAAAGTGGATCTCTTTTATGCTATTCTTGATTAGAGGTAATGGACAGAATTTTTGTCACATGTATGACTCTTTCAAGAAAGTTCACCTGCTTTTGAAATTTTTTTTTAAATGTCAGAATATACATTCTCGCAGCTCCTTCTATAAAAAGTTAGCATTTTCAAAACAATTTTAGCGCAGACTTTACACATGTTTTAATTTTCATGCAGTACTTACCTGACCTTTTCTTGGTCAATATTCCTTATTTTAGCAATCATCGTAATACTATAGTGACAGTAATTTCATACATTTTCACTTGTTTTTTTGTATGTTTTCAACAGTTCTTTTGTGGTTGGCTGACCTGGATGCTTCATTTTCCAGCTCTTCCGACCTTCACAAAAATCTTTTGTACCACTCAAAAACTTGGATATGTGACGTATGAGGGTTATTCAGAAAGTAAGTTCAGTTTTTAAATATTGCCGTGGTATTGATGCCGTCATGCTGTTGCACATGCGTGGCCAGTTTACTGATTCGTTGGCAAGTCAACACTATTTGTAAATAACTGTGCACTGAGCAAGCTTCACTGGACTGTACAAAACAATTAACATGCACATAAACACTGAATTCATTATACACACATATCGCACGAGAACACGATGCGCATTGTCGAGGACATAAGTGTACATTACATGTGATGGACAATTAGTGTACATGGACAATATGATCAGGTATCTACCTATTATCTCAATTAATTAATACAACTTGGAGACCACACACAATGAATATTCTCTTACATATTGTATATGTTCTCACACATTTATATTCATTGGTAACCACTGATATATATGGTCGTTTTCACCAGCAGATGAGTTCATCTACAAATGTTGCATTGTATAAATGTTCTTAGTTAAGCTTAATTGTAAAATGAAATTATGGATGACTGGGTATTGTACAAATAAAAGAGCAAACAAAGAAGTAAAAGAAGTGGATTTTAATAAACGTTTATACATGACAATATAGCAAAACGGAAAGTTGTTCTGTTTACAAACACTGCAGTTCCTTGTCTTCAACTTGGGCAATTTTATATTACTATTGTGTAATGTGATTAAAATTTTACAAGTTACAAGTATTTTCTAGTAGAATTAACTACTATTACTAAATTACAAAGCAACTGACTCTTCATTATACTAATATCTTTGCTGCAATAACATTAAATGTCATAACCTTCAAAAAGTTTGGTCGTAAAAATTTAATTTTTCAAAATTAAAAAATAGTACAATTATATTTAAATAATATGTACTATTATAATTAAATTGTGACACACGTGTACTAGTGACTTGGGTTTCTGCATATACTGACAACCGAATCTTTACTAATCTAACAAGGTATATATTCCCTTGCTTGTCAAAAAAAAAAAAAACAGTATTATAAGCAAATAAAATAAGAAAATTTAATAAATAATTACAAAAGTCAATGTTAAAATTTTATTAAAATTTAAAATAAAATTCAAACGATATAATGGTACAAAGTGTTAATGTTTATCTTAAGTTATTCAAAAGCTACATACACACGTGTCTATAAAAAGTGGGAAAATGGGGTTTGAAGAGGGACCAGATAGATGCCATACCATTTGCTGTTACTGATGATCAATCAAATTGTCACTCTACAAGAAGGGGAAATGCTAACTGTACCCACAAATGGACTCTAAAAAATGTACAATTCAGTGAAATAGTGAATGACAATCCAGATGGCAATTAGTGATATGTTGATAGGAATAATGTGATACAAAAATAGAAAACTTTCATTATTTAGTTTTTTTTTGGTGAAGAGTTTGTGAGGATCAGTCAAAAAGTATAATACAAATTTTAAAGTCAACGTTTTGATATTTATTGTCATCACCAGGACATGTGTATTAATACAAAAGAAATGGCAAACACAACCGATCAATTATTTGAGTGAATGTGTGTGTGTGTGTGTGTGTCCTTGTATATGTGAAGGAGGTGAAACAGTATGTTTACATCATCAAATGTTTTCTTTAAATACAACAAGAAAATTATAATATCCCAGAACATAATTTATACAATATTACAATTTAAATTACTCATAATATAATGGTATTTGTAACTAATTATGAAAACAGTAATAAACAATTATATATTAGAATCGGTACAGAAAACGTTTATACAACATATACCTGTCAACATATAGCATAGTAAAACATATTATAGTGATGTTCAATAATGTAAATGAATGATGACAATAAATATTGTCGAAACATCGTCGACACAAGTAATTTAAAATTTGTGTTATACTTTTTGACTGATCCTCACAAACCCTTCACCGGAAAAAATTATTCACTGACAGTCACTACGAATTTAAGGATTTAATTATTTAGAACACACACACGCACGCACGCACGCACGCACGCACACACACACACACAATGTATAGAGGTAAAATTTTAATAAAGAAAAAACTTGTGATGGGTGAAGGGTGAAAGACTTATTGGATTTTATTTTAAATAAATGTGAACAACAGAGCAAAGATATGATTTACAGAACCATTATTGACAGAATAATGCCAAATGGAACAGAAACAATGACAATGAAGCATCCAAGACAATGTTATCAACTTATGTGTACTACTAGACATGAGTGGGAAAAAATCCAGAATAGAAATGATCAGGAAGTCAATAAGAGTAGAAAACATGATTATGGAACAGATAGAGTAGAAAAGATTAATAAGGCATTACAGAAGACTAGAAGGAGGCAGAATCTCCAAAGCAATGGCAAAATGTGAACCAGATGAAAGAATATGAAGAAAAGACATCAAAAGAACTTTTTCCAAGCAGAGGATGCTGGCAACACGGATAAGTGGTCAACTATGATAAAGATGAAATATATAGATATATTTTATATTTTAGAATTGCTTTTTATATTGAATTCAAAAATGATTAATGTGTTCAATATGTTCAAATACATGTTCAATATGTGTGTAATTATATGTTTTGGTGTTGTGGAGGAGGAAACACTCAGGAAAAAAATTCTCAATTAAACAGAAAAAAATTCTGACTGCGACAGAATGAATCTATTAATTTCACCAAAGTCAGTCTGAAAACTATCTAAGAAGCAATGATCCACAATGGCTTAAAATTATGTAGAAAACATCCAAGTGGAAAGTTTTCTCATATTCAGTGTTTCTTTCTATTTAGTGATATGTCAGATTTTAACTATACACAACAAAAAATGTCCTACCTTTATTTGTTATTGCAGTGGTAGTTGTAGTTGCCTGTGAAACTGCTGTAGCAACCCTCTGTGGAGAAGTGGATGATGTTGAGGGGGTTGACGTTCTTGACACACTCTGATTAGAAACCATGTCCTATTAAACAGTGAAACAAACTGAAATACAAATGAACAAGATCCGCTTTACAAATAAAGTACAACCACACGGACACACACACACACACACACACACACACACACACTTAAAATTATCATTCAAGTTACAATAATACAATATACCTGGACAGTTAATGTTGTCACTGGACGTTGCTGAGTTGCTGCACTTTGATTTGGTGATGCTGCAACAACAGGTTTGGCAGTAGCTGCAGCAGTAGCACCAACTTGGCCACGAAAAAGCGCCAACTGCTGTTCACAAAATTCTGTATTTACAACTTTTCATAAAATTTGATGTAATACTATTCTGAAGACTGGATAAGTAAACTATACTGTCCCAACATTACAGCAATATATGAAAGAGTTAATTTTTTAGCAAAAAGTATACGTGGGCAGATGTTTCTCATACAAGCCAGTAAGATGAATGAAAGTAAACTCTCAAAGAATATTTCACAAGCTTTTATATCATTAGTTTACACAAATAAAGAGTAAATATAATTATTAATTATAACTTATATTTTACAGACATAAAATGCAGAAGAGATATGACAGGGAATGGATGGGAGATATTATACAGTATTGTGTTATGTGCAGCCAGTGTTGCTGTTAATGTTGGTTACTGATGGAATGTGTAATACCACAGTCAACTTGATGATTGACAAATAGTCTATTCAATGGGGATTTTTCTAGGGAATTGTAGAAAGTCTCCATGGATTTTCGTAATTTTTTTTATTGTCTTCCTTAAAGCTTATAGAAAAAAGTTAAAAAAGAATTGTTTGCTGCTTTTGAATTTAAGGGTGGTTTCCACCCCTTTTTTGAGGGTACAAAGAAAAAAATTAAACTGACCACAGAAATCGATAGAAAATCAAATTCTAAGTAAATAATATGGAATAGTTTTTTGAAAAATGCGTTGTTTTTTTTAGTTATTCAGACTTGAAAATTGTGTTTTTTCACAAAAAATTCTATGTTTTTGGAAGGTTTTTCGTACTTTACTCGAAAACTATTAACTTTTCGGAAAAACTTATAAGAACCAAAATAAAAGCTAATTCAATAAGAAACAATTTGCACTTTGTTTCGTCTCCATGTATTGAATCATTATCGAGATATGCTATAAATAAAATGTCAACTCTTAATTTTTTAACTGAAGAAGCGAACTTAAACTTGATATTTATCAATGAATAATAACGCAACTTGCAATGATATTATTATTAAATGAAAGCTCTTGAAATTTCCTATAAAATGGTAATTCGATATTTTGAATATCTTGAAAAAACAATGAAGTTACAAAGCAAAATAGTAAAAATTCTTAAAATTTGTTTTTTAAATCAAAAATAAAATGGTCGCCATTTAGTCAGTTTTGCATATTGGTGCGAGATATTGTAGATTTAGATTGTCTATTATATTAGGAATGTCCTCAGTTTTTTTTTATGTACTATAGATTAGAAATGCGACTGTTTTCGTAAATTTTAATTTTTTTGATTTCAGAGAAAATTTGTCATTTTCAAAAAATATCTTGAAAACAAAGCGTTTTATCAAAAAATTGATATTGACCAAAAATATAGCTCGTAAAAAGGTGAATATTTTCATTCTTATTTCATGTTTTTTTAAGTATTTTTCGACACATTACAACTGTTACAACGTGTGTTTATAAGATTTTATGATACAATATTTTTGTTTCTAAGTACAATATCTTAAAAACAGTAGGTTTTTTTTACTATGGTTCATCCCAAAAAAGTTGTAGCCCTTTTAATTTTCTACAAAATGCATTTATTTTTATTTCTTATCTTTAAAATTAACCATTGAGTTATGGTCAAAAATGTGAGCGCTCAACGATGATAAAATTCGGTAACTTCTTATTTTATCAACGGCTACTATGTGGAAGTCAAAAATAAATAATAAATATGAAGTATTTTGTATATTATAGTTTTTAAGATAAAAATATTTTTTTATTATTTATTTTTTCGCGGAATTTGAATTTTAACCTATATTTTTTTGTTTCTTGACCCATGTCAAGAGCTTTCGAGCGAAATATTATGTTATTAACCCCTAATTTTGGCTATTTTCGCCCTTAAAACCACCCCTTTGCACCACAAGTGCAGTCTGACCTCGGAATCGTGATCAGTGACCCAAAAAACCTATATATACCTATGTCGAGAGCTTTTGAGCAAAATATTATTTTATCAACCCCTAATGTTGGTTATTTTCGCCCTTAGAACCACCTCTTTGCACCAAAAAACATGCAGTTTGACCTCGGAATCGTGATCAGCGACCCAAAAAACCTATATATACCCATGTCGAGAGGTTTCGAGCGAAATATTATGTTATTAACCCCTAATTTTGTCTATTTTTGCCCTTAAAACCACCCCTTTGCACCACACGTGCAGTTTGACCTCGGAATCGTGATCAGCGACCCAAAAAACCTATATATACCCATGTCGAGGGCTTTAAACGGTGTCCTAACGTTTTTTTATTTTTAACCCTTTAGGGGCGTTTTACAACCCTTTAAGGGTGAGAGCGGTCAAAATTTTTTTTTTAACTTTGCTGTATAAGCTTGAAGACAATAAAAAAAAAAATTACAAAAATCCATGGAGACTTTCTACAATTCCCTAGTTTTGTCGGTTTTTACGCCTCATTGAATAGACTAAAATAAAAGTATCTTGTTCTCTGAGGCTGGAGTCTGAATGTATAATTTTAATCTAAATGACCACAAACATTAGTCACTTGGAATGTAACTTCTCACAGATTATGATCAACTAGAACTATGCATATCACACACACACACACACACACACACACACACACACACACACACACACACACACACACACACACACACACACACACACACACACACACACACACACACACACACACACACACACACACACACACACACACACAAATTCTTACAATAAACGCCTAGGTAACCAGGTAACATTATAGTAAAGGCTAAAGAATATTATTATAATGTAGAGTCTTCTCTTAAAAAGGTTTAAAAGGAGACAGTATAGGGAACACAGAGTAAATAAAATATGTATTTATGTACATTAGTTAACATAAATTATATTAATTAGCATAATAAATAGCAACTATGTTTCAACATTCTCATTTTATTGCTTAGCCAAACTCTCACGTGCATCACAACACCATTTACTTCAACACTGAGACAGTAGTGAAACATAGGATTCACTGAAAACTTACATAATTTAATTTTGACTCAACTTGCACTAATTCCTTTATACAATTATCATCAACAATGTGATCACATTATACTGTTCAGTTTTACTCATTTACTATAATTTAAGTAAACATATATTTTACAGAACAGCACATTCCACAGAATGACACGTACTTGTGCTTGTGCTGCAGCATTTTTCTCTTTAGCAATGCGTTCAGCACGTCTGGTTGCAACATCTATGGGTGACACAGGATTATCATAATCAATTCCAGAATCAATAAGAACTTCAGCATGTTTTGGATTTTTCATTTCAGTGTTATCCAAAATGGGTTTAACAGTTGGCGTTCTTCTATTTGAAATAGAACGAATGGCTTCAAATCTTGCATTCATTAGTTGACTAAATGCTGAATTATTATCTTGTACAAACAGGTGTGATGTCCTCATTGGTCTGTTGCACTTGTTCTACAATAAAAATAACAATACAATATACATTACTAATACTAATATTTTATTAATACTTTGATCATATATTAGTATTATACTCAGCATTTTAACATAAGTAAATTGCAAAATATAATTAACTATAAAATGCAAACTATCGGAGCTTAAAGAATTTTACAATTATGAGGAACATTCAAATTTAAATTATAATTTGGTTTGAGCTTCAAATCGAAGAAACAAATGGTGAAGTTGGTGGCACTGGCTGATGTGTGGGAACAAATATTAATCTTTCTCAGTCTTTCAGCAATCAGCCTGCATTGTTGTGCATTTTGCAAGTATGAGTGAAGTAGATGTGCATTCATCAAGTGTGGAACAATGCATTATTATTAAATTTCTTAAGAAAGAAAACGTGAAACCATCAGAAATTTGTGGAAAACTTAAAGACATTTTGGTGAAGAAACATCATCAGCCATCATGTAACCATCTATAAATGGAGTAAATCTTTCAAAATGGCTGAAAACATGTCGATACTGAACCGCACCTATAACGCCCCAAAACATCAACAACAGTAGAGATAGCTGACAGGATCAATAAACTTGTTCAAAATGATCTCTGAATCATTGTGCGGGATATTGCTTCTACATTAAGTATCAGTATTGGTAGTGCAGAAAACAGTATCATAAATCGACTTCATTATCAGAAAATATGTGCACGTTGGATTCCACGAATGCTGACAGATGAAAACGAAGTGTGCAGGTGGCTCATTCACTATTCACACAATATGGAGAAAAGGGAGCTTTTTACAATCTGTTGTCACTTCTGATGAAACCTGTGTACACCATTTTACCCCAGAAACAAAAAACGCTTGGATGCAGTGGTGGCATCCTTCATCTCCAAATCAAAAGAAGCATAAACCGCTTTTTCAGCAAGAAAACATACGGATTAATTTCTTTTGAAATATACCAGGCGTCATACACATTGATTTCCCAACAAAACAACGGACTATAAACACCAAGCATTACTCCAAACAGCCATCTGAAAGCATAAAAATGCCAGCATTCTATGTGTTTCTTACAGGATAATGTATATCCTCATGTCATCACTCATACGATGCCTCCAATTTGAAAAATAGAAGGGACTGGTCTCCTCCATCCACTCTAACATTCTGGACCTTGCCCCTCTAACTTTGATTTGTTTGGACCCTTAAAAGGTAGTTCTAAGAGCGAAAAAGTTCCACTCCAATACAGAAATCATCAAAGCTGTTCGAGAGCAGGTGTGTCCTCTGCCAAAAGAATTTTTTTCTCAATGACTAGGTAAGCTACTGGAAGATGGTGCCATTACTTTGAACAACAGGGAGGCTGTATTGAAAAATAACTATATGTAAATTATCAATCTTATATAACTTTTTAAATAAATAATAAATAATAACTTAAATCTA
This sequence comes from Magicicada septendecula, assembly GCA_034769895.1. Classification (NCBI taxonomy): domain Eukaryota; kingdom Metazoa; phylum Arthropoda; class Insecta; order Hemiptera; family Cicadidae; genus Magicicada; species Magicicada septendecula. Next base: position 1,188,302,640 of record CM068367.1, on the reverse strand, counting down.
AACCCTCCTCATATAAACAATACTAACAAATGTCTTTACATTCTGTCGTTTATAGACAATGGTTGCTTTTATTTAACTACTGTCATTTGATAAACAGATGTAATATTTGTTTAAAAACATATTTTTAAAATCCTACACTTTTAGATGAAATTACTAAACAAACGGAAATTTATATATAGCCTTATGCCTTATATTAACAAAAATGGTATATACTATTTTTAATTGGCTTCATAAATGTACTCACTATTATAAGCATTCAAACATCTGGAATTTCATGAATCTTATGAATTTTAGCTATGAACCTATAATTAAGAGGAACCTACTAGACATGCCTACAACATTCATTAAAAATTATTATCATACATAATAATTTTAGTATAAAAATTTTAAAAAGACCATATGAAAGACTTTAAAATAAAATATAAAGCTCTTACAATACTATGATATACTGTAAGCTGAAGTACTGTACCTGTGGTAATTTATAAACACCTTTTGTTTTCTTTGGTTTTTTAATGTTAGACTCGAACACTATTTTTCCTTCTTCTCGTGGAATTATTATTGACTCATACCTAAAAAATGTAAAATAAATATAATTATAACTTTCTGTTTTCACTAGAGACAATCCATGGTGTTATAAAATGTTAACAACAGAAAAAGTAAAACGCAAAAAGTACTGATAAAACATATGCCAAAAGTTAACTAACAGTTAAATCTTAATGTTTTACTCCACTATCGCATAGCCATTTATGTTGACGGTACAATGACGACTGGGAAATTCTAGATTGGTTTTTGTGCCTTTTAAGAAATACAATTTTGGGGTATGTTGACCATGTTTCAGCATTTTACTTCTCTCAAAATCATTCAACCAGAAAAATGAGTTTTCCAGTAGTGTTTGATACTGAAATATCACTTTTCCTTTCTTCTGTTAAATCCATTTTATCCTCATAGCAGAGATCACAAACACATGCCAAGAAGAGAAAAATAATAATACTACAAAAGCACAAGAACATGAGAACATAAGAATGCATAAAACTAACACAAACAACATTAAACCATACTGAGAGGCTAACTCACTCAATGCCTCCTTGGCACTGTTACAGATGCACTAGCGTCCCCCCATTACCTGCCGGACATAGTTCTCATGTATCTGTATGGGTAACCCAAACCACATTAAACCATACTGAGAAGCTAACTCACTCAATGCCTCCCTGGCACTGTTACAGATGCACTAGCGTTCCCCCATTACCTGCCGGGCATAGTTCTCATGTAGCTGTACGGGTAACCCAAACCACATTAAACCATACTGAGAGGCTAACTCACTCAATGCCTCCCTGGCACTGTTACAGATGCACTAGCATCCCCCCATTACCTGCCGGGCATAGTTCTCATGTAGCTGTACAGGTACTACGGCGGCTACTCAGATCCTTGACTGTCTGCTGCTATTCTGCGCTATTATCAATAACACGTAATTACAAAGTTTCTTTTGTAAGTAATCTGATAACTTAAAATCCAAATTGTGATTACAGATTGATTACAGGTTCAGTTACAATAAAAATCAGTGCCTATTACTATTTGTTTACTTTTTAATAATTTTCTAAATTTTACTGGGGAGGCTTAGCCGTGATGAGCCGTTGCTGGTGTTAGTGAGCCTAGCATTCTGGAAAATTTGATTATTCATTATGGCTTTCTTTATAAGTAGATAATAATAACATTAAATAAAACTGTTTTGTGTTGTTACTACCAGTAGGCCTACATAACTTTAAGATGCATGGAATAATCAACAAGTTAATTAAATGGAAATATAACAAGTTATTTTTAATTCAGTCTTACATACATTTTGAAAATACCCTCAAAATATCATGACTACTACTTTGAACAATGTTGTGATAGGCTGTGAAGGATTATTTACTGCTTAAATAAGCCTCTGTTAATTGATTTAATACGTACAGTTTGCCTATAATACAGATATACTTCTAAATTGTACCTTACCTATTAACTCTTTCAGGCTAAATGGGATTACTATACTGAGCTAAACCTATACCATTTTTAAAGTATATCTATTCTTTGCCTACTATACTGAACCTACATATTGTAATATAACCTTGGGTTACAAATAAAATTTATGTTTGAGAAAATTTACATGTTATAAATTTATTAAAACATTTTTTCTTTTTTTTTATTATTTATATATTTTATTGTTTAATTAGTTTTATTATTTAATTAGAAGTATTAATACTAATTTATTTCCATGTGTTAAATTGATAGACTCGGTAAAGAAATATTTGTTCTATTGTGTTAATCCGATTATGTCAAAGCTGGGTTGAATTGTATTCACTTCTAACTCAGCTCCTTTTCTTCTTCTTCTTCTTCTCGATTTCTTTAGTTATTACCTTCTAAGTTAAATTAGAAATGAAATAAATTAATTTTAATTACTCAAATAATTAGGAAAACTCGTGTTTATAAACAATAATGACATTTATTTAAGAAGTGATGCGATAATCTTATGTGCATCGACTATTGCTGCGGCTGAGACTCAATTCACACGTCGATTGTGTTAACTAACAAAATATATAAAATTACAAAATTGATTAACAGAGTTCTTTGAACTGTCGAAATGGTCAGGGAAAGGCAAGTTACAAGATACTTACAATTAATTAATACTTATTACTATTACGTAAAAGTAAAATATATTTGAAAATAATGTTATTTAAAAAGAAATAATCGAACCACTCAGCTGTGTATGACGTGGCTGTTGATTCATCGTGGCAGTGTACTGCGGGCGAGATGACTTCGAAACATGGCCGCCATCAACCTCAGATTTCGCCCAACTATGCCGGCTTGTGGTTTTTTCCTCTCACCCAAATGTAATTGTGGATATCTTCTTCTGCGATAGTGTATTTCCTCTGGATGCTTCTGTTGTAATGTTCCTTTTCGCTCAAGGAGGTAGTTTGATGCAGTATTACTAGTGTTGTATTCAGTGTTCGAAATCTGGTTAAGTTTGTTATTCAATAGAATAGTATTAATTCAATTATTCCAACATGGCGGATGATTCTTGGTGCATTGGTGTTTGATTATATTGTAACTAAAACTCGTTCTTCACTTCGTTAATCGGTTAAGTTATTTTTATTAATTTGAGGTTTATAACCTCTGCAGTAACTCTTTATATTGTACTTTCAATTTAGTTTGAATTATTTTATATTTTTTGGCTCTCCCTTCTGCACGTTCCCATCCGTTCTGGTTCGCGTTTAACAATCAACTGCTAACTGAAATCTTTGTTTAATATAGTAATTCCAGAAATATTTTGGTATCCTATCCCATTGTCTGAAATCAGCTGTTCGTCTTCTCCAGGCCTGATCTCATATAAATATTGTAACGAAACAGAACACTGTAAAAAATAATTATACTGATAATCATGAAACCCTATCCAGAGAGGGAACACAAAACAATGCAATAACTAGTTAACAGAAAATATCCAATTTTGAAGATCAGTAAGGAACCAATTATGACTCAACAACATCAACCTTTGACTTAATTAATACTATCAAGACCCAGCCAGACATTACCCAGTAGAATAGGGGAGTAACCAAACCAAATTTAAAATACAGAACCCTAGTAGGCCTAAATAACTTGCAATGAGTAACCAAAGCAGATCCAATAAAGAGTACAAATTCAATAAAGTAAAATTGTATTAACTTTATTATACCAAATTGTATTAACTTTATTACACCAAATTGTATTAAACTAAAGAGAGAAAAAGGGCACAACCTCTTACAGTGATTAAAGTGGTGATAAACCACTTAAAGTGGCATAATAATAATAGTTACACAAACTATAGTTAAATAGTGTACTATTATTTATAAGGAAGTGTTCAGTTATTATTAACAGTAGGGATAAATGATTTATCATACAGACAATTGTTAAACAGTGTGAATAAATTAAAATTGTTAAACTAAGTAGTATTATTAAGAGTTTTGTTATACATTATAAGAGTTTTATGTTACCATCTAATTAATTTAAATTAATGTATCTCAAGGGGTCAAAGTACAACTACCATCAACCATTATAAATTGTTTCATCAGATATCTGGAAAATTCACTAAATACTGTACTAGGATTTTACAGGACTAAACCAAGACATGTTTAGTACCAAATTATTTGTAATTTTTTAATTAATAACTATATAAACATTGTATGAACCTTTAGTATATAGTGATAAAATAATAAGCTAAAGGCAAATTGTAAAATATAAAGTAATTAAGCGGTATTGGTCATATAACCCTTGAACTGTGCATCAGGGGCCAATCAGAATTTAAGAAATTTTGGTCAGTTCGATGACAAAAAGAAGAACTTACACTTGATTGTTAACTATGGTTGAAGACAGTTGAATAGTGCTCACAGAATGATTATGTAACTAAATTATAAAACCCAGGAACCAATTTGGAAGAAAAAATATAACCACAATAGAAGATACCGAAATTATGAACTAAATTCACATCATCAAAAAGAACGAACACTAGTAAGAAAAATCAAGCGATTAACAAGACGCACAGTTAAATTCCACGTATAAGTAACGTATAGTACCATTATTCTAATTGACAAAATTATTAATCCAATACGAACAATCACTGGTCACCTCAATAACTCACACCAAAAATAATCACTAGTGGACATTTCATAAAGTGAAACACATTATATAAGAATCAGTGAGTACAAGGAACACATTTATTTAAAAAAAAACATTGGTACAAAACTTCATACATTATCAGAGACGGACGAAGGCGGCCATGATGGTGACGTCATTCTAGGACCAGCATGCTCTGCACGTAGCAGACTGAATATCGCCAGACATTTTTGTTGGTCTGAATACTTTTTGTAACTCTCACATTAGATTATAAGCATTAGAATTATTTGTAATATACTCTATATTGTTATTTATTATTTAATGGAACCTTTCGTAGCAGCCAAAAGAATTCCCACATTATACGTTTAACCCATTTTTTACTATTCAACGCTGAGATACATATCGATTACTACTAGCGTGTATATCGAATGCAAAATTCCATCAACTTGAATTAAATTGCAAAGATTAAACAATAATATTAATAAATCATATCCATGAGTTCTTATTTCTTGAAGGTAAGATATAATCAATATTTATTCTATACTTACGAAGATTAAGAAGACGTCGAGGAGTCGTTGGAACCTTGAAAACTACAACACCAAGATTAACCTCAACGAATAAGGTTAAGACTAATATCGAAAGTGAACGTGGAGAATTGTTTGGAACAACTCGACCGCTATATTCAATTTAATTTCAAACAGATTAACTGACGAATTAAAATAAGTCAAATCTAATTATTAAACAAGGCAGAATAATTCAATCATTAAAATTATATAGGAAATCACTTCACACAAACACGCAACATAAATAACCACTGGACAACTGATACACTTAGAGCAAAAGTTTTCTTCATTGAACAAATGACCTTTTATTACAAATTAAACTTTAATCATACCACGTAACACGTTTTAACTATAAATTGGCGCACCAACTAGTGAGGCTTAAATTAGGGAAATAACAGGTAAGAAATAAAAACAAGCAAAGTAATTTCCTAATTTTTAGCTGGCGACTGCTATAGGTTCCAAAAAACAATAAGAATGCATAAAAGGGCGTCGTCACTGAGACAATAATAATAATAATAAGGAAGGAGGCCGAGAAGGAAGTAACATCGGTTGAGGATGTGGAAACGGGGGTGGACAAGGAGGAAGCTAGAGGAGAACCAAATTGGCAAAAAATAATGGAAGTAATGGCCGAACAAAGTAGGCAAAATAACGAAAGTTTGATAAAACAAATAAACGAGAAAATGGACAGAAATAAGGAAGAAACGAATGACAATTTTAAGAAGCAGAAGGAAGATTTAAAGCAAATTAATGAATAATTTGATAGCATCAAGGAAGATAACAGACAAACAAATGAGAAAATAGACGGTATGAAGGAAGAGATTAATGAGAACTCAAGGGTACAAAACGAGAGAATGAGCGAAAATTTAATAAAACAGACGGAGGAGAGATTTGACCAAAACAGAGAAGAAACTAATGAAAATTTTAAGAAACAAAATGACCATAACAATGAGAATTTAAGACAAATCCAGGAGGAGAATAAACGGATAAATGAAAAAATCGACAGCATTAAGGAAAGTACTAATGAAACCTTAAGGCAAACTATAAGCGAAAATAATAACCAAATAAAGGAAGAGTTCAGACAAATCAATGAAGAGAATTTAAGAAGAATTAATGGGAGGATTGAACAGGTAAATGATACAATTAACCAGAAGATGGACAAAATCGAGGAGGAAAGGAAACAAGAAATAGCTGACACTAATGAGAGATTGAGAAAAGCTAACGAAACCATTACACAAAATAAAGTAACGGTAAATGCCAGAATAGACCGTGTCCAAGAAGATAATCGTATTCAAATAGAAGGAATACAGAAGGAACAAGAAACAAACCGGAGAAAGGTGTGACAATATTAACACTACAGTGAATAATTAACTGGTCAAGTACGCCAAAACCAAGAAGAAATTGAATTAATTAGAACCAGACCAAATAATATCACTTATATTTCCACAAATGAAAACAGAGAAGGGATTAATTTTAAAAATTATCGTAGAAACCCCATGGATTCCTAGCCAGAATAGATGAACATTTTAACAAACATAGAATAACTATCTGGAACTCGATCAGAGAGATGTTACATGCGCATTTTAGGGAGATTACGGACAACTGGTGGACAGCAACCAGGAATGATATAATTGACTATACACAATTTAAAAAATTATTTAAAGAAAAATATTGGTCCGTATCTATACAAAATATTATCAGGGACAACATCTGTCAGGGAAGATATGACGTAAATAGAGGTACATCTCCAACTACTTACTTCTGGGGAAAGGTGTGTTTGGCTAGACATCTGGAGCCAAGAATACCTGAGGAATCCCTGGTAACTAAAATGGCATACCACTATGATGCAGGAATTGCCAGAGCACGTCTGTGAAGTCAAATTAAAACGGTACACGCAATGGCTGACTTGTTGGAAAATTACGAGCACGAGGGTTACTACAAACGAAGCAGACAACGAACTGATCAGTGCGGTTCAAGAAATAATAACCATGGAATGAATAATCATAACAATAATAATATGAATAATCGAAATAATTATAATTTTAATGGCAACGATCGTAATCAAAACCAAAATGTTACCCCAAATAATAACCAGGAAGTAAACTTCAATCGTAATCCAGTCAATACTTATAGTAACAACAGGTCCAATCAAAATTACAATCCTGGTAATAGAATTAACAATAATTATAATAATTACCGGACCAATCCGAATTACTATAATTTTAGAAATAATCCAGAAGTTAATGCCAATTGGAACAACCAGGGTAATTATAATAATAATAATCATCCATACCGACCCCGAATCAATTATATTAGTGCTGAAGAAGGGGATTACTGGAGATATCAACAACCACGGAGGAACAGTTTTGACAACAGCTATAATCGAAGAGGAAATACCAGAGGGATGAATCACCAGGAAACTCGAGCAAGAAGTCAAAGCCAGGAGGACTTCCGAGAACCGAGGAGGAGTGAACAAATCAACAACCGAGAAGGTGAACAACAAGGAACCAGCACAACATTCCAGGCAAATCAACAGTCATGCCCGGACAATAACCATGATGGCATTAATTTAAAAGGGGGGAGGCAGTGATAAACCCTCGCGACCCCTCACTGCTCCTATCTACTGGGTATAAAAATAACCAAATTTTAAGGACTGATAGTCAAAACCTTACTATTATTTACAACTACTATTTGAAGAATCTTCGAGAAGAACTGTTTGAGGAAACGGTGACAAGTAGAACCAACCAGCATAATGAAATTTTATACATAACAGCCAAAATTGAAGGAATTCCCACACGAGTAATGATAGATACTGGTGCAAATGTGTCACTTATTAACGACACTGAACTGGAGAAAATACAGAAACAAAGTAAACATACAATACCCACCTTACCTGTCAATAATGTTATCTTAATAGGTGCCACTGGGCGTCAAAATAGAACAGTGCGAAAGCAAGTGTCATTGGAACTAGAAAGCAAGGGTGTTACAGTTAATGTTATATGTCTGGTCGCAATCGGCCTACCATTCGAAATATTAATCGGATGTGATATGCTGAGGAAATACTCAGCCATTATTGATCTGAGCAAGGAGCAAGTGTCCTTGAGCTCAGAAGGTGCAGTGTGGACGGCAGAGTTAATAGGAAGCGATGGTGCCCCTCTGAACTGTACCCACCACCAAGTTAGGGAATTAAATTTTTTAAGGAATGACACCCAATGCAGAAAAATAATCTATAATATGACAAACGACGACCTGTGGAACAGTAAATTACAGGAGATAAGAGAGTTTAACCACCAAGGCACAGATAATTTGACAGCAAAACAAGTAGATCTCATTACCATATATAAGAAGTATAAACATGTATTTTCAGAAGAACCGGGAAAGGTAAAAAACTACCAGTGTAGAATACAATTTAAAGAACCAGCAGAATTCCACAGAAAATCCTACCCTATACCATATTCATTGAAGGAGGCGGTTAGGGCTGAGATTAATAAAATGTTATTAAATGATATAATTGAGCATAGCCAATCACCATATACTAGCCCAATAGTAGTGATACAGAAGAAAAGCGGAAAGGTTCGACTTTGCTTGGATGCCTGTGAAATAAATAAACAGATAGTAAACGATCGCACGTCACCTGGAGAAATAGAAGAAATTCTAAAAAAGTCCCACGGTACAAGATTTATCAGTACATGGGACACAGTTTGTGGTTACTGGCAGGTGGAGTTGCACCCGAAAAGTCGACAATATATGGCTTTTATTTTTGAGGGTAGAAATTACCAGTTTAAGAGACTGCCCTTTGGATTAGTCAACTCGGTAGCAGTTTTTGTACGGTGTATGGACCAGGTACTGGGTCAGGAAGCACTCCAATTCACCACAGTTTATGTAGACGACCTGTTGATTACATCATCCAACTGGGAGGAACATTGTCACAGAGTGGAATATGTACTGAGTAAGTCAGCAGAGAACAACATAACTCTAAAACTCGAAAAATCCAAATTAATAGTGAAGGAAGTTCAATTCTTAGGATTCAATTTGACTGAACAAGGGATTTCCCCATCACAAGAAAAGGTTACTGCCCAGAAGTTCCCACAGCCGAAGAATAAGAGACAACTCCAATCCTTCTTAGGACTCTGTAATTATTACCGGAAGTTCCAACGCAATTATTCCGCATTAACATCTAAATTTCAGGAACAGCTGTCTTCCAAGAACAAATGGATATGGGGACATGAAAAAGACGTTATATTACAACAAATAAAGGATAAATTCTTAGAGACCGTAATCCTTCATCACCCAAATTTTAATCACCCATTCTTCTTAAACTGTGACGCAAGTGATGTCAGTCTTGGGACTGTATTGTACCAAGAGGATGAAGAAGGGAACCATTTAGTCATCAGTTTCGCCAGTCGGGTATTAAACCACTGTGAAAGAAGATATAACGTCACTGAAAAGGAACTGTTAAGCATAGTCTTTGCTTGTAGTAAATTTCGGACATACATCTTAGGATATCCTGTAACAGTTAGAACAGATCATAAGTCCATATTATTTTTGAGAAGTTGTAAGCTGAGTCACGGAAGGCTTACAAGGTGGATACTCGCCTTGCAGGAGTATAATATCAAATGGGAATACATTCCAGGGAGTCTAAACGTGATAGCAGACATGTTATAACGAATAAACCTGGACACCCAGACATTTGAGGGAGAGAAGGAGAAGATTATCAAGGTGTACAACATTCTCAACAGTAGATCAGATCTGGAGGCATTACTACAAAATATCAGAGCCAACCAATTATTAGACCCAAAATTAATAAAAATCAAGGAACGCTTGGAGAACCAAAACACTCCAATAAACCAATTCTATTGTGAACAGGATGGTATCTTATTCATAAAAAATACATTGAACCAAGAAGACTGGAAGGTAATCATTCCCAGAATCATGGAAAAAGAACTAGTGTTGGAATATTTAGTGCAATTATGCTAATTATTATGAATTATTAAATTATCCAATTATATATTAATGAATTGGGTCTAATTAAATTTGTATGCCCCCACGATTGGCCTCACCATTTATGTTTGACTGAATGGGGTTGTAATTAAGTAAATTATATTTGTCGGATTTGACTCAATATAGTTATCAATCAATATGATTTACATGAGCATGTTAATCTGACATTTCAATGGGCGATTTGTGTGTGTCCACTGATAATTAGCATAACTCTTGAGACTCTTTGTAAGTTACAAGATAAAATCACTTAGAACATGATAAATTAATTGTTGAGGTTAATCGCAATAATGAACGCAAGATATATGTATATATGTAATCATTACTTATTTATTATATCATTGATTAAGTAAATTACTGAACCACAAATGAAATTATGTCCTGTAAATACATAACAAAACACATAATAACATAAATCACAACAATATTCGTTCGTTGTTTCCTGAAAACAAAACATACAATACTATCAAATACAACACGATAATATATATATATATATATATATATATATATATATATATATAAACAATAAGCAATCAAATATATTTTCCTAGCTAAATGCGTTCATTAATGCCCCAGATGAATGACTTTAATATTAACATTATTAAATTTATGATTTATATAGATTTATATAGATCTCTTGGGAGTAGTTCTTTGAAAAGAAGAGACAGTGCAGTAGTATGTATCAACTAGCATTTAAGAAACATAAGGACTTATCTTGTAAAAGGCTTATCCACAAATTCCATCGGTGTAAGATTACATCCGTTGATGGGTTCCTTGTACATGGTAATCACTATTGATCGAAGAGCACTTCACTTTCACTCAATGAATATTCCACTCGCGTTATGTATAGTGTGGTGTTGGACTTTCTCCGCTGGCGTTAAGTGTTTTACGGCTTCATGTGTTAAGATGCAATCATCGACACTGAAGTGGTTTGTTTTAAAGTCTGCTGTGTGCGTGTTCGGGTAGCTAACTATTTTGTCTACCTTGGACGTAATGTATGCAATGTGCGTATTAATGTTTGTGTTAATTCACTTAGTTCATATGCCCAAAATTGAGAATCATTATGGTTGAATAGTGTCTGAAATCGTCACCACTGTTTTACTATCGGATTGTTACTCACTCGCATTGCATTATGTTGCGTGTCGGACGTAGTCTAGAGTCACGTATACACTGGTATTTAACGATAGTTATGTCTATTCGCACTGTTGATTACTATGGTAAGTTCGGTAACTCATATAAACTATCGAACATACGTTTTGTAGAACTGCGTTTGAGTTGAATGTCTAAGTCCGATTAAGACCGCGACTTGGTTACAATTTCACTGATTGATTAACCGAGTTGAAAGCTGAGTAAGTCGTGTAAACTATTTCTACTCCTACTACTGTTACTTCCACTTCTATTACTATTACTGTTCAAATACTACTTCTTTACTACTACTCGGGTCCGCGTCCTCGCAAACAGTTTTTATCAATCATTCTCTCCCAGAAGGCAATTTTCTCATCTCTACGCCTTCTGCCGTTGTTGATAGGTTCATAATTTCCTACCACCTTGTAGATTTTTGTCATCAGTTTCCTGATTCGTCGTTCAAGTCGTCACTACTCTCTCCACCAGTTCCTTTGGAAGATGCCAAACTCTGGTTGGTCGTCGGGCATCCCCGGAATATCCCAACGACGAACGTTGTGCTGATTCTCAGAAACTAGAGCAATTGCCCGCCTGTCCAACAACCTTTTGTTTCCACGTTGTCGAGGCACTCTGATATAGCTTTTGTTAAGAGTCTGCAGTGTCTTGGTCAATTGTTCATTTACCCTTCGCTCGTTCCGCCAATTACTAACTCTTCGTTGGGCGTCATCCCTAGACGGGTCCCACGCTTTCTAGTTGTAAATCTGACTTGACGTCAGGGCGTGCTTTCCTGCTGGGCTGTGTATGTCTCTAGTATTCATTGAATATCCGTACTCTTGTCTACATATTTGTCAAGCTTTCTCTGCACCCTTTGTTACTGAGTGTTGCATTCATACGTGTGCTCGTTACAACTTAACCCCACAGCATGTGTTCCATCTCACTTCTGCGTAACCAGGCTACTGGACTATGCCGTTTTTGTCTGGTTTGTTTGGTGTTGTAAATCGTAGCTAACTTCGTGCTGTCAACGACGTTCCCTGTTTTCTATTGTTGCGTGTACTCAGACGTTTCTTCATTGTTTTCCCACTGGCGTCAGGTCTGACGTGTGTCTAATCGTTCTTATTTACGACTCGGGCCTGGTACTACAGCTCGAGTGTGCGAGCGTGTCTCTTGATCATGAAATTATAAATTTTTAAAATTTTGATCACTATATTGTCCCCAAATTGGATTGGATGTTGGATTAACAAGAGACATCTGATCCAATTTCTGCGCTCTGTCCCAGTCATGGACGTCTGCCTAGGAGTGGTCATGGTTGGATGACCTATATCTCTCATATGGTGCAATTAATAGTTATTCCCTATCTTGGGGTCTTACATGATTATATGAATTTATTGCCGCTCATCTGAGTGAAATGAACGTATTTTTTACATTCTATCCGTCTATGCAGATTATACAATATTATTTCATGTTGATAATTGAAATAAAATATTTACATCTACTCATTAGACAGTTTGTTTCGTTTTTAGCTACATTCTTTCATTATACATATATAACATGATAAATTAGCTGAAGATTAGCTAGCAATTAAATCAATCGATCGTACATCGATGGATCACATAACAACAAAATACTTTTAATTCACTACTAGTGTCTCATAACTATAGTCGCTAAACAAACAAATACATACATAAGATTAACTTGTGACACATATTATAAATGATTACATTAATAAATGAAATATGTATAATTAATAAACAATTAAGGATTCATCCTACCTCATGATGTATACCTAGACGCTTATTCCTAAAGTTACAAAAGAATTGTCTCATATTTAAATTATTAATTGTATCAGCAAATTACTCGATTCACTACATCTTTATCAATTTATTACTTCACAATTATTTATTGCCCTGTATCATTGTATCATAAATGTCCCTTTGATACATGGTACACGTTATCAAATTACTCTATACACATTGATGCTTAGATACCTAATTAACATTGTAAACAAAGAATACATCGTGATCACAAACACAATTGACATTGAAGTTTGAATTAAACACAGTATAGTAAAACTTACATCATCCTTTGGCTAGCTGGACTGGTCTCGCGGGACAAATTACCTGATTCATGTATTCCGCTTTGTAGTCATCTAGCAGCCGGAGTCATTATTATTTTCTTGTATAATCTGTACCTCTTTCGCCGGCTCATAATATGCCTTAATTTGTTGCACGTTGAATCTTCCTCGTACTTTATCGCTGTCGCATTCCACGAGCTCGTACGTGGCCTCGCCGATGATACGGTTGATCTTATAAGGTCCTGAAAATAGTTCAAAGAACATGTCGATTTTTTTCAACATAGCGTCTGATTGATGGTACGTTCTTACCAACACCTTGTCGCCTATTGCGAACTTCGTTATCTTCTTACTCTCGTTGCAACGCTTCGCGTGCTTCTCCCTTTTCTCCTTGATTTTTACAAATATATTATTCTCGTGCTTTCTTTCACTGTTAATGATCCCTTTGTCCAAGCATTGTTCCCATGCTCGTGTCAGTCTCATACCGAGGTGTGCTTCATGAGGGGTAATTTCGATTGTCTCGTGGTACACCTCGTTCAAACACGCTTCGATTGTCTTTACGTATTGGGACCATTTAGTATGTCGGTCATTCATGAAAATTCGGAACAAGTTCCCAACTTGCCGGTTAATCCTCTCGGCAAGATTAGTACAAGGGTTTCGTATTGCGGTAAACTTTGGTTGGATGTTTAACTCCTTTAAACCGTTGATCCATTTTTTGGAAGTGAACTGGGTCCCGTTGTCCGTCAAAATGGCCCTTGGTTGTCTGAACTCTTCACAATAAACTTTTATTCTCCGCAACGTCGTGGTGGTTGTTGCTCTTCGGAGGGTAAATAACTTAACGTATTTTGTAAAATTATCTACTATTAAGAGTAAATATTTAACGCCACCTGCTCCTGTCGGTAGGGGTCCATAATAGTCCGCGCTTACCAGATCTCCTCTTGCTGTAGGTATCACTGCGCGTGTGCTACCAAACAGCTCTTTGTTGTTGGTGTCCTTACACTTCTGCCAAACGTCGCATGCTTGGATATAAGTTTTGACCCTCTTCAACATCCGGTCGAACGTGAAATGTTCCTGGAGCATCTTCATGCACTTTTTCGTCCCTAAATGTCCAAACATCTGATGAATTTCAGCGATTATGTCCCTTGATACGTTATCAGGAACATATAGCTTCCATTCGTTCCGCTGCCGCTTATATAATTTATTATTGACATATTTATAAAATTTATTTAAATTTTGGTCTAAACTTCCATCCTTAATTTTATTAATAATTGTCTTAAGTTTGTCATCTTCTATTTGGTGTTTTCCAATATTTTTGATCAATTTTCGTACTTCGAGTTTCATCTTAACGGTGAAGTGATTGACCAAATATTCATGCGTATTGTCATGAACTTCGTCTAGTTTCGTATTGTGTGGGTACCTGCTTAGAATGTCTGCTACGATATTGTCTTTGCCCTTGCAATGGATGATATCGAATTTATATTCTTGTACAGCGAGAATCCATCATGTAATCCTCGAATTATTCACATGGCATTTGTTCAGAAATGTCAACGCCTTGTTGTCAGTTATTATTGTCAACGGTTGACCGAGAACATACATGCGGAATTTTTCTAAGCACCTAATGATACTTAAGAGCTCCTTTTCTGTGGTATAGTAGTTCTGCTCAGCAGCCTTGAATGTTTTACTCGTGAAGGCAATCACGCCAATCTCCCCTTCTTCATCAAGCTGATAAAGTTTGCCCCCCGTATGCGTAATCGCTAGCATCACATTGTATGTAGTACCTCTGGTTTGGGCACGGAAATCTTAAAACTACGGTGTCCACAAATAAGTTCTTGACTCTCACAAAGCAATCGTCTAATTCAGCTGTCCATGAAAACTTGCGATCTTTCTTCAATAATTCATGTAGAGGTTGCGTGGTCTCAGCATATTTACTTGTGAAGCGGTTATAGAAATTAGTGAGGCCTAAGAAACCTTTTAACTGTTTCTGATTCTTGGGCTTCGGGAAATCCATAATGGCTTTTACTTTCTCTTCCATAGCTTGGATGCCGCGTGTTGTCAGTTGGTATCCAAGATACGAGATTTCTTGTCTGAAAAACTGTGATTTATTGAGGTTAACGGTCAAGTTTGTTTTGTTGAGGTTGTTTAACAGTGCTTCCAAATGTGCTAGGTGCGTCTGAACGTCGTTAGAATAGCATAAGCAATCATCAACGTATATTAGCGTGTTTCTTTTGACATCTTCATCCAAGGCTGTATCCAATCCGCGTGTCAGAGCCGCTGAACTAGTACTAAGGCCGAATGGTGTTACAGTGAATTGGTAGCACCTTCCCTCATACATGAACGTGGTATACTTTCTGCATTCTTGCTTCAATGGCACCTGCCAAAAGCTACTGGACAAATCAACGGTAGATAGGTAGCGCATCTCACTACATCTTGCCAAAATTTCGTTGATCGGGGAAACGCCTTCATAATCGGATATCGTTACGCCATTTATCTTTCTTGCATCGAGACATAAACGGACCCTTCCATCTCTTTTGATGACTGTGACGAGTGGATTTATGAACGGACTCGTGCATCGTTCTATCACTCCGTACCGCAGCATCCTGTCAATCTCATCCTTTACCTTTTCCTTATATGCAAGTGGTATGGGACAACCCTGTTGAAAGTAGGGCATCCTGTCCGTGACTTGAAATTCATTCTCGTATCCTTCTATCCTCCCCGGGCGCTCCCTGAACATTCTCCTATTCTTTATAAGTATTTCCCTCAATCGTTCCAATATCTCTTCATCTTGACAATCCATGCTTCCTATCTTCTTGTTGATATTCCTCAGAATCTCTTCTTCCTCTCCATTATTTAACAGTTCGATGTTCATGATGGGTACGGTGCGCACCTCTTCATCAGCTGCATTCCTTAATTCAATCTTCTTATTTCCGATGTCGATGCGACATCCCACTTCCTGTAAAAAACTTATTCCTAATATGCATGGCTTAATGAGACCTGGTATAACCAAGAAAACACGTTCATTCTTGATTCCGTCAATTTCAATATCACACAGTACCTGCTTTCTGATTAATTTGGATTTATTCCCAACCGCACTAATGATGAGGGATTTTGTCATTGGTAAAATTTCATATGGTTCAATGTCCTTCTTATTCACGTTGAACCACTCTTCTGATAAGCCGTTAATGACAGAGCCTGTGTCAATCAATCCCGACACCGTAATGCCGTTGTTAAATGTAATAAGTATTTCGGGACACTTTAATATTTGTTTATTAATTTCCTCGTCATATTCTTGTAGCAGGTCATTCCTCAGATCCGGTAATAAAATGTTGACATTATTGGTGAAGTTGTGTCTGTTTACAAAAACTAAGTCGCTCGCTGTGCAGGGGTGTTTTTTTTTTTACCATTGTTGTCGGTATTCGTCCTTGGGGTGGTGTCATCGGTCGCCCTGCTCGTGCCTGGCGCACTGTTAACGAAATCAACAGTGTTTATTCCATTGTACTGCTTGTCCCCAAAACGATTTCCTTGTGGCCTCCCCTGCCAAACTTGTTTTTTGTCACTTTCGCTTTTATTTGCAAAGCTACCCTTCGGTCGGTTGTTAGTTCCGCTTTCCTCTTCATTAGCTAGCCGATAATGTGTCCGTCTGTTATTTCCATTGTTCGGCTGAATACTTGTGTATTCAGTGAGTAAAGCTTCAAAGTTTGGTATCGTGGTGATCCCGCGCGTGATTACAGCGATCTGCAGGTCACGACCAAAATGCCTAGAAATTTTTCTTATCAACTGTCTATCAGTCAATGTGGGAGTTAATTGTCGGCTTTCTAATAGGATCCTTTCGATATACTGGATAGCCGTAATCGGTCCGTGCCACTCAAATTTCCCGTATTCAAGGTTATCACGAATGATGTCTTGTCGCTCTAATCCCCAATACTTCAACGTGAACGCCTCCTTGAACTCTTCAAATGTGGATATCTGGTCCCTGATTACGCGCCACCATATACTAGCGTCCTTTTCCAGGTGCTTCCCGATCCATTTAATGTCACTATTCGAGTAATACAATTCCTGGAACTCCGACAATTCTTTCAGGAACTCCATCGGGAATCTGTCGGTTCCATTGTATTTAAGTTCCACCTGTACTTGTCCGTTGACTGTTCTACTTGGTCCAGACTCCCCTTCGGTTATCTGTCGCCGCAATCTTTCTAATTGACACTTCAGTTCTTGAATGTGGGTTGTCCTCTCTTTGACGTTTTCGTCCAGTTTCTGTTCTGTCGTCTTCTGTCTGCCATCTACTTCTTCAATTTTTTGCTGTAGTGTGTTGTTTGTTTCTCCTAGTTCTTGTTGCTGCTGCCTAAGTGTGTGGTATAATTTGGTTTTTAGTTCTTCTTGTTTCTTTTGGTTATTGCCGATGTGTGATTCTAATTTATTGTGGACCTTCTTAATACTGGTTTGTGTGTTTTATGCGAGGTTCTTTACTTCTTGACGATCTGACTCCCTGGTTTCCCACACTTCTTCGAACCTTTTAGTAGTGTCATCCTTTAATCCTTTCATAGTGTCCTCCTGTTTGTTCAGGACTTCACTTATTTTGTCGTCACAAATGGTCTTGTAGTCACGCATTTCCGCTTGCATTTGCGCGAGCTGTTCGGCCATCTGTCGCTTGACATCTTCTTTATGACTGTCTAGTTTTTCTTCTAGTTTGTCGAATTTCTCACTCTGTCTGTCGAATTTCTCATTAATTATAGCGATATTTTCGTTCTGTTTGTCGAACTTCTCATTTTGCTCCCTTTTGACTTCTTCTAAATTTTCATTAATTACTTTCATGAAATCCATCAGTGAATGCAGTGTCGCATCTTCTTGTGGTTGTTGGGACTCCGGTCCCCGCGCTCTGACCTCTGATGTCTCCTCAGTCATGTTTGGTTCGACCGTAGAGTTTTCTTCTCCGTTATCGGGTACACCCAACTGGTTGTTGATGTCGAAGTTCATACTGTCTGAACTACAGCTGGCCATTTTAGCTTTACTCCTTGTTAACATACAGTCACCAGTCAAGCTAACCTTACACTATGAATATCTTATTGTATTATATTATTTTACTTAATCTAACTACAACTACTGCCTGCTCTCTTTTGCCATGCGATGGGCGCCATTTATGTTTAGTGCAATTATGCTAATTATTATGAATTATTAAATTATCCAATTATATATTAATGAATTGGGTCTAATTAAATTTGTATGCCCCCACGATTGGCCTCGCCATTTATGTTTGACTGAATGGGGTTGTAATTAAGTAAATTATATTTGTCGGATTTGACTCAATATAGTTATCAAATCAATACGATTTACATGAGCATGTTAATCTGACATTTCAATGGGCGATTTGTGTGTGTCCACTGATAATTAGCATAAGTCTTGAGACTCTTTGTAAGTTACAAGATAAAATCACTTAGAACATGATAAATTAATTGTTAAGGTTAATCGCAAAAATGAACGCAAGATATATGTATATATGTAATCATTACCTATTTATTATATCATTGATTAAGTAAATTACTGAACCACAAATGAAATTATGTCCTGTAAATACATAACAAAACACATAATAACATAAATCACAACAATATTCGTTCGTTGTTTCCTGAAAACAAAACATACAATACTATCAAATACAACACGATAATATATATATATTGTCACGACACAAATAGCCAACCCAGTACCAGGGATAAAAAATATATTTATAAATGTAAACTGATTGATTTTAATTAAAATATAAGGAATATGACACGACAATACGACGACTTTAACCTAACCCAAGTGATTGACCCAACATCAAGAAACAAATAAAGAAGGGAACCACAAATAAACAACGAGAATAAGAAAGTGATAAACCCAAACCAAAAGGAAACAAATTCCACGGGTTTAAATGACCCCAAAAATGTCCAAAGAAACGGATGAAAAAACCCAATATATTAAACAAACAAGGAAAACGAAAAGGAGGGAGACAAGCAAAAGTGAAAACCAAGAATGGTTCACCAAAACAAGTAAAAAAGCACTCAACAAGAACATTGAAACCAAAACAATGGTTATCCGGAGAAAGGAGAGATAATGGTTACTACCCATTAAAAAGGCAACCTAAACCACAGATAAAAATTGTTATTAGTTAGTAAGTATTAATTATTAAGTATTAATTGTCATTAGTATTAAGTCATGAAAGAGAAATAAGTATAGGGATCACCCACTATAAAACAAATGATATAAACAGTGATACAGTGCAATAATGTAGGTGTAAGAACCCCAAAGTGAAGTGTGACACTAGTGAAGTTATAATTAACAATAAATAATTTACAAGTGAAGGTAAGATAAAGGTTGGAAATTAACAGTGAATAAATAGCTGATGAAAAATAGTATTAAGTGTGAATTATAGTATAAGGTATAGTAAACACTAGAAGTGATGATGACTTTTTATTTAAAAAAGATGTTCAATAGAGTTAAGTTTAATTATAGCTGGTAGTAAGTAAAAAGGGAGGATTCCAGAATAGAATAAACTGAAGGTGTTACCATGGAGGGAATATAAAAATTTGTTTAGAGATTAAGAAGTCAAAAAACTAACAAAGATACCTAAATTATAAAGGACTATTATTGATTTAATAGAAAGTGATGTTGTTTATCACAACAAAAATAATATGTGTTATAAACAAAAAAATTAGCAAATAAGGATAAGTTAGAAGGGAGTGATGATATTTCTTAATCAAAATAATAACTTTAATAACTTATACAAAATTGTGTTCATGTTAATGTTATGAAGAGGATATGGCTGAATGAAATGTGCAGTCCATAAGCCTAATATTATGTTTTAAAGATTGAAATAGAGAAAGCAATATTGAACAGTAAACAACACACCTACAGACTCAAAACACAACACAACTAATAAAAATAACAAAGTAAAGCCCAATAGGCTGAACCAAAATGTGATTTGAACGAAATAGGTAAATTACTATAATGGCTACTCAGGCCTAGAAAAAACATAACTGTCAGAACCAAACAACCAAAAATTATAACAAATTGAGTAAGAATTTAGAAAATCTGAGGTGAAGGAATCACCAAGAATAAATTGTAGATCATTTATAACACAAAATATTGTAATAGGCATTATTATACAAAAAGAAATGTAATTAACAAGCATTAACATAATTGTAAAAACTAAAAATCTGAAATTACCCAAGCTTGTGGGGTATCAAAATAATCTATGAACGAGAATAAATACTATAGTGACAATATTTAATAACCAGGAAGGAAGATGGAGGAATAACAGTAATCAGAAGATATACGAAGAATTCGAATTTTGATAACAATACATCATCTCAAAATCAGCCAATCAGAATAATACCGTTACTATGGAAACGGCGGCTGAAGACGAAAAATACCGTTGGAATTAAGATGAAGTGAAGCGTCATTAAGCCAAATAGTTATTCAAAGTTCTTGAACGTGATCATTGAAGAAGCAGATGACCACTGTAGCAGATATTTCAAGACCCAAGACCAATTAAATAGAAATTATCCTTGAAAAGAATGTCAAAACCCATGACGAAAAAGATGCCACATTCAGTGAAGCCCAAAATTTATGAAAACTGAATTTATGCAGCCAAATCCTATCTCGAATCAACTACGAAGGCCTAGACACGTTGAGGTGTTAAGTACTATCCAATTATTTATTTTCCACCAACCCTAATCACTTTAAATAATTTTGAAAGGTAAAATTACCACACTATAGAAACAATATTTCTCTTTCATAGAATATTTGAGCAAATTAAAACTTAATAGAAATTTTGTTAACATTGAATAACCTAAGAATTAAACACGAACTTACAGAACACTTTTACGACACAACACAACAGATTGTAACAACACACTTTATCTTTCATGTACACTTAGATTAAGGTAATTTATATTTTTATTGTAACCATTGGAGTTCTTTAACTCATAGCCAAAAGGATCCACAATTTGTGAAACCAATTATAACTGTAACAAGCCTAACGTAAACAATGACGCTAGGTTAAATGGTTTCTAAATTACTTCGCCGACCCTGAAAGCAAGATCTCGTGTATCAGTCGGAGCAAATTGATAATTGTTTTATTGTAAATGTAAATGTTTTCAGTTATCACCCATTAAAAATATTTATTACAGGGAGTAACCAGCGTTATCATTTCATAGGGAGTGCTATATAGTAATTACTTGTGTTTAAGAATAAATCATAGCAGTAAGCAAGTTGTCAGACATACAGCAGAAGCGACGATTGGGACGGCTGTGCGAGCGGGAACTATTCGAATGCACCAACCCGCAACGCTGATAACTTGTTTAAACATAATTTTTAGTTGTTTTGTAAAACGACTTGGCGCCACCCGGGATTATCACACCTCCTATGAATAACAGGTAAGGTTACTGCCGTAGTATACAGGTGATCATATCTACGCTACGAACATCGCTAGCCACAACATTACTGTAACGACCCGGTGCGAGGCAAACGCACTAATTATACATAACATATACAAAATGTACACATTTTGCAGGTACGTCTTATATAATTCGTTACAGATTGACGAATACCAGGTGAGGATTGAAAGTAGACGGGACGACCGCAATATATAAATTTGTTACAGATTGGCGACCAACCGGTGAGGCCGTAAAAGAAGGCCAACAGCGGCTATGAAGAGACACTCAATGGTTACCAGGAAGGACACACAGAAAGGAATTGAAGGTGAAGGCCAGCCAGAAGAGATGGAAGAAATTGAAGAAATAATCGGGGAGCTAGTCGAAGAGGACGTTCAGGAAAACCAACCAGGAAATCCAACTCAACCAGAACCGGAAGTGGAAGTAATGGTAGGGGACCAACCTAGCAAACCCACTCAGAAAGAAGACCTGAGCACGCAGGAGATGTTCAGGATGATGATGGAACAAATGAACAAAAACCAAGAGAAGACTGACGAAAATTTTAAAAAACATAAAGAAGAATTGAATAAAAAATTAGATTTATTGCAAGAGGGAAGGAAGGAATACAGGAAATTTTTGGAGGAGAACATAGAGCTCCTGAATAACAAAATAGGAAGCAGCCAAGAGACGTTAGAAAAGAAGAGTGAAGAGCTGAGGAAGCAGATAAAAAAGGATCTTGACGTGTTAAATAACAAGATTGATAATAATCGTGAAACACTCCAAAAACAATTGAAAGAAGAAGGTGAGAATACGAAGAGAGAATTGATGCAACAATTGGCGGAGTGTCGAGAGGAGCTAACAAAGAATATAAATGAGACAAACAACGCTGTAATACAAGTCCATGAAAATTTCAACAATCAGATAGATCTCGTCGAAGAGAAAGGAAAGGTCAGAATACAAGAACTTTATAAAATCACCACTGAAGAGAGCACAAAAAACAAACGGGAGGTGCTTCAGGAGCTGAAGGAGAGGCACAAGGAAATCCAGACTGATGTCAGCGAACGCGTTGAAAGGGTATATACCACTATCAACAAGATTGACGAGAAAACGCAAGAAAATAAAGAAAAAATTAAAGAAATCAGTCAGAAGGGGAAACAGATGCAAGAGGAACTAGACGCTTTGAGGGAGAAGCCTTGCAGTAGCACTCACATCTTTACCAATGAAAATAGGGAAATAATAAACTTTAAGAGTTACCGAAGAAACCCTATAGAATTTCTGAAGAGGATGGAGGAGCTCATCGAGAAGAATAAGGATACCAGATGGACGACGGTGAGAAGTTTAATCGATGAGATGTTTCGAGACACGAACGACAATTGGTGGACAGCCACACGACCAGAAATCAGCTGTACACAAGAGTTCAAAACATTATTCCGTGAAAAATACTGGTCAGAATCAACCCAAAATGTGGTAAGGAATTACATAAGCAACGGAAGATATGAGCCACAGGCTGGGGATACACTAACATCTTACTTCTTGGGAAAGGTTTGTCTAGCTCGAAACCTCGAACCAAAGATACCCAAAGAGTCCCTAGTCATTCAACTGGGATATCACTATGAAGACGCCATACAGAGAGCCAGGAGGCAGGGACAAATAAAGACCATACAGGGAATGGCCAATTTACTGGAGGACCACGAAAACGATAAGACAGTATCATCGTAATCGAATGGTCAATTTGAGGTATAACCGGGGGAATGAAAACCAAAACCCACCTAATAGCAATCCGTCTAATAACAAACCCCAGTATAACTATCCGAGTAACCAAAACCGGAATGATGGTAACTATCCATATAGGGGAAACCGCCCAAATTATAACCAGGGCAACCTACCGTTTAACGGGAATAATCAAAACAATAACAATTACAGGGACAATGGACCAAACCAGCATCCCAACAACTATCCCAATAACAATCATAATTATGGGAATAATAGTAGTAATACAAATTATCAAAATAATAATAGAAGAGGGAACGGAGATAACCGAAATAATAACAATCAGCAGAGGGTAAACTTTATAAGAGGGAACAATCGAAATAATCAAGAAAGGCGTTACACGAGACCACCATCCAACGAACAAAACAATGATAACGGTCAGAGTAATAACCCGAACCCAAGGGAAGAGACTGCAGAAAATATCAGACAGGTAAACAATGTTGTTGGAGTGAGATCCGGAAGTGGTAACCAGAGAAGGGATGCGCCATCCGGAAGTAACCAGCCAGAAGAAGAAAACTATGACTGGATACCTTTCAGTGATAATCCAGCGGAGAATTTTCAAATAGCGTACAATAAACGCAACCCGCCAGAACTTAGGATTCCATCGAGGAGTAATGGGAACCAATCAAACACCTCTCAGGGAGGAAGGCAAGTTATCAATGAAGAAGAAGAAACGACTGACCGATGGAACGCATAATAATGCCATGAGATTATCCAGAATAAATGTTCAACCATCTAACATTTGAAGGAGTAGAGGAGAAAGCCAACAAAGAGTGTAATAGGAAAGAGAAGGCAATAATGAAGGAAGGAAAAGGAGAAGTCGACTTACAAAAATATAATAACAAGGTCCAACATATAGTAATAAATGAACCATATGTCATAACCAAGGACAATGGAAACAACACTTACGAGATAAGTAATATAACCACCAAAAAAGTAAAAGGAGTGTACAACCAAGCTTCCATAAAGAAGTTCTATGAAGAAAGCTAAATAACTGGAATACGATCATCCAGAATAAGTGTGACTATCATACACTTGAAGGAGAAGAGGTGCATAATAATGAAGTGTCGAACAAAAAGGAGAAGGCTATAATATGGAATGGAAATGATAATATAATAAATCCACAACCGTGAGAATTGAATTGATACCAAAATAAACTTAGATATAATAAAATGTACGGCCATATGCCATCACGAAGGACAAGTAACTGTAAATAAAATACAGATGCCAAAATTCAAAAATTATGTGAGCACAACTTGCAACAACATTTCGATGACTTATGAGGCCTAAAATAAAAAATATCAAAACAAAGGAATGAGTTACATAAATTCCTACTAAGTGAAATCAACTTACAATCTATTAAAAAGTTGATGTGTGAAGTATATGAAATAATTAAACAAAATATACCAAAATAGGAATGCGCTACAAAAATTCCTATGATGTAAGAAAATTAACTTGCAAAGATTTAATACAAACTGAAATATACAAAAATAAAATCAAACCAAAAAACTGATAAGATAAATACCTGAATTATAATAAATCAAAGGTATTTAGAAAAAAAAAAAAAAAAAATCTAAACTGGTACGAAGAAAAGAGGGAGATTATGATGTATAAAACCAATATACAGATATGGCTAAAGCAAAATCCTGCTAAATGACTAAGAAAAAAAAAATGTGTCTAAGACAATTAAAATGATCACAATGAGAAATTGGGGTATTTTGATGGGGTATCAAAATAATCTATGAACGAGAATAAATACTATAGTGACAATATTTAATAACCAGGAAGGAAGATGGAGGAATAACAGTAATCAGAAGATATACGAAGAATTCGAATTTTGATAACAATACATCATCTCAAAATCAGCCAATCAAAATAATACCGTTACTATGGAAACGGCGGTTGAAGACGAAAAATACCGTTGGAATTAAGATGAAGTGAAGCGTCATTAAGCCAATGCAGATGCAAAAATTTGGAAGAGCGTTTTTTCAGTATAAATCATACAAATAGTTATTCAAAGTTCCTGAACGTTTTCAGTTATCACCCATTAAAAATATTTATTACAGGGAGTAACCAGCGTTATCATTTCATAGGGAGTGCTATATAGTAATTACTTGTGTTTAAGAATAAATCGTAGCAGTAAGCAAGTTGTCAGACATACAGCAGAAGCGACGATTGGGACGGCTGTGCGAGCGGGAACTATTCGAATGCACCAACCCGCAACGCTGATAACTTGTTTAAACATAATTTTTAGTTGTTTTGTAAAACGACTTGGCGCCACCCGGGATTATCACACCTCCTATGAATAACAGGTAAGGTTACTGCCGTAGTATACAGGTGATCATATCTACGCTACGAACATCGCTAGCCACAACATTACTGTAACGACCCGGTGCGAGGCGAACGCACTAATTATACATAACACATACAAATTGTACACATTTTGCAGGTACGTCTTATATAATTCGTTACAGATTGACGAATACCAGGTGAGGATTGAAAGTAGACGGGACGACCGCAATATATAAATTCGTTACAGATTGGCGACCAACCGGTGAGGCCGTAAAAGAAGGCCAACGGCGGCTATGAAGAGACACTCAATGGTTACCAGGAAGGACACACAGAAAGGAATTGAAGGTGAAGGCCAGCCAGAAGAGATGGAAGAAATTGAAGAAATAATCGGGGAGCTAGTCGAAGAGGACGTTCAGGAAAACCAACCAGGAAATCCAACTCAACCAGAACCGGAAGTGGAAGTAATGGTAGGGGACCAACCTAGCAAACCCACTCAGAAAGAAGACCTGAGTACGCAGGAGATGTTCAGGATGATGATGGAACAAATGAACAAAAACCAAGAGAAGACTGACGAAAATTTTAAAAAACATAAAGAAGAACTGAATAAAAAATTAGATTTATTGCAAGAGGGAAGGAAGGAAGACAGGACATTTTTGGAGGAGAACATAGAGCTCCTGAATAACAAAATAGGAAGCAGCCAAGAGACGTTAGAAAAGAAGAGTGAAGAGCTGAGGAAGCAGATAAAAAAGGATCTTGACGTGTTAAATAACAAGATTGATAATAATCGTGAAACACTCCAAAAACAATTGAAAGAAGAAGGTGAGAATACGAAGAGAGAATTGATGCAACAATTGGCAGAGTGTCGAGAGGAGCTAACAAAGAATATAAATGAGACAAACAACGCTGTAATACAAGTCCATGAAAATTTCAACAATCAGATAGATCCCATCGAAGAGAAAGGAAAGGTCAGAATACAAGAACTTTATAAAATCACCACTGAAGAGTGCACAAAAAACAAACGGGAGGTGCTTCAGGAGCTGAAGGAGAGGCACAAGGAAATCCAGACTGATGTCAGCGAACGCGTTGAAAGGGTATATACCACTATCAACACGATTGACGAGAAAACACAAGAAAATAAAGAAAAAATTAAAGAAATCAGTCAGAAGGAGAAACAGATGCAAGAGGAACTTGTCTTATACAATTCGTTACAGATTGACGAAACCAGGTGAGGATTGAAAGTAAACGAGACGACTGCAATATATAAATTCGTTACAATATATATAAACAATAAGCAATCAAATATATTTTCCTAGCTAAATGCGTTCATTAATGCCCCAGATGAATGACTTTAATATTAACATTATTAAATTTATGATTTATATAGATTTATATAGATCTCTTGGGAGTAGTTCTTTGAAAAGAAGAGACAGTGCAGTAGTATGTATCAACTAGCATTTAAGAAACATAAGGACTTATCTTGTAAAAGGCTTATCCACAAATTCCATCGGTGTAAGATTACATCCGTTGATGGGTTCCTTGTACATGGTAATCACTATTGATCGAAGAGCACTTCACTTTCACTCAATGAATATTCCACTCGCGTTATGTATAGTGTGGTGTTGGACTTTCTCCGCTGGCGTTAAGTGTTTTACGGCTTCATGTGTTAAGATGCAATCATCGACACTGAAGTGGTTTGTTTTAAAGGCTGCTGTGTGCGTGTTCGGGTAGCTAACTATTTTGTCTACCTTGGACGTAATGTATGCAATGTGCGTATTAATGTTTGTGTTAATTCACTTAGTTCATATGCCCAAAATTGAGAATCATTATGGTTGAATAGTGTCTGAAATCGTCACCACTGTTTTACTATCGGATTGTTACTCACTCGCATTGCATTATGTTGCGTGTCGGACGTAGTCTAGAGTCACGTATACACTGGTATTTAACGACAGTTATGTCTATTCGCACTGTTGATTACTATGGTAAGTTCGGTAACTCATATAAACTATCGAACATACGTTTTGTAGAACTGCATTTGAGTTGAATGTCTAAGTCCGATTAAGACCGCGACTTGGTTACAATTTCACTGATTGATTAACCGAGTTGAAAGTTGAGTAAGTTGTGTAAACTATTTCTACTCCTACTACTGTTACTTCCACTTCTATTACTATTACTGTTCAATTACTACTTCTTTACTACTACTTGGCTCCGCGTCCTCGCAAACAGTTTTTATCAATCATTCTCTCCCAGAAGGCAATTTTCTCATCTCTACGCCTTCTGCCGTTGTTGGTAGGTTCATAATTTCCTACCACCTTGTAGATTTTTGTCATCGGTTTCCTGATTCGTCGTTCAAGTCGTCACTACTCTCTCCACCAGTTCCTTTGGAAGATGCCAAACTCTGGTTGGTCGTGACGAATGTTGTGCTGATTCTCAGAAACTAGAGCAATTGCCCGCCTGTCCATCAACCTTTTGTTTCCACGTTGTCAAGGCACTCTGATATAGCTTTTGTTAAGAGTCTGCAGTGTCTTGGTCAATTGTTTATTTACCCTTCGCTCGTTCCGCCAATTACTAACTCTTCGTTGGGCGTCATCCCTAGACGGGTCCCACGCTTTCTAGTTGTAAGTCTGACTTGACGTCAGGGCATGCTTTCCTGCTGGGCTGTGTATGTCTCTAGTATTCATTGAATATCCGTCCTCTTGTCTACATATTTGTCAAGATTTCTCTGCACCCTTTGTTACTGAGTGTTGCATTCATACGTGTGCTCGTTACAACTTAACCCCACAGCATGTGTTCCATCTCACTTCTGCGTAACCAGGCTACTGGACTATGCCTTTTTTGTCTGGTTTGTTTGGTGTTGTAAATCGTAGCTAACTTTGTGCTGTCAACGACGTTCCCTGTTTTCTATTGTTGCGTGTACTCAGACGTTTCTTCATTGTTTTCCCACTGGCGTCGGGCCTGACGTGTGTCTAATCGTTCTTATTTACGACTCGGGCCTGGGTTTGTCAACTCGAGTGTGCGAGCGTATCTCTTGATCATGAAATTATAAATTTTTAAAATTTTGATCACTATAAATATCACATAAGATACGGGACATATGGGTGCAGTAAATGTAATGAAAGCATTGGAGGAAAATTGTTACATCAAGAGCATACACAGGAAAGTACAAAATTATATAAAACCCTGTCATATTTGCCAGTTAGTTAAAATTAATAATGAAAGAAAGGAAGGTATAATGATACCGATATCATCAGAACAAAAACTGGAAAAATTATTCTTTGATATATGCGGACCATTTCCTCGTAGCGAAGGTAGAAGCCGTTACAAATATATTATAATCATTATGGACTACTTCACCAACTTCACCAAATTGTATCCAATCAGTCGAGCAACTACGCAGAAAATTCTTGAAGTTATAACTACTCAATACATCCCAGAAATAGGAACACCCATCTCAATAGTTACAGACCATGGTACACAATTTCGAGGCAGAAAATGGAAGAATACCTTGTTAGAGCTGAACATCAAAAGTTACAAGACATCAGTATACCACCCCAGTAGCAATCCGTCAGAAAGAGTACTGAGAGAAGTTGGTAGAATATTAAGAACATATTGTCACCACCAACAAAGGAAGTGGCCCGAGTACTTATCAGCCACAGAAGATTTTCTAAAATTAGCATATCATCCATCAATAAATTGCACTCCATATGCTGCCATGTACGAAAAACAACCACCTAGAGAGATCCAAGTATTAATCAAGTTTCCTGAGACTCAACAGTATCAATTTAACAAGTTAAAATTTTATAACGAAGTGATAGAAAATCTGGAAAAACGTAGAAACAAATACCAGAAAGTCAGGGGTAAAATAATTAAATATGAAGTAGGAGAGAAGGTGTTATTAAAGAACAGGGAATTGCCTAGCACTCTAGAAGGAATATCAAAGAAGTTATTATTACTCTACATAGGACCCTATACAGTAACAAAAAACCACAACAACAAAACGTACGAATTAACCGACCCCATTTCAAAAAAGATCAAGGGCAATTATAATCAACAATCCATGAAGAAATATCACGAGGAAGAAAAAGAAAATGTAACATAAGTAATTATGTCCTCACACCTAATGAAGTGTTCAGAAATAATTACTTCTGAAGGGGGGCAATTTGTAATGAAATAGAACACTGTAAAAAATAATTATACTGATAATCATGAAACCCTATCCAGAGAGGGAACACAAAACAATGCAATAACTAGTTAACAGAAAATATCCAATTTTGAAGATCAGTAAGGAACCAATTATGACTCAACAACATCAACCTTTGACTTAATTAATACTATCAAGACCCAGCCAGACATTACCCAGTAGAATAGGGGAGTAACCAAACCAAATTTAAAATACAGAACCCTAGTAGGCCTAAATAACTTGCAATGAGTAACCAAAGCAGATCCAATAAAGAGTACAAATTCAATAAAGTAAAATTGTATTAACTTTATTACACCAAATTGTATTAACTTTATTACACCAAATTGTATTAAACTAAAGAGAGAAAAAGGGCACAACCCCTTACGGTGATAAAAGTGGTGATAAACCACTTAAAGTGGCATAATAATAATAGTTACACAAACTATAGTTAAATAGTGTACTATTATTTATAAGGAAGTGTTCAGTTATTATTAACAGTAGGGATAAATGATTTATCATACAGACAATTGTTAAACAGTGTGAATAAATTAAAATTGTTAAACTAAGTAGTATTATTAAGAGTTTTGTTATACATTATAAGTTTTATGTTACCATCTAATTAATTTAAATTAATGTATCTCAAGGGGTCAAAGTACAACTACCATCCATTATAAATTGTTTCATCAGATATCTGGAAAATTCACTAAATACTGTACTAGGATTTTACAGGACTAAACCAAGACATGTTTAGTACCAAATTATTTGTAATTTTTTAATTAATAACTATATAAACATTGTATGAACCTTTAGTATATAATGATAAAATAATAAGCTAAAGGCAAATTGTAAATTATAAAGTAATTAAGCGGTATTGGTCATATAACCCTTGAACTGTGCATCAGGGACCAATCAGAATTTAAGAAATTTTGGTCAGTTCGATGACAAAAAGAAGAACTTACACTTGATTGTTAACTATGGTTGAAGACAGTTGAATAGTGCTCACAGAATGATTATGTAACTAAATTATAAAACCCAGGAACCGATTTGGAAGAAAAATATAACCACAATAGAAGATACCGAAATTATGAACTAAATTCACATCATCAAAAAGAACGAACACTAGTAAGAAAAATCAAGCGATTAACAAGACGCACAGTTAAATTCCACGTATAAGTAACGTATAGTACCATTATTCTAATTGACAAAATTATTAATCCAATACGAACAATCACTGGTCACCTCAATAACTCACACCAAAAATAATCACTAGTGGACGTTTCATAAAGTGAAACACATTATATAAGAATCAGTGAGTACAAGGAACACATTTATTTAAAAAAAAAAAACATTGGTACAAAACTTCATACATTATCAGAGACGGTCGAAGGCGGCCATGACGGTGACGTCATTCTAGGACCAGCATGCTCTGCACGTAGCAGACTGAATATTGCCAGACATTTTTGTTGGTCTGAATACTTTTTGTAACTCTCACATTAGATTATAAGCATTAGAATTATTTGTAATATACTCTATATTGTTGTTTATTATTTAATGGAACCTTTCGTAGCAGCCAAAAGAATTCCCACATTATATGTTTAACCCATTTTTTACTATTCAGCCCTGAGATACATATCGATTACTACTAGCGTGTATATAGAATGCTAAATTCCATTAACTTGAATTAAATTGCAAAGATTAAACAATAATATTAATAAATCACATCCATGAGTTCTTATTTCTTGAAGGTAAGATATAATCAATATTTATTCTATACTTACGAAGATTAAGAAGACGTTGAGGAGTCGTTGGAACCTTGAAAACTACAACTCCAAGATTAACCTCAACGAATAAGGTTAAGACTAATATCGAAAGTGAACGTGGAGAATTGTTTGGAACAACTCGACCACTATATTCAATTTAATTTTGAACAGATTAACTGACGAATTAAAATAAGTCAAATCTAATTATTAAACAAGGCAGATTAATTCAATCATTAAAATTATATAGGAAATCACTTCACACAAACACGCAACATAAATAACCACTGGACAACTGGTACACTTAGAGCAAAAGTTTTCTTCATTGAACAAACGAAATTTTATTACAAATTAAACTTTAATCATACCACGTAACACGTTTTAACTATAATATATGATATTTTTTTCTATTTTATGGCTATAATTTAATTATTATTTTTTTATTTCATGAAAATTTAAGTACCTAGCAATATTCCTGTTCTAACTTTACATAAATCAATATCCAACATGACCTAGTTTAGTTTCAATTAAGCTTAAAACTGACATTTTTTGACATTTCTTATAGGCCTTATTATTATTCACATAATTATAAATTAAATGGCTTACAAGTCGTTTTATGTTAACATTGTCCTTAAATAAGATTACTCATTTCATCATTATTCTTTGTCTTTAACAATTTGTTGTTACAACACACCGATACTGATTAATTTACATTTTATTTGTACTGTGTCCACTGTTAGGCATTATATTACACATTTCCAATAAAGTCAATTTTATCCTCTGATCATTACATTTACTATTATATGTTTCTGTGATAATTATAATTAAGTATCTTTATTCTAAACTGACTAATCTCTGTTAATTTTATACAGTTTTATTTAATTTATCATTTTGGATTTGATTACATAGTAAAAGTTGAATTTGGCCTAAAAATCAGTTTTGCTTTGCTACTGATATTATAACTAGTTTGCTTCCTTATTATTTCTATGGTTTACAATTTAAAAGATATTATGATTATTTCCTTGCCTTTCCTACCTTAACAAAACTTTAGCAATAATTAATGTTATTTAACTATAACAAAACATTTTATAATCTAACATTTTCAATTACATATAATGAAAGTTCATGTTTACACATTTATATTAATATAAAACAATCCTTATATATTATATTTAAATACTCTATTACAATTAATAACATTTCAGACATTTTCTGTCTTTCACTATTATAGTTTATATTGGATATCACTTTCCTTCTCACTGAGGCATTCTTTATCACCTACACTAATGGTAGCCTTTAATGCTTTCTACTTAATATTCTACTCTTTACCCTGGAGTTATCTCTATATTTAATTTACAATCTTTAACTTATTTGTAGTGTATCCTGTAACTTGGGTTACTGGGATTTAGGGTTTTGTCATTATTTTGAATTTAATTAAATTGTACATATTTGTCATGAGATTTGGGAAGTAACCTTCCCTAATACTAAACTCCTTGTACTAAGCTTGAATTAGTCAGTTCTTTATTTCTCCTTCAATGAGTATGTTATTATTTTATGTTTGGATCCTTTGATATAGTTATTTTAATAAGTTACCCATGATTATTTTTCATTACTGCTCCTTATCTTACTGGGTATACTGCTGTGTACTGGGGTTTTAATCACCATGTGGTTGAACGTATATTGTTTTATATTGATTGTTCCTTTTATTTGGACCAAGAGTTTTTTTTTTTGTTATAGAGTCTATTGTCAGCATTTGATTTACTATAATGATCCATTTATTTAATTTATTTTTAACCATTTTGTTATTACTCACTACAGATTGTTTCTTCCTTTTCTTTTCAAGGTTGTATTAAGTTATATTCAAGGTGAAAATTCTGTTATGCTACATATGCTCTCCTGTAAAAGTGATTAATTCAGATCATACGCTCAGTATGGATGAAATAATTACTTCCGATTCTTATATTTACCATATTTTTATTCGTTATTTCACTTTATATACCTACTTTTCCACTATTGAGCTCTCAGTTGATATGTATATCATTCATTTGCTTCCTTATTTATTAATAGATAATCCTTAATCTTATATATATATCATTATTATTCTATATATTTTTCCTTCCTTATTTGGTGCTTCATCACCGGGAAGTTCACTCCCTAACATTCCCTATCATGTGAGTTGGATCAGATCAGATTGGCACAATTTGGCTACAATTTCTGCTGTCCTATACTTCACTTAGCTGAGCTCAGAGGAATCATCATCTCTGCTCAATTATAAGACTGATAGAATATATCTACATCCAGTCATAAAAAATAAAAATCATTAAAAGTAGTCTCTTTCGATTAATAATAAACATCCTTGGATTCTTCACTTCATAATGGTTCAGATTAATTAATACTTTTATACATTTGATTCTTCTTCTATTTTAAAGCTCAATTCATATTATGTGGCTTACGTATAGGGTATAATATTCATTTCATCCTTTCTTTGCATTCTTTTTCTTTGTTTGTTGTTGGTATAATCTGTCTCTTGTTTACATAGTAATTAGCATTTATATAGATTTTTTTTTTATTCTATTGCTCATGGCATAACATTAATTCCTTCCATTAATTATCACTATAATAGTGGTTATTAAAATAACATTATCCTTATGGTCCCAGGTTTCAGCTTCTGGTCTTAATACTTGGTTCTTATTTGGTTGGTTCTTTTTCCTTGTTGCTTCTTCATCAAATTATTTTCATTGTGAGTTTGATTAAACTATTTTGGTTAAATTATAAAAACATTCTGGTCTCCTTTTCCCTTCTTCATTTAAAAGTTCTGTATCATTTTTGGGTTAAAACAAAAAATTATCTCATTTACATAGTTTGTATTAGTTGTTACTGTTATCATATAGTCACTGCATGGATGTTTATATACTAACTGGATGCCCGACTGCCAACCCTGTATGCTTGCGAGAGCTGAAGCAAGTGTGAGGTCACGCCACCATCTTTAACCCGGGCAAGAGATCTCGAGCCCACAGTTCTACCTATACAACTGGTACATAATTGTGCCATTAATTACGCGACAATTAATTATTTTTTGATGATAAATACATGCTATGGTACGTCCTGAATAATACGATTTTTTGTCAAACCCATCAGCCCGAATGGTAATTCTCACTTACCTGTTGTTTGCTATTTCCACTCGTAATCAAAGAATTTATTAGCCGACACCGTGGGATCATAGTGTTATGGGAATGTAAAATGAAATTTAAAAACAAAAGTTTCTCAACGAAGAATTAGAAATAAAAGGCTGTATTTCCAACTTTCATTATTATTAGGGCTATTTATCTGTATGAAAAGGTACCGGTACTCATCAGGAACTCGCGAGTTCATATCCGGGGGAGGTAGATCGATGTAAAAGTTTGGAAAATTCTATAGAGATAAATGCAATTATAAATCTTGAGAAACTTGGGCTTAAAAATGTGCCAGTACTGCATACCACCAGAAAAAGCCATTATTAACTGAGTTTGTTGTTGTTATTATTATATTATTATTATCATCAATCTATATAAAATAAGCTGTTGTCTTCCTTTCAAAAATGATATTCAAAATAAAACAAGAAAAACATACAGAATCTAACCCAGTATGCTGGTATCCTTACTTTGTTCTCAGAAATGTGGCCAACCCAGTAAAATGGTTATTAATAATTTTACAGGTTTTTGATTATTCATTCACAACTGGTGTTTTTTAATAATGGCTTTTAGAAGAGAGTACATAATGATAATAAACAGAATGAATGTGTAAACTTATTGACAATGAATGTAAAATGTAAGTGTTAGCCATAGATTACCATAAAACTTAGGCATTAGGTTTTGCTGGCCAATATCATGAGTTGTAAGAAATTAAAAATTCCACTACTAAATAAAATTAATTAGAACTCTGTGATTTTCAAAATTTGTCAAAAATCAATGGAAACTCGATTATAACTAAACTTATTTAATTACATATTTGGTTGTATTCTGTGACTAAATAAATCTTGTTTGCATTATAAGCCATTTCGCTCGACTTTGATTTCATGCGTTTGCTAAACATTTTGCGTCTGGGAGAAATGGGACTATACCTTCTGTTTGTGTACACCTTGTTGTTATATGCAGTGAGATTTAATAATTTTGTACTGTAACGCAGAAGCAATTAGATGACTGTTTAGCTAGATCTTACTGTAGACATTGTTCGGTTATTTATTCATATAATTAAGTGTCAGATTATGCTGAAAGACTTTTAGTTTCTATGTTGGAAGATATGTTGTTTGTATGTTAGTTTCGTATTTTGTATTGTTTTCGAAGTCATAAGTCAAGCAAGCATTAAATCAATTTACACTCCAAAAGGTCCGCACAAATCAACCTAACTCCACGTCTGTTTACCTTTTTTTGCCCGCTTTAAATATGGCTGCCGTGATCAGATTTGCTTCACTAGAGAGCGCCCTGTCGGGCATCCAGTTATATTAACATCCATGAGTCACTGTTACAATACAAGTTGTGACATAGTCTTTACAGCTGTGGTAGTTTATTATGGGTTTTCCTTTTTCAACACTGGTTCTTATGAATACTTGTTATACTTTCTTCTTATGACGCTTTTAACATTCATGGATATATTTTTTCTTGTAACATTAATTTACTCAATCTATTGATATAGGTTTTCCTCATTATCTACTGGAACATGTTCTTATTTATTTTGACCCTGGAGAGTTTGAGAAAGTTTATATATTTGTACTCTGTTTATTCCAAA
Organism: Magicicada septendecula; assembly: GCA_034769895.1. Classification (NCBI taxonomy): domain Eukaryota; kingdom Metazoa; phylum Arthropoda; class Insecta; order Hemiptera; family Cicadidae; genus Magicicada; species Magicicada septendecula. Next base: position 1,188,266,098 of record CM068367.1, on the reverse strand, counting down.
ATTCTTTTATATAAGAGTTCGTTCAAATTATTAGTGGAATTTGTTCTTACGTGTTTTTTTGTTTGTTTGTTTTTCTTCCTTCAAAATTATTTCGTTCAAGTTATTTCTGTAAGTTGTCCTTACGGTAATAAGTTGTCCTTTTTAGGCATTTTCTTTCACAATTCGTTTCCATAAGAGTTCATTCAAATAATTCATGTAAGTTGTTGCCCTTACGGTACTTTTGAATTTTGTTAAACCTTTTTCTTGCAAAATTCCTTTATATAATAGTTCTTTCAAATAATCCTTGTAAGTTGTTCTTACCATTTTTAGAATTTAGTTATTAATTCTCCTCTAAATATTTTTTGATTGACAATTGATTATAGGTGCCCTTTGTCTTGTTTGAATTAATATCCTTTAATACATAAGTGTTGTTATTATTTTTAATAATCATATATGGTCCGGTATACAGCAGTAATAACTTTTTGGTAATGCCTTCCAAGGTACTGGGTAGTTCCTGATTTTTCAATAATACTTTTTCTCCGACTTCGTAGTTTATCACCTTCTTAAAGGCCCTTTGATATATTTTATGTCGCCTTTCCTGGTCTTCGGCCAATTTATTGTAAAACTTCATTCGATTAAATTTATATTCATGATTTACGGGAAATTCAATGATTTCTTGTATTTCTCTAGGAGGTTGTTTCTCATACATTGCTGTATATGGTGTGATCCCTATAGCGGGGTGATGTGCTAAATTAAGGAATTCCTCTGTGGCTGACAAGTATTCTTGCCATTTTCTTTGTTGATGGTGACAGTATGTTCGCAATATCCTCCTGTAATGGGGCGAAAAGGGGTATTCTATTTTGTTTTATTTTTTATTAAATGTATTCAAATGTATATGTGCCCAACGCAGCAAGTCCCATACGCAATACGGTTTTATTCGGACAATGAACAATGACATAGCTGTGCGAGCGAGGTGTTGTAATGGAAGCCAGTACAATTCCGAGAATCCAGTGTTGTGTTACACCCAGAGTACGCGCTACACCATCATGCGTGCAGAGGACGCTACGCAGCCTGAAACGAAGCCAACAAAAATGGCTAAATTACAAAATTTGGTTCGCCACATGCTTGATGCTGACGGAAGTACCGTGATGACTCCGCCCACCTAAGTCTCTTGACTCGTGGCAGTGAAATATCGTCAATACCTAACACACATGGACAACACCGTACTTTGTGTAAGTTGACGAACATTTTGTGGCAAGCAGGCTGTGTGTTCCGTTTTGAGCTACAGTTGAGTGCTTCACTTTTGGTTGACGCTCTGGGCAGTCGACGAAATAGCTAGTCCCCGGCCGGGGTGAATACACAAGTTCGCGAACGTAAAATCTATTCAAACATAGTCATGAAGTGTTAAAGTTCAGTTTAAACCAATAAATTTTGACGGCGTAACAACATCTCAAATCGCAAATAAGTGTAGTGAAGCCAGAAGATTCAAAATGTAGTAAATGAACAAAACATTCGAACATATACGCAGTGCGGCTCGTGGTCAGCAGCGACGCCAAGGCTAAGTAGTCGACTACCAATTACCCTGTATAAATAATTTCAATTTTTTTTTGGGCTAATTAAATAAAATGGGGTTTTAAAACGGTATGAATGAGTGAGTGTGGCAAGCTGGGTTGACCTTATTTAGATTGAATAATTAAACCAGTAGAATATATATAGAATAAAAATGTGGTAATAATGTTTTATGTTTCAATTAATGCTTGTAAGAAATGCTTTAACGCACAATTGAAGGAAGTAATAATGTACTAGTGTTGGGAGAAATGGTAAATAGCACAGAAGTTTAAAGTAATATCAAAAATAAAATAAAAGATGAGTTCCAGTATATAATTGAGCGTAGCGTACATTATTGATGTAACCTTAAAATCACGTTGATATTCACAGTTCGTGCGAAGAATCCTGGGCTAAGGTAGGTGAGATGTTTACATATTATTTTATAATTGTGTATTAATTATAATAGCACACTCCCAACCTCTCGCAGCACCCTTTCCGCAGGATTACTACTGGGGTGGTAAACAGATGTTTTGTACGTTCTTGATACCTAAGGTGATCAAAGTATATTTCCACCTCCTTCCCTTAAATTGAGTTCCATGGTCGGTGATTATTGATGCAGGTTTTCCTATCTCTGGAATGTAGTAATTGGTGATCACTCCCAAAACCTTCAAAGTGGTAGCTCGGTTCACCGGGTATAATTTTATAAATTTGGTGAAATGATCCATCATTATTTCTTTTATGAATTTGCTAACTGCTATAATTTTTATTGTTCGACTAAGCTTTTCGTCATCACTGACATCTTCAGGTCTTAAACAACCTATTATTATGATGTATTTATAACAATGGCGTCCGCCACTACGGGGAAATGGCCCACAGATATCTAGGAAAACCTTTTCCAGCTTTTTTGTGAAGTAACTGGTATCATTATCCCCTCTTTTCTTTTGTTGATCGTCTTTATCAACTGACAAATAAGGCAGGTCTTAATATAGTTTCTTACCTTTTGATTTATATTCTTTATGTGGCAATTTTCCTCCAACGCCTTTATCACTTTCATTGCCCCCATGTGACCATATCGGAGATGATAGTCTAGGATGATCTCTTTATCAACCTTAGCAGGGATTATTATTTTCTATACCTCTTCATCAAGAGATGTTTTAATGAATAGTACTTCATTACGCACGCATGCAATAAAATCTGGTTATGGTATCATCTTGGTTGGATAGACGAAGTTTTATACTGTTTAGTTTCGGGTCAGACTGCTGGTGTATGCTGATGTCCCGTACCACTTTCTCTAAATCAGATCTGTCCTTGATAATATTGTATATCTTCAGTATGCTCTCCTTCTCGCCCTCGAATGTCTGTTCTTCCAAATTCACTCGTGATAACACGTCTGCCACAACATTCTTACTTCCGGGAATATACTCCCACTGTAGATCATATTCTTGCAGGGCAAGTACCCACCTGGTCAATCTACCGTGGCATAACTTACACCTTCTTAAAAATGATATAGATTTATGATCTGTACGAACTGTCACCAGATATCCCAGAATATAAGTCCGAAACTTCCCACAGGCAAAGACTACACTGAGCAGTTTTTTTTTCCGTCACGTTATAGTTCTTCTCGCATTGGTTAAGTGTCCTCCTAGTGAAACTAATGACTAGATGGTTGACATTTTCGTCTTCTTGGTACAACGTGGATCCCAGACTGATATTACTGGCGCTGCAGTTCAGGAAGAAAGGTCGGTTAAAATTGGGATGATTAAGCATTACTACCTCTAAAAACTTATCTTTAATTGACTTGAATGTCTCGTCTTGTTCTTGACCCCATCGCCATTGATTTTGGCGGATAACTGATATTGAAACTTGGCCGTCAGCTCTGAATAATTATTTTGAAATTTTCTATAGTAATTACATAGGCCTAAAAATGATTGTAGTTGCCTGCTATTTTTTGGTGTAGGGAATCTCTGTATGGCGTCTACTTTCTCTGATGAAGGTGATGTTCCTTGATTATTCAGCTTGAAACCCAAAAATTGAACTTCTTTGGCAATAAGTTTCGATTTATCTAGCTTTAAGGTAACATTATTATCAGCTAGTTTCTTTAAGACATGCTCCACACGGTAACAATGTTCCTCCCAATGGGTTGAGGCGATCAACAGATCATCAACATATACAGTTGTAAACTGGAGCGCTTCTGGTCCGAGTATTTGGTCCATACAGGCTACAAAAACGGCTACTGAGTTTACTAAACCGAAAGGCAATCTCTTAAACTGATAGTTGCATCCTTCGAAAATGAACGCCATGTATTGACGGCTTTGTGGGTGCAACTCCACTTGCCAATACCCACACACTGTATCCCATGTAGTAATAAATTTAGTTCTGTGGAATCTCTTTAATATTTCATCAATTTCCCCAGGCGAAGTGCGATCTTTAATTATCGTTTTGTTGATTTCGCGTGCGTCAAGGCAAAGTCGGACCTTACCACGTTTCTTCTGAATAGCCACAATCGGACTGGTGTATGGCGATTGGCTGCTTTCGATTATATCTTTATTTATCATATTTTGGATTTCAGCTCGTACAGCTTCCTTCAACGATTGTGCTATCGGGTAGGATTTACGGTTGAACTCCAAACAGTTCCCTGAATCGGATTGTACACTGGTAGTTTTTGATCTTTCCTGGCTCGTCGGAAAACACGGCCCGATATTTTTCATATATTCCAATTAATTGATTTATTTGGTTCTCAGTCAATTTTTCAGTTGTATTAGTGCACTGGAAATCCTGTATCGCTTGTATCTTTTGGTCCCACAGCTTATTTTCGGTATTTTGGCATACTGATTGGTTGTCTGGTGAGTAATCTAACAAATAATTCACTTCACTCGTGCGGTTGAGAGTTTGTCGGGAGTCTACCATCTCACTATTTATTAAGTTGGCTACCCAGGTTGAACCTTCTGAAAAGAGTGATACCTTCTCTCTGCACAGGTCAATAACAGCAGAGTTCCTTCTTAATATATCACACCCCATTAGGATATTAAATGGTTATCCGGCTGCAATGAGAAATACCATGTCCAGACTTACACCCTGACTGGTAACACTTAGGGATACCTGTTTTCGTATCGTCTTATCTTGCCGACCAGTAGCTCCTACGAGTACTATGTTATTAATGGGTAATACTGGTAGTGTTTTGCGACATTCCTGCTGTATCCGGTCTAATTCACTGTTATTAATTATCGAGACATTGGCTCCTGTGTCTATCATAATTGGAGCAGAAATACCTTCGATTTCTGCAACTATGTAAATGATTTCATTGTTCTGATTGTTAATCTTTGTATCATTTTCTTCTAATAAATCCTTACGAATATCTTTTAAATAATTATTATAAATGATAGTAAATTTTTGATCTTCCTTTTTAAAAAAACTCGACTCTTGTCCATACCCAGTAGATCAGTAAAGGGGCAGATCTTGTCCAGGAGCAGTAAAGGGTTGTAATTGTTTATTACTGCCTCATCTCGTTTAAATGTTCCGTATCATTACGGATATGGCTGATAGCAGCGTCAATCTGGAGTCCTGGAACTGCTTCATTTGGTTCAATTCGGTCATCTAGCTGTGCGTCATTTACTGGTTGTCTCCTTTGATTATCCAGGCTCGAACTGCGTCTGTGTTCATATCCTCTATGATTGTTAACTCCCTGGTTTACTTGAGGTGTTTCATACTCATAGAACCTACTCCTCCGCTGATGCTGGTACCTCCGCTGGCCACTACCTTCTGCTCTGATATAATTTACATGAGGTCTATACGTCCTATGGTTATTATTACCTCCTGCTGGGTAATTTCTATTATTGTTATGATAGTAGTTGTTATTGGGTGGGTTTGGGTTCCTCTGACCATTTGAACCATAATTATTATTATTATAATAACCATTTCTATTTGGTTGACGGTTATTATTTTTATTATTATCATTATTATTATTCTGATTAATATTATTATTATTATTGTATCCTACATTATCCCGGCTCGCGGAGCTATAATAATAATAATTATTATTATTATTGCCGTTCTGATTATTATTATTATTCGTATAGTTGTTGTCATTTCTAAATTCAGGTTTCTCATATCTCCTCCTACTTTGGCGGTAATAGTCTTCGTGTTCGTACATTTCGAGCAACTCCATCATTGCTTGTACGGTTTTAATCTGACTGTTGCGGCGAGCTCTTATTATGTCCTCCTCATAATGGTAGGATTATAGGATGACCAAGCATTCTTCGGGTATTTTGGGCTCTAAGTGTTTGGCCACACACACCTTCGTATAATATTCATTTCATCCTTTCTTTGCATTCTTTTTCTTTGTTTGTTGTTGGTATAATCTGTCTCTTGTTTACATAGTAATTAGCATTTATATAGATTTTTTTTTTATTCTATTGCTCATGGCATAACATTAATTCCTTCCATTAATTATCACTATAATAGTGGTTATTAAAATAACATTATCCTTATGGTCCCAGGTTTCAGCTTCTGGTCTTAATACTTGGTTCTTATTTGGTTGGTTCTTTTTCCTTGTTGCTTCTTCATCAAATTATTTTCATTGTGAGTTTGATTAAACTATTTTGGTTAAATTATAAAAACATTCTGGTCTCCTTTTCCCTTCTTCATTTAAAAGTTCTGTATCATTTTTGAGTTTAAAAAAAAAATTATCTCATTTACATAGTTTGTATTAGTTGTTACTGTTATCATATAGTCACTGCATGGATGTTTATATACTAACTGGATGCCCGACTGCCAACCCTGTATGCTTGCGAGAGCTGAAGCAAGTGTGAGGTCATGCCGCCATCTTTAACCCGAGCAAGAGATCTCGAGCCCACAGTTCTACCTATACAACTGGTACATAATTGTGCCATTAATTACGCGACAATTAATTATTTTTTGATGATAAATACATGCTATGGTACGTCCTGAATAATATGATTTTTTGTCAAACCCATCAGCGCGAATGGTAATTCTCACTTACCTGTTGTTTGCTATTTCCACTCGTAATCAAAGAATTTATTAGCCGACACTGTGTGATGGTACAATTCTGGTACAATCCTAAATTTATAAAAAATATGGTACAAAAGACCATAATTATTGTATTTATTTATTTTAACAATTATTGGTAATAAATTTTGTAATATGTCATAATCCCTATAAAGTTTTGGTGAGTGGACTATATAATTATTTTATACAACGCAGGTTGGAATTGACAGGATTCCGATCGCTTTCATTGTAAAACGGCAAACACAGCAAAAAATCGTGTGTCACAGATAGAGATTACGAGACGAGCCCTGATGACGTCAGCGGAAGGAATGCACATTTCTGTAAACAACTCGAGGCTGTAAACAACGAACAAAAGCCTGGTGACGTAGTTTTTGCCCCACCTACGCAATGTTAAACAAAGACTCTGTGTCATTTTCGCCTGGACCGTGAGCCGGTCGGCACATCACGCGGCCGGCAGAGATTCACTAAGTGTGAATTTATAACTTTTACACCACCAAAAGTGGATTAAAAACAGTGTTCCGATTATTGTCATACTTCAAGATGTGACCGGTAGCGCAATCAGCGAACTCGCGGTGTGCGATGTTCTACCAGAAAAACAACCGCAGCTAAGTATTAGCTGTCCGATATTTTGGTGAGATCGTTCCAATATTTTTTTTTTATTATTCAAATACATCAACATCATTGTGCAATAATGACCAATTCAAAATTCACTCAATAATGAGCTCATAAAATAAAATTGTACCAGAGAGAGAGAGAGAGAGAGAGAGAGAGAGAGAGAGAGAGAGAGAGAGAGAGAGAGAGAGAGTGTGACCTAAATAATTTAAGCGCTGGGTTGTGCAGGTATTGTTTAGCATATTATACTATATTTTATTATGTTATTACCAATGTTTATTTTGGAGGGTTAAAAAACCTGTAATTCTTATTAATGTTCAGATAAATGGGAACACGCCCCGAGGCATAAAAATGTGCATGTTTGGCACAATTTGTTTTTTGTAATAATATATGGGAATATGTGATTTGAATAAAGGGTCATTGGTAAAAAAATACAAGTACGAGTGAATTATTTCAGGTACATTTCGCTATTACTGGTTCGTTTAACACGAATTTTGGACCTAATAAAGGTAAGCCTAATATATGTTATTGCACAGATTTCCATCATGGCGCCCGATAATTATTCAATGTTTATTTGCTAGGTAAATTTTATGTGACACTAATTTGTATAATCACATTTGGCTCCCGAAATAACAGGGACTCGACATAAAACTTAATTTTATGTAGAGTAATACCTACCAGGAAAGCGAAATAATTACCTGAAGTAATTGCGAAAGTACGCAAACACGTGAGTAAAATAGGGTTAAATTCCTAGGTTATAAACATATATGTTTTAGCAAGATAAAATAACAAAAATGAGTACCAATGACAATATAACTATAGAAATCAGTACAACTGATGTAGATTTGACTAGTGAGATGGATGTTCAATCAACACAAACTAGTCAGATTGACGAGCCTAATACGCTTGCATCTGTAGAGACAGAGAAAGTCAATACATCCATCTCAACTAGGTCAGAGAATAAAACAGACGAAATGTTAACACGTTTATATAACATGATGTGTAGTAATTTTAATGACATGAGAATTTTAAATTTGATGTTCAAAAAAGTGAAATTACTGAAATAAAAAATGAAATTACAACACAAAACGTTCAAATTAAAAGGGATTTCAATGAGAAGTTTGACGAAATAAAAAACGAAATTAAAAGCCGAAATTGTCACTTTGATAAAAGAATAGACGAAATGCATGCTCATTTCGATAATATACAGAAACAAACAGTAACGTTAGTAGACGAGATATTTGATATACCGAAGAGTAAAGTAGACGAGAATTACAAGAATAATAGTGGGGGTAGTAATGATGATACATTCACAGAAAATAATGTTAGTTTAAGTGCTAACAAAGTAAGTAACAATGATAATTGGAATAATGAGTTTACAGGTAGTAAGAATGATATGATGTTAGAAAATGATAATGAAAATATTATGAGTGATAATGAGGTGTTTGAGTGTGTTCAGTCAGAAAAAGAGCTAAGAGAAAGTATTTTTGTTAAAGGGGTGCAGGGGTTAGAATTTTCCTTTGATGTTGTGTTAGGGGGTGAAGTCAAGTCTTCACGTATTTTTAATAAGGACGAGAGTTCCTTAAATTTATATTTGGGAGACGAAAGGTCTACAAATAGAGTTCCTTGGTGTTTTTGTGTACCTCATAAGTGGTGCAGTAATTATGAGTTAGTGACCCCTGCATATTTGGAGAGAGAAAGTGTAGAGAGGTATTGTGAGAGACATGGTGAGAGAAAGAGAATAATAGAAATTTTTAAAGTAAATAGAAAGTACAGAGAACTTGTAGAAAGGTTAGGAATAGAGATGGTGGATGAAAATAATGAATACTTACCTTGTAGTAAAAGTGAAATTGAAATAATAATAGATAATGAGAATAATGGTATCAAGCACTTACCTTGGGAAGTTACAGGTGTAGTGGTAGGAAATTATGATGATAATTATTATATGACCAACAAGATTATAACATATGATAATACTGAGGGAGACAGAACCATACTCGATCGTGACTTGATATATGATATTGAAATTGTGAATGAATATGAAATGTTTGATAATTATTATGATTATAATGTTTCTAATAATAAAATTTATTCACTAAAAAAAAGATAAATAGACCTAAGATTAGAATGTTATTCAACGATGGAGGATAGATTGTTTTATTGTGTAATGAACATTTAATATATGTGAAAAGTGGTTTTGAATTGGACTGCATATGGACTGATTTTGATTAATGACAAAATAATGAGTTTGGATTGTATATTTTTCATTGTTTTATATGTGTTACTATCAACGTGTTTATGTATTTTGATGTTGTGTATTACAGGTAACTTTTATATATTTATGTACACCATGTATGTAACGGCAAGTTTAATTGTTTTAATAAGTAACAGTTAACATGTTTTTGTTTAACTAAATAAGTGGAAATTTTAAATAATTGAATAGTAATTACTGAATTAAAATGGTACAAAAGAAAGTTGTACTAACTTGTAAAGGAAGTTGTAAATTATTATTATTAGAAAGTTTCTAATGAAGTTAAATTATTATTTAATTTGTAATGAAGGTAATTCCTAATGAATATTAATAAATGATTAAATAAGAATGAATATTGAGATGTACTGTTATGAGTAGGTGAGAGATAAATTTTATAATGCAATGGTCAATAATTACAGTAAGGTAGAAAGTGTTAGAAAGGAGATAGAGCCTGGGTATAGATAAAGGCATGTGAGTTATTCAATTGAAGTAAATGGGAGTTAGATAGTTAAGAATTTTAAAGAAAATAATACAAAGAGAGTATTAGATATTTTAGGGACACAGTAGTTAGTGATTATTTGTAGAGGTGAGTAACGTAAAGGTTAAACATATATTGTTGCTGATGATATTTTGTAGTGGGGATGAGGTGATAAGGAGTAGCCAACGTATAGCGTTGTGGCAGGTAATAGCGTAGTTTAAGGGAGTGTTTGCCGAATTTTTTGGAAGGGCAAACACACCTTCGCTAAGAAATATGCAGTCAGCGTTTTACCCCAATACGGGTTATACTTCCCATGACGTATTCCGTCTCTTGCGATGTTCTGCGTAGACTTGGACCAATATTTAGCCTTAAACAATCTCTTGAATTGCTGATAGTCCGTAACTTCGTCCCTTATCGTCATCCACCAATTATCGGCTGTCTCCTTGAACGATTCATTTAGTACTTCCTTATTTGCGCTCCATCGGTTACCTCGGTGTTTTGCGAAGTACTCTTCAATTTTGGCTATGAATTCCATAGGCTTGTTTTTGTATAGCCTGAAGTTAATCCCTTCTCGATTTTCTGTATTGGGAAACCTGGTGATGCTAGTTGGTCGACTAAAAAAAGTCTATGTCGGTTTGATTTTGTCGAACCTGACCATTTATACTGGTCACAGCAGCTTCAATGCCGTCACATTTTTCTGTGAATCGGCAGTCTTTCCCATTCTTCGCGTGTTTCTTTTAGTTTTTCTTCTAAATTCTTCCTATTCGTTTCTTCTATACTGGTGACCTTGGTGTTTATTTCTGTTTTAATACTCTGTACTTCTCGCTCAGTCTGACTCCATCTTTTGTCAGCCCTTGTAATCTTTTGTTCTATCACCGTTATTTCCTCTTCTACCTTCTTGCTGATTGTTTCATTGTTCTCTGCTATCTTCTGACTCAATTCTTCCTTTAATGCTTCCATCTTTCCATCTAACCGGTTCATATTCTCTTGGTTAGTCTCCCTTAATTCTTCTCTTAACTGTTGATTATTATTTTCCATTTTCTTACTGGTTTCTTCCATTCTCTTATCGGTCTCTTCCAGTTTCTGGCTTATCTGACTTAATTCCTCCTTCGACTGTTTATTGTCAGTTTTTATTTCCTCCATTTTTTCCTCTATCTTCTTAATATTTTCCTCCATTAATAATTTATTGTCATTTTTTATTTCGTCCATTTTCTCCTCCATCTTCTTACTATTTTCTTCCGCCTTCTTACTATTTTCTTCTATCTTCTTCTCCATCTTCTTACTGTTTTCTTCCGCCTTCTTACTATTTTCTTCCATCTTCTCCTCCATCTTCTTACTATTTTCTTCCATTTTCTGGCCTAATTCTTCCTTTGACTGCTTATTGTCTGTTTTTATTTCCTCCATTTTCTGGCTTAGTTGTGCCAATGTGGTCATTAATATTTCCTGGTAATTTACTTCTCCGGTTTGTGTCGGCTTGTCAGGTTGTTTCCCTTGGGGTACTGGTTCGGTTGGTTCTGCTGGAGGTAATATCAACTCCACATCTTCCATGGGAGTCGCCTCCTTATCCTCCATATCTATTTCCTTCTCGGCCTCCGCCGCCAAAGGGCTTCCTTCATTTTCTTAGATGTTGCTCTCCTGTGCATCTTGCTTACTCTCCCGACCTGTTAACAGCTAAAAATAGGGAATTGGGCAAATTGTTTTTATTTATCGGCCTATCAATCCCTATCTTTAGCCCCTAAAGTTGGATGCCAATTTGTAATATAACCTTGGGTTACAAATAAAATTTATGTTTGAGAAAATTTACAAGTTATAAATTTATTAAAATTTTTTTTATTTATTTATATATTTTAATTGTTTAATTAGTTTTATTATTTAATTAGAAGTATTAATACTAATTAATTTCCATGTGTTAAATTGCTAGACTCGGTAAAGAAATATTTGTTCTATTGTGTTAATCCGATTATGTCAAAGCTGTGTCGAATTGTATTCACTTCTAACTCAGCTCATTTTCTTCTTCTTCTTCTTCTCAATTTCTTTAGTTATTACCTTCTAAGTTAAATTAGAAATGAAATAAATTAATTTTAATTACTCAAATAATTAGGAAAACTCGTGTTTAGAAACAATAATGACATTTATTTAAGAAGTGATGCGATAATCTTATGTGCATCGACTATTGCTGCGGCTGAGACTCAATTCACAGGTCAATTGTGTTAACTAACAAAATATATAAAATTACAAAATTGATTAACAGAGCTTTTTGAACTGTCGAAATGGTCAGGGAAAGGCAAGTTACAAGATACTATACTTACAATTAATTAATACTTAATTACTATTACGTAAAAGTAAAATATATTTGAAAATAATGTCATTTAAAAAGAAATAATCGAACCAGTCAGCTGTGTATGACGTCCGCGTAGCTGTTGATTCATCGTGGCAGTGTACAGCGGGCGAGATGACTTCGAAACATGGCCGCCATCAACCTCGGATTTCGCCCAACTACGCCGGCTTGTGGTTTTTTTCTCTCACCCAAATGTAATTGTGGATATCTTCTTCTGCGATAGTGTATTTCCTCTGGATGCTTCTGTTGTAATGTTCCTTTTCGCTCAAGGAGGTAGTTTGATGCAGTATTACTAGTGTCGTATTCAGTGTTCGAAATCTGGTTAAGTTCGTTATTCAATGGAATAGTATTAATTCAATTATTCCAACATGGCGAATGATTCTTGGTGTATTGGTGTTTGATTATATTGTAACTAAAACTCGTTCTTCACTTCATTAATCAGTTAAGTTATTTTTATTAATTTTAGGTTTATAACCGCTGCAGTAACTCTTTATATTGTACTTTCAATTTAGTTTGAATTATTTTATATTTTTTGGATCTCCCTTCTGCACGTTCCCATCTGTTCTGGTTCGCGTTTAACAATCAACTGCTAACTGAAATCGTTGTTTAATATAGTAATTCCAGAAATATTTTGGTATCCTATCCCATTGTCTGAAATCAGCTGTTCGTCTTGTCCAGGCCTGATCTCATATAAATATGACATTTTTTTATATTTTATGGCTATAATTTAATTATTTTTTTTTATTTCATGAAAATTTAAGTACCTAGCAATATTCCTGTTCTAATTTTACATAAATCAATATCCAACATGACCTAGTTTAGTTTCAATTAAGCTTAAAATTAACATTTTTTGACATTTCTTATAGGCCTTATTATTATTCACATAATTATAAATTAAATGGTTTACAAGTCGTTTTATGTTAACATTGTCCTTAAATATGATTACTCATTTCATCATTATTCTTTGTCTTTAACAATTTGTTGTTACAACACACCGATACTGATTAATTTACATTTTATTTGTACTGTGTCCACTGTTAGGCATTATATTACACATTTCCAATAAAGTCAATTTTATCCTCTGATCATTACATTTACTATTATATATTTCTGTGATAATTATAATTAAGTATCTTTATTCTAAACTGACTAATCTCTGTTAATTTTATACAGTTTTATTTAATTTATCCTTTTGGATTTGATTACATAGTAAAAGTTGAATTTGGCCTAAAAATCAGTTTTGCTTTGCTACTGATATTATAACTAGTTTGCTTCCTTATTATTTCTATGGTTTACAATTTAAAAGATATTATGATTATTTCCTTGCCTTTCCTACCTTAACAAAACTTCAGCAATAATTAACGTTATTTAACTATAACAAAACATTTTATAATCTAACATTTTCAATTACATATAATGAAAGTTCATGTTTCCACATTTATATTAATATAAAACAATCCTTATATATTATATTTAAATACTCTATTACAATTAATAACATTTCAGTCATTTTCTGTCTTTCACTATTATAGTTTATATTGGATATCACTTTCCTTCTCACTGAGGCATTCTTTATCACCTACACTAATGGTAGCCTTTAATGCTTTCTACTTAATATTCTACTCTTTACCCTGGAGTTATCTCTATATTTAATTTACAATCTTTAACTTATTTGTAGTGTATCCTGTAACTTGGGTTACTGGGATTTAGGGTTTTGTCATTACTTTGAATTTAATTAAATTGTACATATTTGTCATGAGATTTGGGAAGTAACCTTCCCCAATACTACACTGCTTGTACTAAGCTTGAATTAGTCAGTTTTTTATTTCTCCTGCAATGAGTATGTTATTATTTTATGTTTGGATCCTTTGATGTAGTTATTTTAATAAGTTACCCATGATTATTTTTCATTACTGCTCCTTATCTTACTGGGTATACTGCTGATGTACTGGGGTTTTAATCATCATGTGGTTGAACGTATATTGTTTTATATTGATTGTTCCTTTTATTTGGACCACGAGTTTTTTTTTTTTTTTTGTTATAGAGTCTATTGTCAGCATTTGATTTACTATAATGATCCATTTATTTAATTTATTTTTAACCATTTTGTTATTACTCACTACAGATTGTTTCTTCCTTTTCTTTTCAAGGTTGTATTAAGTTATATTCAAGGTGAAAATTCTGTTATGCTACAATATGTATACCTAACCATTACTATACGCGTTACTAACTGAGACTCCTTTCTGTATTAACCGTATATTACTTTTTAAACTAAACCATTACCACTACCTCTGAAGACAGTACTTAGGAAAATGGGCATGAAAAACCAAGACAAAGTTGGAAAAGGCATACACATGAAAGAGACTTTGAAATTCATGACATGATATTGAATACAAGACTAAAACTGGGAATGTAATAAGTGTAAAAATTGAACTGATATTAAAAATCATAAATACATTTGAGACATTACATGAACTTATACTATTTTACATATTAAGTTTATTAGAAACAAATAGGTCTGATTAAAACTAAATTGCAATTAACATTAAAAAGAAGTATGGGAAAGTTAGGTGAGTGCTTCATAACAATTTTTTTCTTTACAAAATGGCAATTTCATGATAGACAAAACTGATGTTTCTGAAAAGTGAAACATCTAAAATTACTGAGATGTACATACAGAGTGTTCTAAAATACAGTAGATTAATAGATTAATCTACTTTCTTTTAATCTTTTAAAGCCCTTAATAATTATTAAGAAAATATTAAGAATTCACTTATGTAAATATTAATTAGAATCATAATAACAGTGAATAAATCCATCACAACATAGAAAAATATGTAACACTGACAAAAATGGAGCCTCCTGAAATCAGTTTTTTTAACTTATTTATTGTATGAAACTATTTTCTACCTGTACTTCCATAAAAAAAGTTCCAATACTTATCATGTATCATATTAAATGGTTTACTCACCTACTGCGACACTGTTTAGGGGAACGGTAAATACGAGACACCATATTAACCATATCTGCAACCATATCCCAATTTGGTGTATGCCCAGGTGAGACAACAACTAAGTTTAATGTTAATTCTTGAATATTTTGCATAGCCTAAAAAATGTTCAAATATGCACTATTACACATCAAGCATACATTTTCAGTTACATGTGAATCATAACAATTTTAACATAGTACTATTACGACTCTCTCATGGACCACCGTATTGTACAGTGGAAACAAAAATACAGACATGAATTAAGTTTACTAATTACCATCTTTAATTAGTCACAAATAACAATTTGCAATCAACAAGGTACTTTCATACAATAATTCAAGTTAAATTTGTCCACACGTAATAATAATGTCACCTTATTACACACCACAGTAATTAATACAATAATCACTTTCCACTAATCTACACTCTACAATATCCCTAGGTGTAGCTAACTTCTAAGCCAGCCATAGACTCTTATATATACCCCGCAGAAGTTCCAGAATAATTTCCATTCTTTTGGCAGCATGATTTGGATAGTTACAAGTGCTTCAACAGTCTGGAAGCTACTTGAGTGTGTGGGCTTGACTGAGACGCTGCATCTGCTCAGCTAGTCAAGAAACATATAGAATGACGGTCTTGAATTTTCATAGCAATACTAAAAAGCACACTCTAGTGACCACTGCTGCAGATTCAATGACAGTTGTTGTATTCCAAGTTTTTTGTGCTCAAAATGCCACGAAAAAATACAGAAGGAAGTTTTGATACAGAATTCTTATTGCCCCTTGTTAATATAATCATTAGTGTATAAAATATTGTTAAAAGTAAAATTTATGTATACTAATCTTATATGACAATGATGCATACAGTTTTCCATAGAATGTTAACCTACTGAGATGACAATTTATAATTACGACATCACTGTATATAATTTACTTTGAGAATAACGAGATGACATTATTTGAGATGACAAAAACTACATAAAAATTACCTATAATACATCTGAATGGATGAAATAAAACTGACGAGAATCTATTCAATGTTAATTCTTGAAGAAACAAATTATTGATGAAAATATGCACTTTACATAAAAACTTACATTTAACAAACATGAACTGTAAAACCAACATTTTACAGTTTTACATGAACTGAAAACCTACATTCTTTTCATACTTCAATAATTGTAATAAAAGTATGTTATACACAAAATAACATTTTCTTCTTATAACATATCATGGAAATGATTTTAAATAGTTTTTCTTTACACAATATTTCTCTTTTAGTTCATTCTTGATTTATGTAAACAAACAGACATGGCATATCTAACATACTGTTGGTTAAGAGAATTACAACTGTTTATACACTACAATGTTATGGGCTTGAAGAGAATATCAGTTTCATATGACAGTTGTATCACTAGTTGGTTTACTGTAACTTGCAGTTTTTATTATGTTTATAATCTTTGTTTCTTATTATACATTTCCATCTATTTTCTGCTGATTGAAATATCAGTTACAAGCCAGTATTTCTGTGTGTGAATGTGAAGTGTACAAGTGTCTCAATGTTATATATTTGATATAGCCTATTTTGTGTACATGTTGTTTTAGTGTAAGGTAGTCAAATATATTGTATTTCTTTTTTTTACAGCCAATGTTCTTAATATTTTGAGAATTAAGATGGTTGGTACTGTTAGCCTGTCAAATGTATCTGTTATACAACACAAACAATTGAGAAGTGATGAGAAATTAGTACGAAACATTTTCAGTAAGTCATATACAAAACACAACTCTTGGCCTCAAAGATTTTGATAACCTTACTTCTGAATTTACAGGTGTTTCAGAAAGCTGTGTTTCAAGTGCCAGAATGAGAGAAATAAAAAAGAAAATTTGTTATGCCAGGAAAGGAAAGAATGGGAAAACCCTTTTGAAGAAATGCGATGACTTTGAGTAGCTTATCATTATAAAATCTACTAATAAGCTCCTTGAGCTGCAGAGCTTGCTCACTATTTTGAATAAATAAACTGTATTTTGTTATTAGATAAAATCAAGTTAATAATTTTTTGTTTTTGAAGCTGTGAGTAAAGTTCTGATATGTATGATTCTTAGTATTAGCCAAGAACCACCGTGAGGAGTGACTACCACAGTTACCATTTTTGCTGTATCTTAAAAAGTAAAAGAAAAGTTATAAAAACCCTGACTACTCGTATTTTTGTTTGTTTGTTTGAAGACTTCATGCAAAAGTTAGTTCAGAAAATATGCATTATCCTATAATAGGTTAGCATAGCCTCGTGATAAAAGCAATGAATAACAAAGGGTTAATAATGTTGCAGCTACACATGACTGGTCATAAGAAGAATGCTTTTCCTCATAAAGTAATTCATAAGGGTACGTGGAAATCACCTGATAGATCACATCCTTAATCCTTATATACACAAGGTAGCCCAGCAGTCGCATTTGCAAAGACAATTCATGTCTTTTTTATGTGGTTGGAGGCAAGTGGTCTGTGCTGGGTGACAATAGGAGGGGGAGTGAGCACACAGGTTTTAATATGCGTTCAAAATGAGCTTGTAGATATGTCTCACCTCAGTCAGTATTGGACAATTCTCTCATGGGTGTACAATGTTTGTTTTCATTGGGTTTACAAAGCATTTTAAATTTTGTATATGTGATTAATCATAAGTTGTTTTTAATCATAACTGGTATAAAAGTAGTAAAATGGTTAAAGTTATGGTTGAAAGGAGTAAAATGAATAATGCTAGTTCCAATAACGTTTTACGTCTGAGTATTTAATATAAAACTTAAGAAATGTATCAAGAAAAGGAGAGCAAAAAGCTTCAGAAGAATCCTGAGTTAAATGATAAATGCATGTACTATTTATTACAGGAAAATTCCGAATAAAAATTAGGCTACATAATAACCTGTTTCATAAGAAACAGACCTTGAAAAGCATCTGGATATACTGACTAATGCTCTAGCACTATGGTAAAGAAGTTGTTTCAAAACAAGGAGCTAAAGTATTTGATATGATTTGGTTTAAATAACATAAGATATACATATTTTGGATGATAATCACCTATCTTTAGCTGGTGGTGGCTACATCAATAGTATTCATCAATTTTTAATAATCTTTAAAAACATCTCCAATTTTAGTAATGTTTGCTTTTGACAGATTTGCACACACACACACACACACACACACACACACACACACACACACACACACACACACACACACACACACACACACACACACACACACACACACACACACACACACACACACACACACACACACACACACACACACACACACACACACACACACACACACCTTATTATTGTTATTTATAGCAAAGTAGTCATATTTTGTGCATGTAACTCTCATTTGTCAGAAAAATGACACGAATCTTAGAAACTCAAATATCTGTTAACTATATTGGAATGCAAGAAAGCTGATGGACAGAAGCCTGAGCCAGACATAAGCAGTAGCAACAACAACAATTCTTATGTATGTAAATAGTGTGATACCACGAAACTTACGAACACCTTACCTGCAAAATAACCCAGTCTTCATGGATTAACCATTCTGGAACATTTTCTGTCTCAGCTGGAGGTTTTACTGGTGTCAGTGGTGGCTTAAGACCTGGCAGTGGTGAAGGAAGTGATGTGCGCACAGGCAGAGAACTCACACCTCGGTACTTTTGCATCCTCAAATCATGTCGCATTTTGACAAGTGCTGGTGATGGTCTATCAAATAAAGATCTTGGAGCATGTATTAAAGAAGTTTCATCACGACGATGACATCGCATTTTTATGGGATGGCGACCTATACAAACATCCAAATAATATGCAATATACATAACTGTATTATTGTCTATATGATTAAAAAAATATTTATAAATTTTATACTGAACAAAATGGAATAGTTAACTAATGGTAATACAGAGGAGAGTCGTTAATCAGGACTAGCTGGGACCAGGTGTAATTCCAAACATTAATGAGAAGAGTTCAAAATTGTAAATAAAAATGGGTTTTTAGAGTGGAGATAAACATCTTATAACTTAAGTTAATAAAGGACAAATTTTACATACCTTCATGCTTTGTTATTCCATGTACATGGACATGGCCATTTATTAAATAATTTTTGCAGCTTAAAAAGACACTAAGGTTTTTTTTTATTTTTTATTATACTGTATTTGTTATTGTTCATTACAACAACTTTGGATACACTTTGAAAAATTTCAAATACTATATCTACACTAACATATTTTATACAACCTACAACTAATGTACATTAAAGACATGCAAAACCGGTCTAGTTCATTCAGAAAAAAATTAAATTATTTTTTGTTGAACAATACATGACTTTTACATGCCACTGTAAATTATTTTATATGCCACTAACATTATACGTATTAATTAGTACCCACAAATTACAGTAAGCTACTTATTATATACACTTTGTATATACACTAGTATTATGTACTACTAGCAGAAATAAGTACAGGACATGTAAACTAAACACCATGAATGACTGATTTCTTCATTTCTACTTCAATAAAACAATTATTTTTGAGAGTTTTGATTAATGAAGTTTCAGTTGAATACTCTCCATTGTTGTTAAAAATTTAAACAAAAAAAGTACTGTACAAAAGTGAAAAGCATTTTACTACTTTAAAATTCAAATTGTTGTTTTTTTTTTTACATATTTTAAAAGGTACAAACAAATACAGACATATAATTGAACTTTACCATCAACTGATGTTTCCATTCGACGCTTACGATCCTTCTTCAAGAATACAGGAGGTAACTGAGACTCTGACATAGTTGTCTGTTCGTACAAGAAGCTCAATGAGTGGTCAATATACACATCACTGTCATCTTGTGGCGGAGTTGGTGGACACCACATCTGTGAATAAAAGACAATACATTATATTACATTCTTAAATGCATTAATTATGACTGTGATGCATCTGTTCGATTTTTCTATATGACAATACTTAACACTTTTAATTACCAACTGAAATTGATACACACAATACAAATGACTTACAAAGTAATGAAATATTTTAATGGATGAGAAAGAAATGATGCAAATCTGAATGTTATAAAAGAAAGTATGTGGGAAGAACATAAAGCTTTTACCCATTACATTCAGCACTGGTCTAAAAACTAATGCTATACATTTGGAGAATCATCTTCACATTGGCTCAGATTAGGTAAGGTACCTTATGACAGTTGCAATGAGTAGTCAGACAAGAGACTGATTTTTTATGAATTCCAAAGAGGCATTAAAAACATCCATACAACAATGCAAATGATGTAAAAAAAAAAAACTTTCTGATATAAGTGTATAAAGTTTAACATTGGTACAAAATGTAACGACTGTTAAAAAACAAAAACAAAATTAGCTTTTTTATATCTGGTATGTTCTTACATAAAACAGTTGTACGCAGTTGTAAAATAATAACAATTTATACATGTAGTTTTCTACAATACCAAACAGGAATTATTCAAGACTTTAAAATGATCTCATCACACCATATGATCTACTTCAGGTGGGTATCAATCAAACGATAATTTTAAGACACATGGGCCACTTTGGATTATACTGAAGTCAGTTAAATGAAATTCCTTGGATCAAGGATATTTATGAGTGACACGTGTTTGGTTAAGTATGAAATAGTACACATGTTATGTGTCATACCATAAATAAAATTAATTTTATGGGATAAAAAATTCTGAATAACATCTTTTTATCATGATGTTATATATATCACGTATAGAGTGTTATGTATCTGAGCAGAAAATCTTTGAAGGGGATAATTATTATCATCTTGTTTTATAATTTTGTAATGTATTTTCTTCTTACTTTCAGTTTGTAAACATTATTATTCAGAAGGTATAGAAGTAAAAAAACAAAACAAAAAAAAACATGAAAAATAAAACAATTTGGTGATCCCCATATAATTAATAAGTATTAAGTGTTACAACTTTTAGTACCAAACTCTTTATAGGATAATAACATTATAAATACTTGCAAAATTGATGATCTCGATACAAATAAAACCATACAAACCTATGGAAATTTTTACAGTTATCAAAATATCCTAAAATAGTCACCGTGTTTTTACTGTTTCATTATGTTGCACAATTAAATTGTTTAAATTACCTTGTGTATCCAGGTTCTCTTCCTTGCAACTTCTTTTTTTATATTTTATACAAAACGCGTTTTGAGACTTATAGTCCCGTCATCAGGTGATAAAATATGTTCACTCACATGGTCAATTAATAAAAGTCACACGCATTCCGTTATTTAAGCGACTCTTTTTGCTCTTTTTGCAGTGATTTGAAACTGTTTTGAAAACTGGAATAATTATGGTTATGGTTGATGACATGTAAGGCAAAGTTTGATTTAATGTTCTAAATGTCACCCTAAGGCAGAATTGTACCTATCCAAGAATTTTCTGCCTGTCTGTCCAATATAAAAACTATTAGTGTTCACACTCTATTTTATACACCCCTGAATGGCTTCCGACTGGTCTGCTGGACCTTGGTCTCAAAGCTTTTAAAATGCAGTTATTTGCTTAAAAAGAAACTCTGTAGTCATACTTTTTGAAAACGTTACTTATAGCACTGGGTAAAAGATTAGTATATTCAGTTGATATATATTTCTGATCCCTATTGTATGTTTCATTCTTATTTCTATGTAAGCTCTTTCCTTGTTTCATTACAAATCTATCTATAATTGTGCTACTGTAACCGTTAGTCATCTCAATGAACTCTATAGTGATAAGCTCCTCAATGTATTCTTCTGGCTCTAATGGAATTTTTAATAGTCTGTTGACAAAGGAGTAAAAGGATGCAATTTTCTGTGCGAATGGATGAAATGAGGATGCATGAAAAGTAATGTCAGTGGTGGTTGGATTTCTGTAGATTTTAAACTTAAGACAGTTATTTATTTTTTGTATATATAAATCAAGAAAATTTAAGCTATTGTTTTCCAACTCTAATGTAAACTTTATTTTTGGATGTATACTATTCACGTATTTATTCAAACGTTCTATTTGTCTATATGTTCCATTAATAACAAGGAATGTATCATCTACATAAGGTGTATATGAAATTATATTTTTATAACACTTGTTTCTATGAGATAACACGCGTTCATTTTCAAAATAGTTAAGATAAAGGTCAGCCAAAAAACCACTAAGCGGTGACCCAACTGAACGAAAAATTGGTTATCAAAGGTGAAATAGTTCTGGGTTAATATTATTCTTAATAATGTAATAAGTTCCTGTACTTTCTGTTGATTTAACTTGCCTGAATTCTCCAAATATTTCTATAAAATATCAATCGTTTGGGGTAAAATATAAAAAAAGCAGTTGCAAGGAAGGGAACCTGGATAAACAAGGTAATTTTAACAATTTAATTGTACATGCAACTTACTATGTATATGTTGTACATTCTCTGTAGCTTAATAATTGTAAGTCAGAATATCTGAAGACCAGGAACATAAAACCAATGTACTAGAAAAATTTAGTATTAAAATTCCCCCATACTGTCTGAAAATATGAAATATGGTTTTGTCATGTCCAGTGGCGAAGCGTGACAAAATAATTTGGGTAGACATAAAAATACCAGCCAAAAGCAACCTCTTACTAAGATTACTGATGTTCTTAATGAACCAGTAAAATTATGGTAAATAGAATTAATGCTACCTCTATCAGATAATAGCTAAGTGACTGTCTGAAACATGTGCGTTTTCATATAATTTATCCTAAATATCAAAAAAAAGCTATCGTATTGTTATTGGTGTCGTTTATGAACCTTAATTAGAAAATATTGCCAGAAAAACATAAATTATGTTCACATTTTGTAATTTTGTAATGGTGACAAATCCGGATTACTGCAGGCATTACACAAACGGTTTATATTTTCTTGTAAATGAGATCTACACACCGTGTCTCATTTTTTCTTATTTTTAGTTATAGAATCAGCTCCCGAGAGATTGCCGTGCAATTTTGAATCACTCTGTATATGTTCTTTCATGAAAGACTCTTCCGTTGCCAGTAAATTTAAAGTTTCTAAATAATTGCCCTCATTGAGAGATTGCTCGTTTTCCTTATGCCTACTAAAAGCTAACTCTTGTCTCCCTAAATAACAAACATCTACCAAACGGCCTACTATCCTTCGATTTCGTGCCACATTTTCATTGTGCTGTATTGCTTGAATTCTAGGTGTTTCGGACAAAGAATTTCAATTTTCTGTTACATCCTAGCATGTGAAACATCTCAGAATTTTTCATAAGAGTTTTGCTACTAGCATGTTTAGCGACTTTAACTTCCAAAATTTTTTATAGCGCCTTCTCCAACTTTGCTCCATGGTTCCTCTCCATTAAACTTCAAACAGTAATAGAAGAGCAGAGTTCTGTTTCGCTTACAAGAGAGCCATATATATTTACTATACCAAATTTTATGATAACTTTTCCATCCCCTTCTGCGACAAGTCTAAAGACGCCCGAGATATTTTTGACGTTAGCAATACTTTTTGCTCTAAATGTAACGAACTGATTTCGTATTTTAACAAAAATTCGAATAAATCAAAGTTGTCAGAGTTTATATCAAATACTTCTGCCGTAGAATTGGTACTAACTGTATTCATTTTGCTCCTTTAAACCAATTAAACGGTATGCTTAAAGCACTTAAATGACGACACTTAACAATATGTATTATTAAATAATTAGTGCGTAAATGATTACACACTTCTTAGTCTATACAACTACATAAAAAATTAAAAATAATTTGTAAACTCAACAAAAACAAATATTCACTACGCAAGCACACTGAAACATAGGCGGCCAGGCAAGAATTCTGTGCTATTTAGTGCAGGGGAGACGTGTCTTCTGATGTACGGGATGCATTTTTATCCTCCGCGCGCAGGTCCCTTCCCGTTGTCATCAACCAAAGCCCTCCTCACATCCAGCCTTGTTAAAAAGACATTTTCAGGTAATGTCTACCCTGATACTCCGTGTACAACTGCATCGCACAGCAAGGTTCTGTGGCTCACGCTCGCGTCATGTCGCATGATATTTAACTTCTTACATTAGTTTTATACCTTTCTGAGTAACTTATGCAACTTAATGCATAAATAAAAATTAATTATTTTATGAATAAATTATTTGGGGAGACACTGTCTACCCTGTCTCCCCTGACGCTTCGCCACTGGTCATGTCGAAGCTCAATTCACCTTGTAAGGTATAACTAACAATATTAGTTAATATTCAGCTGGATCTGGGTGTTGTAGAAAAATCTAAGATTTAATTTCTTCTTCTGATACTGTAATATTTACTGATATACTGAATAATTTCTGTCAGCTAATATTCTGTACATAATTGGTCACAATTATTTTTGTTATTAGAATAATAATAAACAATATTTGGTTTTTAACAAGAATATATTTTTATCTATTTGTATTTACACCATTTTGACAGTTTTTATTACAGTCATCTTCAGAAATATTCTTGTGAAAATATAAAATATTGCTCTCACTCTCTCTCTGTCACACACACACACACGCACATGCACACACACACAGAGTAATTAATGATATTTAAATGAATCTACTAGTCTACAAGATGCATTTTCAATTGCTTGAGACATGTTTTGTACATTT
This sequence comes from Magicicada septendecula, assembly GCA_034769895.1. Taxonomy (NCBI): domain Eukaryota; kingdom Metazoa; phylum Arthropoda; class Insecta; order Hemiptera; family Cicadidae; genus Magicicada; species Magicicada septendecula. Next base: position 1,188,241,204 of record CM068367.1, on the reverse strand, counting down.
ATTTGTGTGGTCACAGTTTTACATATTCACCACAATGCATGAAACATGACTACTTTACTATAAATAACAGTAATAAATGAATATGTAAAACAGAAATTGTTTCAAACTTGTGTGTGTGTGTGTCACATACACATGGGCGTTCACATGGATTCCTAATAAAACTACAAGATTCAGAGAGTCCAAAAATTAGTGAATTCTATAGAGAGATCAATCTGACAGTCACTGTATCATAATCGTGACAATGGACTATAACCATTTCGTCTGGTAACCACGGCATACATTTCTGTAAATTTCCAGTTAAATAATCTTGAAAATCTCCACGCGCACACGCACACACACACACACACACACAAGCATATAACAGTGAATTACATATGAGAAAATTAAGTTTATCTCCTCAAAAGTTACACAGTATGGTGCATGTTTCTTTTAAGATTTTCACTATAAATTTATTCTAGAAGACTGGCCTACTAAAATCATTTGTCATTCAAAGAACAGAAATGGAAAGGAATGGAGAACAGTTTATTTTTTTATAAATAAAAAATATCTATTAATGCATCATTATTTATTTATTGATCAAGCCTAACATCATGGATGAAATTACAGACTGTCTGGACTGGCAAAACATATAGCCTACTATATTTCACTATGGCATGTTTCATGTTTTTTCATAATATTCATGAAAATTAACAAGAGAGCATAATTCATAACTTACAGATTATATCTTCAATACTGCAATACTTACAGGCATGAGCTCTTGGCCATTCTGTGAAACCCAAACCTAAAAAAACAATAATTTATTTTAATTTACAAATTTTAAGATTATTTTATGATTTCAAAACATATAACATTTCATATTTGTATTAAATAAATGAAAGCATGAGCAATTCCACAAATCATGTACAAGAAGGTTTGACAGTATTATGTTAAAAAACAGATCTTTCTACCAGACAACATCACCACCGCTACCACCAGTGTCCTCTCCTTTCATGCAATAGGTCTAAGACCTGTTGTAACTTAAGCATTTCCAATGTTTTTCCAGCCAGGCTAGACTACCATGTTTGTCCTGTTGGTAAGAGGTAGAACTTTATTCAACCATGAGTCAAAACCACACCAAGTGAGCATCACTTTAGTCAGAATTTAACCTCTGAACTACCACTCTGTCATAAGAGAACAAATGAATAAGTTAAATTACTAAAAGTTAGTGTTCTAAGATACATTTTTGATTCCAGATATGATCAGTAAACTCATTAACAGATGTTCTTCATATATTACTGTTAGAGTAACAGAACTTGCTTCTATCTATCCAAACTTGTTCTATCTATCCATATCTCTACTAAGTAAAACATACACCACAGTCTGAATACTTAGTATATGGTACCCATTTTACAGGATTTTCATTTGTTGCAGTATTGGATTTTGTAATTACTTTTCTTTAAGTGATATTACCTTCATCTTCTGGACAGATTATAATCTATGCTTTCTAGAACTAAATCCATTCTTGTAACATTTTATTTATTTTCAGTGTCATAACAATACTTTTTTCATACAAGTAACAGTTGAAACTGAACAATTTTATGGTCAGTGTGGATATTAACTTTAAATCTAGGTGCATCAACAAAGTCTACATTATGAAATCCTTATTTTTCATTCAGTTTCTTAACTTCTCTTCCTTGCAAAAAACTTTTAATGCATATTTCCTTATTTACTTCTATTATATACTACATGTATGCTAAAACAAGATGAATGTAATATTCTTTGTATGCAGAATGCTCTACAATATATGAACATCTTTCAAAGACCTACTTTTTAAAGTGGCAATATTTGTCTGATTTGTCATGCTCAACTGTTGTCTACTACTAAAATCTGTGAAGAACAATTACCTGTTACATGGGATATTACAAATAATAATAACTTATACAAAAAAAGAATCAGTCCTACTGCAGTACTACCAATATACCAACAAACCGATGGAAATGGAAGAGAATTTTCCCATTACTGTATGAGTACGCATGTAGTAATTGGTACAGTCACCACCACAAGCAGTGTTCAGAATGTTTTGTTTATGTCAGTGTTTGTTTAAATAGGCAACTCAATAACTTTTGGAATATTTGCAGACTCTAACTGTACAACATGATGTATGGTCATTCACTGCATATGTTTATTAACACATTAAATTATACTCACTGATTGTAGAAAGTTAAAAATACTTTTTTATCTTAATGCCAATACACTGCAAAATATGCTTGTGTCCATCACTGCAAAATGTCCATGAATATATTGGTAATAACATATACAATCATTCACCACGAGTGAAAGGAAGACAGCATAGCCAAGACCATCATATATTTCTGATGGTGACTCTTCACAGTCCTGGACTGTGTACAGTGCAGTTTTGAGCACACGTGGATGTGGTTAAATATTCTCATAATTTCCTGTATCTGCATTAAACTCAGTATCCATGTCAAACATAAAACCCCGGAGAAAAAAGTTTTAAAAAACATTGTGTTGTTATGGTATTATTGTGTAAAAAACCTTTATGCAGGGATGTTGCTGTAGTGTTGATATACAGATTTTTTGACACGGCTGTTAAAACATCATCTGGTGAAGATGAATGATGAAAGATACTCTGTTGTTGACATTCAAAAATCTGAAAAATATACCAATTCTTCCTTTGGTATGATGCATCTGTTGTGTTCGTTTAATACTGTATGTATCACAAATATTATAAACAAGTGATTGCCTTCTAAATAATAATTTGAAATTTAGCTGATAAAACTGCCAGGCTATCAAGCCATGGTCTGTGTCTTGAAATGTCAGATATTTCAGCTCAACAGCTGTTCTGTCAGTGTCTGGTTCATTCTGCCAACAGAACAACGGCCAATCCAAAGGATTTCCACTGGATGACTCTTGCAACTAGAGTTGAACTGACTGAATTTTAAGGTGCAGACCGTGGCTAGATAACCTCGCAATTTTAACTGTTAAGGACACTGGTCATGAAAGCTTGATGTTACATTTAAATTTTGTTTCAGACTATAATATAAAAACTTGTTTCACAGCAAGCCTAAAACTAGAATTTAGGGGCTTCTGCAAAGACCTGCAAGGCACCTTTAACTAAAAAGCAGTATATATAAAAGTGTGTGAATTTTAATTACATACCAATATGCAGCTTACTTGTACTTTTTTAATAGAAAGTTGGAAAACAACAAACAAATCAATAATAATAACTTTAACATTTTAACTTTTATTGCTACATAATACAAAGTGATCTTAAAATCCTTAATCATTATAAATCTATAGAGTCAACACTGCAATAGTGTACAACAATAATTTTATCAGGTATTGTAACTGTACACAGAGATTAGTAAGATAAGTATCACACATCATAAAAAATAAATCAGTATAACAAATATTTTAAATGAAATCTTTCTTTTTTAATTTATTATCTTCCTAATGGGCTAATATTCCCAGATCACTGACTCTCCTTCCCCACTAAACTTCTTATAGACATTCTGATCTGCTCTAAGTTGAATAAAATGACCTTTTAGCTGATTCAGCTGTTACATGTAAAGTCAAGAATAACCCCAGAGCAATCAGTAGCTCATGATAACTTGAAGCAATGGTGTTGACTTCAACGTAAGTGAGAAATGTCAAGTAAAAAATTATCCAAAATATCTGTCATCCGAGGAGATGTGTTTGGTTTCATTCACTTGATTACACTGTTCAGAAAATTTGTATATATTTTTGTATATATTAACCTTAGAGATAAAGTCTTCTTGCCAGTATCATCCACAGTTCTTTCTAATCTATAGACATTTTTGGAATAATGTACTCACAAATCTAAAGCATTTTCAGATCATTATGAAGAATAATGTGGGAACTTTCCACTCATGCTACCTGCTCAGCAGGTTTTCTTCTGTCACTTAAAACAAAATTTTAAACACACTCCACACTTTTGTTATATTTGTCATGGTGACAGGCACATTAACGAAATTTCATGGGCGCACCTGAACAACTCATATGCTTCTGTTTTTTCATTGTTTTAAATAATAAATTTGTGTTAGTGGTTATATTCACAAACAGAATTTAACTGTTGCATACCATTATATAAATAATTCCCAATTAGTGCTTTTGAGCCTTGCAGATAATCAGATGATGAGCTGAAAGGCTCAAAAGTGCTAATAAAAGAATTATCTATATAGTGATGTGCAACAGTTTAATTTCTGCTTTTTCTATTTTTCCATTGTCAATATGTTTTCCAAGCAATATTTTTCCAATTCTCTGAAGTTGTTTTTTAAGTAAAACACAAAATTTGACATGTCATGCTGTCCAGTGATGGACATTTGTAACTACAATGATATCACTGAAACATTACACACAAGTACTGTTGTTGGAGAGGAAGTGAGAACATGGAGGCTGGCTATATTGTAAGGGCATAATTGCTGCTAATTATGGGACATTAATATCCCTACCACAACTATCATTTTAAACTTAGTATGCTGATTCTTGAAATAGGCCTAGTATATGTATATACGATGTGTAATATCTTCTGATTTGTCTATTTCTGCGCGACTCAAGTATATTTGTGCACTTAAAGACATTTACTAATTGAAATGATGCTGAAAACCTAACACTGAATATATGCCCACAACATATATATTATATATGCACATAAAAACACAACAACTAAGCAATAAATAATAAGAGTTCAAAGTTAATTTAGGGGAAAACTGTTAACATACTAATGATAAACAAATATATAGCCTCCTCATCCTGAATGTGATGATACTATACGTCATATGTATCATATGAAAACCTTCCAACTTTCAGTTTACACGAGACAAAGAATTTAAAGAGAATTAAATATATACCTACAAACATGAAGATTCATATACACAAAACACATTTTCATTTATAGAAAGAAAATACTAAAAACATAAATATTATTTTCAAAAGCCAGAAATATAAAACTGAGAGAATTTCATCAGTACAACATACTTTATAATGAGATTGGTAAACATGGTGATTTCCTGAAATGAACTGAGATATCAATGTCTGACACAAAAATGCGTAAATTAATTCTGTATAAAAAAGGCTATGTTTTAAAGGTACATCTACACTATCAGCAATGCCACACAAATGGAGACATGTTGTCTTGTCCCAACTAGCCACGCAGCATGCTGTTTCCAGACTGACTAGTAACAGTCTCCTTCAAAGGAAATTCTGGCAACAACAATGGTCAGAGCATGCCAAGCAGCTCACAGGCTGAAGACAACTTTAATACTGATTTCATTTCTTTATAACAGCACTAGCATTACAGAAGCTACTGCTAAAAGCAGCAATCTTTATTATCAAATATTTATACAGAATATGTCTCACATGCTATCCACAACGTGGTAGGAATCCAATTGAGATGCACTCTCCCTTGTGCTGTGTGGATGTACCTTACCAATGTAACAACATGTTACATGAACAGAAATAGACATGACTTTGTATCAACACTTCAATTAATTATTTCTTATTTGTACTGCACTGCTTGCTTTTTGTTCAGTTGACAACAATGGCATACCATACATTGTGCAATATTATTAAATCAAAGTGGAAGGCTATTGGGAATCAAGTTCACTTTATATGGAAGTTAGAGGCTTATAAGTAAAGTAAGTAATATATAAAGGGTGGCAACAGTTCACATTCATAATAACCAATATAATAATTACTGTTTTTGTCATATACCTTTTTTCAGGGGGGAAAATCAAACTCAGTTTGAAAACCTGGTACAAATGAAAGCTAGCTATTAGTAAGCCACTAAACTGCTAACTGACTCATGTTAAAGACATTGTATAGTAAAAAGGATTTATCCAATATCAAGTCAATCAGTTAATTCATTTCACCTATACACTGTACTTACTGTCATTAATTTAATTTATTAATTTCAGTGTTTAGCTTATGCTTATATAAAATTATAAAATGTATAATGTATAATTTCCTGTAAATATAAAAAAATATATGTACTTCACAGAAAACATTCTGTTTTGATGTAACTAATAATTAGATATGATACTGTAACAGTTGAGTGATAAGAACTTTCCCTCGATTCCAATACAATTTTAACTATTACAGTGAAACAATATTTAAAGTTATACAGTCACAAACTTTACCATCACTTGGTTAACACGGAACTATCAAATTTTCATTTGTCTCTTCATTGTCATTAAAAATTCCATTGTAATTTCTGCACATGCACACATACGTATACATATGCATGCACTATAACTATTAAATCTATGATAAATAAACATATATCCAATTGACCAAACTGTAAGTGTAAAACTGGAATCTTACTATAGTGTATTCACCAAGTCAAAGCAGGGATTGATAATGTACACACGTAATATTCACACTATTGTTATGTTTATGGCTGAAACTATTATTCCTTTAGTCATCAGTGTAGTAGCTGTACAATATTAGCACTCATACACAATGTCAGTATTCGTTCAAGAAATTGGTCATACCTCAATAAATACCAGGTCTCAAAAGAAACAACAATTTTTTTTACAGAAGTATTTGAATGTGAGCAGTAAAATAGTAACTAGCATGCGTGTGCAATGTTTTGTAATGTCACCTAGCACATCAGTTGTTGCCTTGGAGTCATTGTGTATGTTAATATCACAGGTGCTTGTCACATTTTTATTTTGTCCATAATGATTGGTGAAAGCCAAAGCAAAACAATTCATAGTTTAAGCAGGCTTTCAGGTGAGGTCACCACAATGCAAAGAGTGGTATAACCATTTTCAAAATGGCCACACTTCAGCTAATAGTGCCAGGGTACCAGTATGAGTCAAGAAGCCAAAATCCTAAAGTGTCATTAATAAATTTACAACATGGAAATTATTAACAAAGTATAATAATGGAAAACTTCAGCTCACATCCAAAAAATTGTAAATGACACCAGTATTAGTGAGGGTTCTGTATAGACAGACGATTTCAATGGACAATTTGATTACACACAAGAGTGACTGTAAAATATGCCAAAGTTGCTTTCTCTTGAGCAGAAAGAGACCTCTTGATTTGATGTTGACTAGAGGATGCTGGAATGCACCGCTGATGCAAACCGGTTATATGGGTACATGGGTATATGAGAGCAAACTGGGTACAACCCAGAAACCAAGTTGTCAACAAATGGTATTATTTGGAGGTTCTGAAATGTTTTCATGTTGCAGTTCAGCACAATACGTATGGGAATCATACAAGTGGCAGTTGCATCATGGCAACACCCTCACCTTTTCATCACATCTAATTTAGCATTTCTTGATTGAGTATGGAATTTCTTAAGTTTGGCAGGTTCACTATTCATCAGACATGGCTCCTTGTCAATTACAGTTTTCTCCAAACTGGAAATGCTGATGAAAGAGTGCTGATTTGAAAGCTAGGAGGACATAATGACAAATGCGACAGCACAACTGGTACCCATACTAAATAAAGACTACAACAAGTTTTCAGCAATGGAAGGACTACTCACTTTAATTGCATGAAATCACAAGAAGTCTACTTCACAGTAGATTAGCAATGGAAGCAACCTCCCCCGCCCCCCATGGTTAAATACAATCTGAACAAACTTCGTATATGTCAAAACCATTATATTGTAAAAGTCTGTAAAACAAACTACATACAACATGAAGTCAAGTTACAGGAATCCTGCTTTCTTTTAGCCTAATTACTAAAAATAACACTCAACTATAGTGAAATTAATTAACCTTTATCAGTAACTATAACCAACTGACGGGGGCCTTGCCTGTTACTCAACCATTACTGCATAAATTACTAAGGTTCATAAATACTAACTTTGCAGACCCTATTAACAAATGGTTTCTTATGTGCTTGCATTATAAATACCTGTTATTAGTTAAAACATGTGTACACTCTCTCCATCATACAAACTGACTATTGTAATTCTTGTTTCTATAGAATGACAAGTCAGCCCCGTAGTTTACTCTTGGCTCCATTTTCTGTCATCATGATAAATATGTCTGTGTCTCAGTACCATTATTCTTCAATGAATTTTAATAATCATGAGAACAAAAATACTTCACTGTTTTGGTTAATATATTGTCATTACACTATACTGTAAAAGTATACAAAAAGACAGCATAACTATTTTACTTCTGCAAATACAATATGTATCAAAAGTGGCAACAAATATTGTAACCAAAAAGGAAAATCTTTACACGATGTCATATCTCAGTACATATCTTAGTTTATGATTTAATATTTTTTTGATATAAGACGCTACACAAATATTGTACGACATGGAGATCTATTTCTCAGACTGTACAAAACTTATCAGTTAAATGATCACTGTTCTACGAATGCTGAAAAGGTTTTCACCCTTAGCTTAAATACCTGTGCTGGGGCAACACAATTTTGTGTAAGTTTAAAATCTGTGTAAGTAAACTTACGAAGTAGCAAGTTATTCTATCAAATAGTTTTCTTTAAACAACTGTTTAAAATAAGCAAGATTCCATTACTTTTAAACCAAAAATTTTAACACATACTGTAACGGTACAAATAGGTCCCTATAGGGATTTTGGGTAAATAACAGGTATAAATTTTATTGTAAATTGAAAAATAATATGTGTGAGGGTAAAGTTTTCTAAAGTGAAACGGCGTAGTAAGCAATGCAGGGTTTGCGTCAAGGTCAACGCCGTTAAGTGCAGAACGGCAGCGACTTTGCTAAAACAACCGGCCAATCCTGTGAAAACGTCACTTAAGGAATGCCATACGTAATTGCTGCGCCTTAAAAAACTAAGACGTCATCACCGAGAACAATAGAATTGATGACGCGACAACCCTTTCCACCTCAGAAATGAGCGCCATACTGTCGTTTCCAGTCGACTACCATCTTTTGTGCGAACTGCACGTTATCTAAATTGCTGGCCAGCAAGCCCTTACAGTAACAACAGCGATGTAACCAAAATGTGAATTTAAATCTGTTTGAGATCAAAAAGTATAAAACGTAAAGTAGAGACAGTGAGTGCAGTTACAAAGAGAAAAATTTAATAGTTCGGCAGAATACCAGTGTAAACATGAGTGACGCCTGACTCGATCTTCGATACAGCAAAGCAGGGAAGTACACATTTCACATAATTTAAACTACCAACCATTATTAATGTTTGAGCTCAATTAATACAGAAAATGTACCATTGAAAATAGTATGTTTGGGGGTATGAGTGAGTGTGTACAGGTACCTATAAATCACAAAACATTGGTTTACGTTACGTGATTCACATAACTTAATAACTTGAATTATTAAAACTGCAGTAATTGTCTATATTCACTTCAACATGTAAACAGAGTAATTTGAAGTCAAAATATATATACTGTGTAAATGTGTCATGCATAAAGGCTGATGAAGCGGAAATGTATCGCAGCCATATTGGATTTTGAGTGAGAAGGAGAATGACTCCATTTTGTTTTTGTTATTAAAATATACAATTTCAGATAATTAATAAACACAAGTTTTACCTAATGCAATCAAAGTCTATTATTTCTCTACAACCATTGTTGTAGATCTAAATTAAATAAAGATCCCACCCCAAATTATCACAAACAAATAAACAAAACCTTAAATAACACAAAACACATAGTATCACCTGACAACATCAAATATTTTAAACAAATTAAACCAAAAGCCCCTACACTTAATGCACTACCAAAATTACATAAACCAAATATTCCAATCAGACCACTTATAAACAACACACAAGCACCTGCACACAAAATAGCTAGACACTTAGATAAATTAATCAGAAATAGCATAAATTTAACTAACAACACCACTGTCATAAATAATTTAGATCTAGTGAATAAAACTCAACATATCCATATACCTCATAATTCCACACTAGCTTCATTTGACATAACAAACCTATACACCAATGTTCCCATAAAAGAAACTTTAATTACATTAGAACAATTACTAAAATTAAACAACATACCTGAAACACACATAAATGAGATCATAAATCTAACTAAAATTATAACAGATCAAAATTATTTCACACACAATAACATGTTTTACACACAAACAGATGGACTACCCATGGGCTCACCTATATCAGGTATACTAGCCGAAATATTTGTACACACCATAGAACAAGAACACATATTACATAATAACAAATATACTGATAAAATAATATATTGGCACAGGTATGTTGATGACATTATAATCCTATACAACGCCAACAAAAGACAAATAGAAAATTTCCACAAATATATTAACACTATACACCATAAATTAAAATTCACACTTGAAATAGAACTAAATAATAGTTTAAACTTCTTAGACCTCACAATCACTAAAACAAACAACACACACACATACAAAATATACAGGAAACCCACCACATCAGACATGGTCATACATAACACATCCAACCACCCAACTCAACACAAACATGCAGCATTCAACTACATGCTCCATAGACTCAATTCAATACCCCTAAACACACATGACTACCAAGAAGAACTTAACACAATCAAATATATAGCAGTTAAAAATGGATACAACCCCGATTTGGTAAATAAAATACACAAACGCATCCTAAACACAAAAAATAAAAATAAAACACATCAGACCAACAACACACAACCCAGTAAGTACATAACACTTACATACTACAACTCCAATACACACAAAATTGCTAACACATTTAGAAAACACAATTATAAAATAGCCTACAGAACCAACAACACCATTAAGAAACATATAAATTTTAACAAAGACACAGACACATACAGTAAAACAGGAGTTTATAAATTAAATTGTAATGATTGTAACCAATTCTACATCGGCCAGACGGGAAGATCTTTTTATTCCAGATTTTCAGAACATATAAAAGCCCTCACCACAAATTACATACATTCCACATTTGCCACACATTTACAAAATGAAAACCATAGTTACACAAACATAGAACACAACATGGAAATATTACACTACTTATCAAAAAGTAGAAAATTAAACACAGCTGAACAATTTGAAATATACAGATATCACACATTACAACCAAACAACATATTAAATGAACAAGTACATTACAGATCACATACACTATTTGATACATTGATCCAAACACAAAATTTGAACCTCAGCGCCAATTCCCTCCCATCATCAATTCCCACCACACACACCTATAGTCCATAACCGTTATTCTGCAACAATGACTTTCAGTATTTACTCACACTGAGGAAGAGGCACAACACCTTGAAACGTTTGTGATAGTGAGAACAAAAGTAAGTTCATTCGTGAAAGTTTTTTATATATAATAATATTAGTAAAAGTGAACAAAGAGGATGAATCAACAAGATATTTACAACCATTGTGTTTCTTCGCTCGTTTATAGAACCCTGGAACCCATAAGTAAATTTTCCATGTTGGTACAATACAACATGGCGACTACCCGAACCGACATAGTAAACAAACAAAGTGTAAATGTTAACGAAAAATATAAAAGTAAAAAAAAAAAAGTATAAGTAACAAATGGCGCCCTTACAGCTGGACATTTATATAAATAAATGTTATATAAAATAGACCTGCAGATAGAAACAGGATGGTTGTTGAGAATGGGTATGTAAGTAATATACATAAACAATAAGGTTATTTTGTAACCATATGTGGTAGTGGTAAAACATAATGAAATAGAACATCTTTCTGATAGTAAGTCTGTGTAATAAGTATATGTTATATATAATATTTTGAAAAGATATATATATATATATATATATAATTTCGAGATGGCAGAGAATAATGAGAATGTCAGCTTAACTGATATTGAATCCGAGAGCCAAATGAATATAGAATTAAGCGGAACTGAGTCGAAAATTATGGATGAAGTAATCATTCAACGCCAGTCCCGATTAAAAAATCTGAGGATCAAGATATGATGAAAATGATCCAATTGCTTTTAGAGAAAAATACGATGTTGTGTACTAGTTTCAGTGAACAGAGTGTAAAGTTAAATAAATTTGATGAGAAGTTTGTTGAAGTAAAAGAGGAAATTAAGAAACAAAATTTTAATTTTAATAAACAAATGAACGAAATGAATGCACGTTATGAGAGTATGAAAGAACAAACAATAGAAGTAGTCAGTGAGAAGTATGATACTCAAATAAACAGTTTAGAAAACAAAATAAGCAAAGTAGACGAAGCAATAGTTGAGAAAGTTCAAAATCAAATTGTAATGCAAAGTAAAGAAGTAGTGAGTAAATGTTTAGATGCAGTTGATAAGCAAATAGAAACTAAAACAAAATTTGAAATTAATAAGCAAATAGACATTAAGACAGAGATTTTACAAAATCAAATAGAGAAATGTGAATCTAATGTAACAAATATGACAAAGAATATCGAAACAAACAATACAGCTATTTCAGAACATGGAATTAATACTAACAATGAGATAAGTATTATACGTAATCAAATTAAAGAAATAAATGATTTCAATGTTCAAACTAACAGTGACATATATGATAAGTGTACTTCAATTGAAGGCAATTTAAGCTGTGTGAAAGATGAATTACGGGGGGAGATTAATAAAAAACTAAACGGGGTAACAGAAAGGGTAGTAATCACCCGCGACTTACATAATGAAATAGAATTAGAGGCATTTAGTTGTGAGAACAGGGCGGTACACCCGATGCGATTTATTAATCAAACCAGAGAATATCATCGCTTTAGCAACAGTAGCTGGGAAGTGCAGTTGCTGAAAATTGTATATGGGCAGAAGCGCATCGTGTAGAATAGGGCTGTTATGACGAATTTGAGAGGGCGTTTAAGGGGAAATATTGGGCGGAGGACGACCAAGAGATTTTACGTAGCCGTATAATGGGAACAGGTAATTTTGTAGGGAACCAAAACAATAATATCACAATATATGTCACCAAATTGTATAATGAGCCAAAGTATTTAGAGCCACCGATACCGTTTAAATCATTTGTAAGACACGTGAGTAAACATCTGCCGCGTGAAGTTCAAATAACATTAATGACTAAAGAGATAAATGATATGAATGAATTGGAAAGAATTTTAGACGTCTTACAGAGCATTCGAGATAGAGAAGTGGGTAGGCGACCCCAACAATCGAATAATAATAATTATGAATATAATAACAATAGAGTTAATCCCAGCGGATATGGAGGGACACGGATAAATAATTCCAACAACCAAGAGGATTGGACATGTTCCAGATGTAGGGGCAAAAATTATGCAAGCAACAGAAATGTTTACAGGTGCAGCCAGGCGAGAGATGATCCAAGGAGGAGAGGAGGACCAACTCAGCAAGTCCAGCAGCAAAGAGGGATACCAAGCATCAGGGGAACAGCTGGGAATAACCATGGGCCACCAAGGGGTCACAATGGACCAACTACCAGTACTAATAGAAACCAAGCGGAAAAATAGAGTCGACAGTGGTAGCAAGGACCAGACCACTGTCCAGGGAAGCGAATGAGGTCCAACCAAAGGAGGATTTTCAGAGCAATGTAATCAAAACTGACATCGTGATGGATTTATTGGAGGAGGAGAATCATACAACAATCGAGATGAGAACCGGATTAATGGAAGTACAGGTAACCATAGCAGGTAAGAGTTACAGAACACTTATAGATCCAGGATGTGAGATTCCGGTAATTGCTGAGAACATTTTGGGAGAATTAAGGGAGACCAATAGAAATATTCCGATTTTACCAGTAGCAGGGGTTACTGTAGTGGGAATTACAAGAGTACGTAGTAAAAGAGTAACCAAACAAATACATTTAAACTTCCTGATAAATAATACAGAATTTGAAAATACATTCTTAGTGGTAAAAGGGCTAAGTCTAGATATAATTTTAGGTAATGATTTTCTACAGAGAAATAAAGCTGTCATAAATTTTAAAGAGAAAGTAGTAGAGTTAGATGGGGGTGATCGGTTGATCAGGGTTAATTTTGAACAGATGTTAGATAAGGTTAGAGTAACGGGTGAAAAGATACTACAGAAACAGGTAGGCGAGAGTGACACTGAAGCGAGAGTAAATTCATGTAGAGAGGGAGAGTATATTGAGAGTTTTGAAGGGGAGTTGAATGAAAGTAGTGAAGAAATGTGGGAAGAAAGGGCGGATAAATTTTGTAGTGAGGGTGAGGTGGTAAGGAGTGATCAACGTGCGTCGTTGTGGGAGGTGATTGAGCAGTTTCGAAGAGTTTTTGCCGAGATTCCGGGAAGGGCAAAAGGATATGAATGTGTATTGCAGGTACGGGAACACACACCTTTCATGCAGCGGAGTTATCCAGTGCCTTATTCCAAAAGAAGAGCGGTGCAAGGAGAGTTAGACAGAATGATGGAGGGAGGCATTATAGAAAGGTCAGTGTCACATTACTCAAATCCATTAGTAGTTGTCATAAAGAAGGATGGTAGGGTTAGATTATGTTTAGATGCTAGAAGGATTAACCAAATAATAATACCCGACTGTGAATCACCAGAATCTATAAATGAGATTTTCCAAAAGTTTAGTGGGGTGCGATACATGACTTCACTAGATTTAACAGCAGGATATTGGCAGGCGCCATTGGCAGAAGTAAGTAGAAAATATACAGCGTTCTTGTTTAATGGGAAAAATTACCAGTTTAACCGCTTACCATTTGGGTTAAATACTCGTGTGGCTAGTTTTATTAAATGTTTAGACCAAATTTTAAAACCAAAGGACTTAGACTTTTTAACAGTATATGCGGATGATATTTTAATTGCTTCTAGAACTTTTCAGGAACACTTGGAGCATTTGGAATATGTTTTAACTAAATTAGAAGAAGGAGGACTCACCATCAATTGGGAGAAATCCAAATTTTTGCAAACGGAAATACATTTTTTAGGATTTATTATTACACAAGAGGGAATCTCCGCAAATCCAGATAAGGTGGACTCCATTATGCGCTTCCCTGAGCCACGGAATATCAAACAACTACAGAACTTTTTAGGACTTTGTAATTTCTACCCTAAGTTCCAGAAGAATTATGCGCACACAACAGCGAAACTAAGTGCAGTACTCCAGAAGAACAAACAGTGGAGATGGGGAGAAGTGGAACGCGATGCACTTAATGAAATTAAGAGAAAGTTTAGCCACATGATTATGATGAATCACCCTGATTTTAATAAAACCTTCTATTTACAGACAGACGCAAGCAACGTAGCGTTAGGGGCGGAGCTCTACCAGGAGGACTGTGATAAGGAACATCTGACTATCGCCTTCGCCAGTAGGTCGCTTCTGTCTGCGGAGAAGAATTACACAACCACAGAGAAAGAACTTTAAAGCATTGTGTTCGCCGTGGGAAAGTTCCGGACATACATCCTAGGGAACAAAACTGTAATATGAACGGACCACAAGGCATAATCCTTTTTAAACACATGCAAGCTTGCTCACAGCCGTCTAACCAGGTGGGTACTTGTATTACAAGAGTACAATTTTGCGTGGGAATATATCAAGGGAACAGATAATAAAATACCTGACACTCTTTCCAGGGTAGATATGTTAAATAATAAAATGGGTAGAGATTTAAAGGAAATTGAGATTTTTCAAATAAGCCGGGAAGATAGAATTTTTGGAGAAGAGTTGCGAGACATCAGAACCATGCAAAGAGCAGATGGTAAGTCAAGTAAGATCATAAATAGTTTAGAGACTGAATTAGCGGGGTCAGAGTACTATCAACATTTTCAAATCTATCAAGGGTTGCTATTTAAGAAAGTAGAAGGGGATGAGCGTGATTGGAGGTTAGTTGTGCCAGATGGGTTAGCAGATAAAATCATATGGGATTGTCATTTGAGATATGGTCATTTTGGGGCAAAAAAGTGTGTTAATGTTTTGAAAGTCTTGCGTTTTTAAGAATATGGAAAGGCGAGTTAGGAAGTTGTTAAGGGGTTGTGATTTGTGTCAGAAGTCTAAAGTAGTGAGCTATAGGGTTGAAGGGGAGATGAATTTTATAAAAGTAGAAAGGCCATTTGATTTAGTTGCGGTAGATTTGTATGGACCGTTGCCGAAGGGTAGAGGCGGAGTTATGTATATTTTTGTGATGTTACACTTTTTCTAAATATGTAAAATTATATAGTGTGAAGAGAGCTACCAGTCATGTGCTGAGTGAGAAGGTGACAAAAGATTATATGATAGGGTACAAAATTGGCTGAACAGTACCACCCACGAGTCCACAGGATATACACCTCATGAGTTAATTAAGGGAACACGCCCCCCGAGGATTTTAGAACAGTTGTTCGACTACCCACCTGAGAGCGAGCAAATGGATGTGAGTATTAAAATCAGGTTGGCTAATGAGAATTTATTAAGTAAAGGTGAACAACGCAAACATAGACACAATGCAAAAGGTAAGTGGATGAAGTATGAAGTAGGACAGTTGGTATTGGTGAGGAGACACGACTTGTCAAGTGCTCAGGGCAAGGAGATCAAGACGTTTTTCTTACTCTACGAAGGACCTTATGAGGTAATAGAAGTGAAGATGAAGAATTCATATGTATTACAGAACAGAGAGACAAGGGAGATAGTACACAATGCAACAAATTTGAAATTGTATTGGTCATCATAGGAGTTTTAGCAATGTCTGTTATTAATAATAATGTATGGATGAAATTTAATTTGATTTTATATGTTTCCAGAAGGGACTCTCCCCCATTTTCGGGCGATCACAGATTCACCACCTCTGATCGTGGATTTGGCAATCTGGAGGCGGACCATGGTTGGCGGTAGCCTCAACAAGGGGGTGAAAGCAACGATGGTCTTACACAAATCGGTGTCAGTAGAAATTTTTTGCTTACAAGAACGGGGAGGGGGACCCCTAGTTTCGTGGAAAGGTAAGGTAGAGTTAAAAAAAAAGGAGATTTTGATAGTGGTAGTATTTTTCCACGAACAACAGTAGTTTTGCTTTATGAATTGTGAAATAAAACGACAAAAAATTTTGTAACTTAAATACACAGTTTTAAATTTTGTAACTCTTCAAGGAGTTATTTTCCTTCAGAAAACAGAAATGTAATTAATGTAATGTAGACTTGTAAGATGATCCATTGTTGTACTTATTATCTTGTCATAAAGAAGATATTAGTGAGAAGTGAAAGCTGGAACTTGCAAAAAGTGTCTATATGAAAATTTTATGAAATAGAAAGAATTTGTGATTATGCAAGATTAATGGGTGTTTTTGGGGGGTTGTTTGGTGTTAATAGAAGAGAAAATCAATGGTGGAATGTAGTAATAGTAAATGTAGAAGGACATAAGCTTAGATATAAGTAGGCTATTGCAGTGGCGGCATGTGTCGCTGTAGATAGCGGTAAGTGTTGATGAGTAATGTCAGAGTACGTTACCATCATCGGAGGCCTAAACTGGGTGTAATATACACTGTACAACTACTTTATATAATTTTATATTATATGTTAATTGCTATCGTACAGTGTATTAAAAAAAATGACGAAGTGTAAACATGCAAATGAGAGAAGATTTCCCCGCCTTTTCGGGCGATTATTGTTTTACCAGCACTAATTGTGGTTTTGGACGACAACCAGCTGTGGGCAGAAATTGTAAAACTGACCATGGTTGGTTGCCTTGAAATTGGTGAAAATTGAAATTAACGGGGGGGGGTGACTTAGGGGAAATCCCCGGAACTATGGAACAGCGGCTATCACCTTGTCCGCGTAGGAACAGTAAAAAAAGGTGATAGACCCGTCTTAAGGTTATAACTATGTAGTCAGGCATTATTATGTCTGGAGTTTTAAATGTAAGGCCGAAGCAAGGACAGGAGATGCCAAAATTCCTCCATAATTTCAGTCCTTGTGGAAGCAACTGGATGCTACAGTCCAGGGGGGCCATAGTGTGTGTGGAAGGAGGTTACTAGATGGGTAGCAACGTTTTAGTGGATATTAAATATATAATGTTGATGATGTTGATCATAAAAGCTAATTATGATTTTGTATTAAAGTATTAGGATCAGGAAAGATGATTAATCATTTTCAAATAGATAGATTGTTCTGAAGTACTGAACTTGTGTTTTGTTCTATATACGAATTATATTAATGAGTTGTTTTGTTTATTCTCTTAAACTTAAGTACTTGTTTTGAAATATTATGGTGTTAATATAAAGATTTATATTTCTTCTGGTGAAAGGGAAAAGAGTCAAATATTATCGATTGAAATCGAAATTTTCATAAATATTTTGGAGCGAAATAAGAGAAGAGTACCTCTATATACGAGGGGTAACCCAAAAGTAAGGTCTCCAAAGGACTAGAGCCGCAGGGAAATATTTTGGGTGGCAGTTGGCAGCACTGCTGTGTGCGGCCATCTCCCCTCTTTCAAACAAGCGGTCGCTGAGCTCGCTCGGTCGATTAGTCTTGGCTTGGCAGCCGTTAAGAATGGAGCTCCCAATCGCTGTTCCCGCCAAGTGTGGACTTCACGAAGTCATTCGATTTCTTAACACAAAAGGTGTTCAGGCTATTGAAATCCATAGACAGTTGATTGAAGTATATGGTGTGGGGTGTATGGATGTCAAAAACGTCCGCAAGTGGTGTAGAGAGTTTAAAGCTGGTCGTACAGAAATTCATGATGACGAAAGAAGCGGGAGACCGTCAGTGTCAGACGAGACGGTCAGGAAACTTGACGAAGTCGTGTGTGAAGATCGGAGGATCACTATCCATGAGCTCTCTTGTTTCCTTCCTGAAGTTTCGAAATCCACCATTCAGAGGATTGTGACTGAAAAGTTGAAATATCGGAAGGTGTGCGCAAGGTGGGTTCCGCGAATGCTCACAGAAGACCACAAACGGCAACGCGTCGAAGCTGCCCGCGAATTCTTGAGCGCTATACAGACGAAAGAGACAACTTTTTGAATTCCATTGTCACAGGTGACGAAACGTGGGTTCACCACTTCACACCTGAATCCAAACGACAATCACTTGAGTGGCGGCATCCAACTTCGCCAAGGCGGCGAAAGTTCAAACAAACACAGTCTGCCGGCAAGATCATGGCGACTGTGTTTTGGGATCGGAAAGGTGTATTGATGATCGATTTCATGCCTGCTGGGACCACAATAAACGCAGACGCACATTGTGAGACACTCAAAAAACTGAAACGGGCGATTCAGAACCGGAGAAGAGGAATGCTCACCAAGGGCGTGTCCATTCTTCACGACAATGCTCGCCCTCATGTCGCCCGCGCAACCGCTGATCTTCTGAACCAATTTGGATGGGACATAATCACCCACCCCCCCTATAGGTGGTGAAAGACGAGGTCAAACGCTATCTCAATGACATGGTGGCGAGTTTCTATGACACTGGCATACTAAAACTGCCACAGCGGCTCAAAAAATGCATTGAACGTAACGGCAATTATGTTGAAAAATAGTGTGTTCTTATGCTTCACAACCATGTAAAAAGTTTTGATAATAAATTTTTTTTTCTATTTTTACAAAATATGGAGACCTTATTTTTGGGTTACCCCTCATAGTGATTCTTGTGTTCATATATGTAGGCGTTAAGTAAAAAACCAATGCTTATTAACGTAAACCAATACGCAGTTAAGGGGAAACAAATCAGTTAGGGATATGGTATTATACGAGGCCACTATTTGATTTTTTATTCAATGTTTCAGAGTTTGGTGATGCTGTGGCGGCGGTCCTGAGCTGGCCAGTGCATCAGAGCAGGAGCGTTAAGTGCCTGACTGGCCTTGCGGTGTTGGAATCTCGAAAGAGAAGTCCAGTAAGGTCATGCAGGTACTGTCACAATCACTGGACCAAGGGGTAAGTTATCTATATTCTTTTTATATAAACAATACAGGGGGTTGTGGCGACATATCCTAGCTGATCCCTTTAGGAAGTATGAATGTGTCAATGAGAGTTTTTATGCTTCGAACATAAAACCTCTCATTGAGGGGGTCTTGTAACGGTACAAATAGGTCCCTATAGGGATTTTGGGTAAATAACAGGTATAAATTTTATTGTAAATTGAAAAATAATATGTGTGAGGGTAAAGTTTTCTAAAGTGAAACGGCATAGTAAGCAATGCAGGGTTTGCGTCAAGGTCAACGGCGTACGTGCAGAACGGCAGCGACTTTGCTAAAACAACCAGCCGATCCTGTGAAAATGTCACTCAAGGAATGCCATACGTAATTGCTGCGCCTTAAAAAACTAAGACGTCATCACCGAGAACAATAGAATTGATGACGCGACAGCCCTTTCCACCTCAGAAATGAGCGCCATACTGTCGTTCCCAGTCGACTACCATCTTTTGTGCGAACTGCACGTTACCTAAATTGCTGGCCAGCAAGCCCTTACAGTAACAACAGTGTTGTAACCAAAATGTGAATTTAAATCTGTTTGAGATCAAAAAGTATAAAATGTAAAGTAGAGACAGTGAGTGCAGTTACAAAGAGAAAAATTTAATAGTTCGGCAGAATACCAGCGTAAACATGAGTGACGCCTGACTCGATCTTCGATACAGCAAAGCTGGGAAGTAGACATTTCACACAATTTAAACTACCAACCATTATTAACGTTTGAGCTCAATTAATACAGAAAATGTACCGTTGAAAATAGTATGTTTGGGGGTATGAGTGAGTGTGTACAGGTACCTATAAATCACAAAGCATTGGTTTACGTTATGCGATTCACATAACTTAATAACTTGAATTATTAAAACTGCAGTAATTGTCTATATTCACTTCAACATGTAACCAGAGTAATTTGAAGTCACAATATATATATTGTGTAAATGTATCATGCATAAAGGCTGATGTAGCGGAAATGTATCGCAGCCATATTGGATTTTGGGTGAGAAGGAGAATGACTCCATTTTGTTTTTGTTACTAAAATATAAAATTTCAGATAATTAATAAACACAAGTTTTATCTAATGCAATCAAAGTCTATTATTTCTCTACAACCATTGTGTTTCTTCGCTCGTTTATAGAACCCTGGAACCCGTAAGTAAATTTTCCATGTTGGTACAATACAACATGGCGACTACCTGAACCAACATAGTAAACAAAGTGTAAATGTTAACGAAAAATATAAAAGTAAAAAAAAAGTATAAGTTAACAATACTACCAAAATTTGTAAAATTGATTTATCATCAATAGAAATTCACCTTGTTATTAAAATTTATGTCAAAGCTGTGTTTTCATTTTAAAGAGCAAGAAGTAGACTGATGAATTTAAGTATTATTGTATTAGCCTCTAAGGTGATCAAGACGTTCAAAATGACTTAAAAGTTAGTCTTAGAATATATTGCAAATGTACAACAGTGGTTTTGGATAATAACTGAATAAAATAGCATGAAACAGTGTAGGCTGTAAGCTTCTCACATATTTCCTGAAGTTATAGCTAATACAAAAGTCTCACACTTTCTTTGTGTACAAGACATTAGTGGTGTAACTAATGGGTCTGCAATAGAGGGGGTCCACATAAGATGTCATGTTTCTAAGTTATCAAGTTATATCGTTTATTTGTGGTTATTAATTTTGCTCTTGTCTAGCACACCGAGTTTCACATTAGTACGAAATAAAATTGTAAAACAGTTAACATTGTACAAAAAAATGTTTTAAATGTTGAAAGAAAACTGATTTTGTTTTTGTTATGCATATTATGGAGCAGACACAAACATTGTAGTTGTCTGATAAATGATAAGACAGTGGCAGCAATTTCCCGAGAAAAACAAGTGGGTTTCCTTTGAAGAATGCCAAAAGTTTAAAGTATCTATCCTCATTACTTATTCAGCCAGAGATCGGTAATGGTTAATTTCCTTGAATTCCTTTATTACATTAGCTGAAAAGGATGTATTTGTAGCATCAATATTGTACCAGTCAATTAGAGATTAGTACACAAAGTTTCTTGTTGCATTGTAGAAACTTAACTTCGTAAATACAAGCAGTGGATTTACAGGTATGTAGTTTATGTTTGAAAGTTAAAAACCTACCTTTCACTGCAATTCAGTGTTGCATTAGAGTGATATTATTGTGTTTTTCATAATGAGTTCTATAAAGTCTAAGAATTTAAGTGGTGATCAGAAATGCATAATGGGAAGAAGCCAGAACAAAGTTATCAAAAATTCCAACGTTCATTAAAAGTGATAAACCCATAACAAATTCATAAAAACGTTTGTCTTGTGATGACAGTGTGATGGTCTCAACTCAAAGTGTTAGTGCCAGTGATGATTCAAAGTTGGACAATGGATCTCCTTGTGTTGTGGAATTTGAAAGTGAAGATGTGACTATAATTATTGATATGAATTATGGCTATTTATTCTAGAGATAGGGGATGAATTAAAATTTTGAAATTAGAACATCATGAAGCAACTGAACCTTTCCAAAAGATCTAATAAAAATGTGGATTATTTCCACATTAAAAAAATAAAGCGCAATACATACATAGGTTTTGGCTTTACTACTCAACAATTTTTAAATGCAGTGTATTGTTGTTCCACGTGTTGGCTCTTAGCTGATTGAAGCATCAAAAACTTTACAGACGCTTGGTGTAATGGTCCAATTAAAGGCTGTCGGGGGTAACAAAAAAACTGAAACATGAAACATCAACCATTCATCTCATGGCATGTTTCATCATATGGAAAGAAAAATAAATCAATATTTGTAACAGACTCACTACAGGAAGATTACAAAAAAATAAAATCTATAGACTCACACACATTTTAAACGTCATTTTAACATTAGCATGTTGTAATATACCTTTTTGTGGTCATTTACAATGATAAAAGCAGAGCAAAATACTTAAGTCCTAAACATAAAAAATAAACTGACATCTCTTTTGGCAAATTCAGTATAAGATTAATTATAAGCAAAATTTAAAAGCTCCATTTTTTTCTATTTGACTGGATACAACTCAGGACATAAGCAGAACTGATCAATTCAGTGTGGTTGTCGTGTCAAAATAGAAGCAGGAAAGTCTATTAGTGTGCATGAATCTTTTACTGGATTCTACAAACAGAAAGGACAAACTGGACAAGACTTTGAGAGTGATATTTTACATGTTTTGAAAATCAACCAATTAGACACAAACAAGTGCCATGGACAGGGGTACAACGGGGCTGCAAGTTGAAGTGGGAGGTACCGTGGTCTCTAAGTATTAATCACAAGAAAAGTGTCAACTGATGTGTATGTCCATTGCACAATGCACAATTTGAATTTGGTAATTAATTATTATGTTAGGGATGTATCAGGAATTTGTAGTTTTTACACAGCTGTTCAGCAAATTTATGTATTTTTCAATAAAAGTCTGTTTTTCAATGGCAGGAATTGAATGGTGCCCTGAATAATGAGACAACTAAACACTTAAGAAGCTTGGTCCTTCTCAACACTTTGACAGTTTATTTGCTTTGAAGAATGGATTTGCACACCTGTTGATGTGTCTTGACAAGATAATTCTGTTTTCCATTTAGCCACACAAAAACAAGGCAAGCCATGACTATAAGCAATGAACTGAATTCCTCTGAGTTCTTAGTTCTGCTCGTTTTATAGTGAACAATACTTCAGAAAATTAACACTGTTCTAAACATTTACAAGACCTAAAGAATGATTTACGGACAGCCTCCTCATTATTGAAGCAGGGTGAAAATAACATGACACAGTTAAGACAAAATTTTCAAGGTTTTTAAAGGAAGTAAAAAAATGGTCACAAATTGGAAGATAATTCCAGTTTTTAAATCTGACATCAGCACTATCTAAAATAGTTTGTTGATGAATTGGCAAGGATGAACAAATACAATATCAAGAAGGACGTTCGGAGTATTTGTTTTTAATAAATGTTTAGACATTATTATTCAACAACTGACAGCACATTATGAAAGTATGAATGATATATCAGAAAAATTCTCACTGATACAATCGAGTACTCTACAGCTTAAAAAAGAAGAAGTGTGGAACAAGCCAACAGACTATGTAAATCCTATTCAGGAGATCTGTCACCTATCTTGCCTCTACAAATTATAAGTATCCAAACAGTAATAAAGAGAAAAATCTGTGAACTTTCAACTGCCAATGAACTAGCCGCATGGCTAATTTCAGACAATTTCATATTGCCCATAGCATTCTTGATTTGTGAATGTTTTTACAACTCTATCTCACTCTGACAATAGCTTTTTCCAGAACGATCATTCAGCAAGCTGAAAATTATAAAAGCATACTGCCATAGCACTATGTTGCAGATGAAGTTGAATTCTTTGGCATTACTCTGCACTGAAAACAAAGAAAGCCAAACAGTTCCTTCCCATAAAGAATGCTGTTTTGGGAAGTTGTGAGTGTGACCTGGATGTCTTGGTGTGTTTTTGATTATATTGTAAACATGTCAAATTTGCACTGTAAGGAGAAATTAGTTTCCAGACCTGCTGGAAAGCCACTGCAGGGACAGACACTGGCTTTATAGCAAAACCAATAAGCCTACTGATATTAAGGGAGATTATGTTGAACAGTGAAATTTATTTTTGATTGAAGAACTGCTTCTTTCATAGTCAGGGCACAAAGTTATTGAGCTTGTAAGTGCCATCTCGGTGCCACTGTTGATGAAGGATAATCTAAACATATACATACGCTGGTAATATAATTGTAACTTGAAAGTAAATAGGTCTCATAAAAAGGGAAAGTTAGAGGTAAAAAATATGACCAATTAAGTTTTTCACCGATACAAATACAAACTTTGGAAGGGTTATAATAATTATGAATTTTAGAAGGAAGATTTCATTATGTTCAAGGAAATGTAAGAGAAGCACAATCCAGTAGTGTACATAAAACATCTACCATAAATGAGAAATAAAAAATATAACAAAAATTAAAGTATACCTTTGGGAAAATACAGGCAAAAAGAACAATTTATTACAGAAAAAACTTGAACATACTTAAGTAAGCATTCCCAAATTAAATGAAAACTAAGATAGTTATATTGTATTGGTATTTCTAGTGTACTATTCCCTTTTTTAGGATAACAGCACACTCTTGAACTTCAAACACAATCAGTTCCAGACTCCCAAAAATTACCCAATGCAAAAAAAATTGATGCTACTGCTAAACAGTGATAAGATAAAACAAGTACTGAACTGTGTTATTTTAATAAGTGTTTTTATTTATAATACTACATTCACACTTGAAAATATTGTTATAATCAATCAATAATAATATTAGGGGAGATACTACTGCCACTAGAAGATAAATTGCACGTCTTTAACATGGAATCCACTAGTTGAAGATTAAGTATTTCATATTACTACCACTTGAATCTTCTTTGGAGAAAACCCGTGTATGTCACTTGTTTAAAAACATTTTTCTGATATGTTGCATTACACTGTTATTAAACAGGTTGATACTCTTGTGAACAACTGCGTTCTTAGAGTCCAACTTCTCTAAAAGAATCTGTCTTTTAGACTATTATCACAACAGTTCTTTATTATCTGAATGGGGGACGATTCCTGTACTGTTTACATTCTTCTTCTCTGGAGACAGTTCCTCAGCTGCTTGCTGCTGTTCAATATGAAGACCCCAATGGTCAGCTCAGCACTGCCATCGGCTGGATTTATGTGTATGCCAAATACACAATGGATTTATGCGTATGCCAACATTGCAGTAGAAAAAAATTAATACGGTGAAAATTAATGAATTGAGATTTATATAATTGTTTTAACCCAGGAACGACCCTGAACACCGAACACCAGATCGAATCAACACATTTGTATCCAGACTGGCAACATCTCAGCAACTTACATTTGTCATAAATGTGAAGTGACTTTTTTTTTTATAAACTTTAATAAACTTATTAAACTAACGAGACAAAGGAACCTTAAAAAAAAAGATTAGATGTATTAGATTATATAAGAGATAAAAATTAATTATATTCAGGTCAACAGAGACAGAGTAATTAGTTTGTTACTTTTATATAATCTGTACTAAAATGAAAATAGTGCAATTTGTAGTAAGTCATTAATAAATCCAACTGCATTCCAATACATGGTTTACCAACTACTTATACTATGTGACACTTGTACATCGCAATACATTTTAGTGCTTGCGATGTACAATGTACATTTTCAAAATGAGACCAGAACATGATTTAGTGTGTTGTTAATGGGAAACTCATTTCTCCATATGGAAAGAAGTTGACTAATAAGACTTATTATTGTAAAAACTGTAACGGTACATTTTGGCCTACCTGAGGTAATATAAAGAAATTTATAATTTAAATAAAGCAAATAACATTTTTTACTATGATTGGGACAAAACGTAAACAAAAGGTATATTTATTGTTAGCGACAGTGGTAGCACTGCTTGGGACATTATGTATGTGAATTTCTGAAGCGACAAAATCAACAAGCTGGAATTGTGCCAAGGTCAACCAATGACATACAAAACTGTAAACAAATTATGTAACTGAGCATCAGGCGATGTTACGTCAGAGCCTAGCCTAACAGTGGAATGCAGTTGGCGTAGTAATACTAACTTAAGAACAACAAGAATTTGTCATACAACCACGGCGACTTTATAAAATAGTGCCGTTTGCCTAGTCCCAGTCTAACTTCACCACTCGCGCGAGTGACAAGTACAAAGTTCCGGAACGTAAATTGCGGGCCCGCAAAACAACAAAATGTGAAGTAAAATCGAAAATATATATATAAATAACAGAAATGAACAGTTTTTAGGAAAGTTAACAGTTTAAAACAAAGAATGTGTGCGTGTATAGCTAAGTGACGTCTTCTGGACTAAAAATGAACAGATAAGTAATCTACAGGAATACAATAAAACGAAACTTTCAAAATTTTGGTTTAAATATTAAAAAATTTAACATTTTCAAAACTATGAGCTCTTAAAATCTGGGGATAGATACATGTGTGTGTGTGTGTGAAAGCGCTGGTGTTCGTTATGTTGTAGAGATTAATTTGTATTTGTGTTATATCTTAATGGGAAGACTACTTAACAATAATCTATTTTATGAATACTTATTCTTGAATATTACAGAAGTTAATGTATGAGGGAGAAAGGAGATTTCGTATTTTGACGAAAAAATTATAACTTGATGGTGTTTTCTTTTTAGAATTTAATAAAACAATATTGATTTGAATACTTAAAATGTGAATTAGTAGTCATTTCAAACAACCATATTGTTTCCAACATCTCCAATTAGAGATCCTGGAAAATGATGAGTATAAAGTTTGAGTTGGTACTAGACAACATGGCGGCTGCACCAGCCGAAAGAGTAAAAGTAAACAAGGGATAATATGGTATTGAATTTAATTATTAATAGAATTAATAAATTAACAATGGCGCCCGAACAGGGACCGTTTGCATAAATTTAATTATGCAAATGTGGACCTGTTGCAGGAATGATATGGTTGTTTGAGGTAAACATAAATTACGTGAAAACAGACGTACAAAGATAAGGTTATGTTATGATTATGTGTAGTAGGGGTGAGTAGAATATTAATAAGTATGTGTTATATATAGTAATATTTTGCAAAGAAATATATCTAAAAGATTTTTTGTTTAAAAAAAAAAAATGGCAGATAATAATGACGTCAGCTTATCTGATAGTCAGATAGAAAGTCAGTTAAGTAGCGATTCGGGAGTTCAAACGAATGACAGTAATTTAGAGAGTCAGTTGACCGAATCGAAAATAATGGAAGGTGTGACGAGTCAGTCAACGCCGACCTTAGTTAAGAGAGAAAGTAATAGTGATATGATGACTATGATGCAGTTATTGTTGAATAAATTTGATAGCAAATTTGATGAACAGAAAAACGAAATGCAAGAATTTAAAAGTAGTTTCAATGAGAAATTAGATGAACAAAATATTAAATTCGATGAGTTAAAAAACCAACTTAACGAAATTAATGAGCGTTTTGAGAATACCAATGAAAAGTTTGCCAGTAAATGTAATGATTTAGATACCAAATTAGATAATGCAGTTAAGAGTATAGACGTTAAAATTAACGAAAGAGATGAGAAAATTGACAGACAAATCTGTGAAATCACACTAAGTATTGAAAGTAAAATCAGTAATGTAAATGAGCAGATGGCAGACCAAATTAAAACTCAAATTGAAGAGCAGTTTGTAGAAGTAGAAAATAAATGTGTAACTAAAATTAATGAAAGTAATAATGATATAGAATTTAAAATAATGGAAGTAGAAAGTGCATGTAAACAATCTATACAAGAGAGTGTGGGGGTTATTAATAAACATACCCTTCAATATGCAAATAAATGTGATAACAAATTTAGCATGATAGAGCAGAATATCATAGAAATTAAAGATGAATGACATGTAGCCGTAAGCCAAAATTTAAGTAATGTTGCGGAGCGAGTGTTATATACTCGCGAAGCAAAAGATGAGATAGAATTAGAACAGTTTAATTGTGACAATCGTAGAGTACACCCAATGCAATTTTTAAATAGGGTAAGGGAGTTTAATCGATTTAATAGTAGTAGTTGGGAGGTTAAATTGCTGAAGATTATAAAGTGTTTTAAAGGTAGTGCTGAGATATGGGCGGAAGTACACAATACCGAATGGGGTAGTTACGAGGATTTTGAGGTAGCTTTTCGAAACAAATATTGGTCAGAAGAGGACCAAGAAATCTTAAGAAGCAAAATAATGCGTAATGGGAATTTTGGTAGAATTAATAACCACCTAACCATATACGTGATGACTATATATAACGAAGCTAAGTATCTAGAACCGCCGTTACCCTTCCGGTCATTTGTAATACATATTAGTAAACACCTGCCCAGAGAGGTGCAAATCACGTTAATGACTAGAGAGATTACAAATATAAACGAGTTAGAGAACATGTTAGACGTGCTACAGAATATAGGGGAACGCGACGTAGGGCGACGTCCAAACACACCAGTAGTACCACACCACAATAATAATAATTACCATCAGAATAGGGGTACACAGAATTTTCACAGAGGAGCGTGGGGAGGAAGTTTTGATAATAGGGGCGAGCGTTGGAGGTGCAGAGAATGTGACACAGATAATTATGCTAACCGAACTAATTGTTTTAGATGTCATCAAAACAGGGAGTGCGCAAGGAACGAGAGAATGCACCCACCACCAAATCAGCAGTCGAGAGGAGGAGAATTTCATAGAGGAGCGCCAAGGGGAGGAGTACATTACAACAGAGGGAGAGGAGGAAACCATCCAGCAGTAGCAGGTCCATCCATGGTAAACTAGGGAGGACAATGGAGAAGCGGGCCCAACCATTGTCTACGGAAAACAGGAGGGTCCAAATAACCGACACATACCATAATAATGTTATACAAATGGACATGACGAAGGAGTTGTTGGAGGAAGATGACACAAAAGTTATAGAAAACAAAACAGGATTGACGGAGGTAATCGTCACCATAGAAGGTAATAATTTTAAATCATTGATTGACACAGGGAGCGAAATATCAGTAGTTTCTGAAAACGTAATGGTAGAATTGAAAGAAATAAATAAAAATATACCATCCTTACCAGTTGCGGGTGTAACAGTAGTGGGGGTAACTGGAGTATGTAGTAAACGAGTTATTAAACAAGTACAGTTAAATATATTCCTTAATGAAACTGAATTTGAGAACACTTTTCTAGTAGTTAAGGGACTGAGTTTAGATGTAATTTTGGGAAATGATTTTTTGGAGAGAAATGGGGCAGTAATAGATTTTAATAAACGGATAGTGGAATTTAATAATGGTAGTGAACCAGTCAGGGTTAATTTTAAGAGGGTATTAGATGAAGTTAGAGTTACAGGGGTAAAAATGATACAAAAGCAAGTAGGTGATGGGGACATAGAAACTAAAATAAATATATGTCGAGAGAGTGAGATTGTAGAAAATGAGGAGAGAGAGAGAGATGCATGTGAGTGATGAGAGAGTGTGGGAAAATAGGGCTGATAAATTTTTTAATGAAGGTGGAGTTGTAGGGAGTACTCAACGACAGGAGTTGTGGGCAGTTGTGGAGCATTATAGAGATGTGTTTGCGGAGTTGCCTGGAAAAGCCAGGAACTATGTATGTGAGCTGAAGGTTCGAGAGCACTCACCATACATGCAGAGGAGTTATCCAGTACCATTTTCAAAACGGAGAGCAGTGCAGGAGGAGTTGGATCGAATGATGGAGGGAGATATAATTGAGAGATCGATATCACCGTACTCTAACCCATTGGTGGTGGTAATAAAGAAGGACGGAAAGGTAAGATTATGTTTAGATGCCAGGAGAATAAATCAGATTATAATACCTGACCGGGAGTCACCGGAACCTATTAATGAGATTTTCCAGACATTTAGCAGGGTCAAGTACATGACATCTTTGGATCTAACCGCAGGATATTGGCAGGTGCCGTTAGCAGCAGAGAGTCGGAGATATACTGCTTTTCTCTTCAATGGTAAGAACTATCAATTTAAACGTTTGCCATTTGGACTTAACACTAGTGTAGCGAGTTTTATTAAGTGTTTAGACATGATATTACAACCAAAAGACTTAGATTTCCTGACTGTATATGTGGATGATATATTAATAGCATCCAGAACATTTGTGGAACATTTAGAACATATTGAATATGTATTAGAGAAATTACAAAACGGGGGTTTGACAGTAAATTGGGAGAAGTCAAAGTTTTTACAAACCGAAATACATTTTTTGGGTTTTATTATAACTCCCGAAGGAATTTTAGCTAACCCTGATAAAGTAGAAGCTATAATGCGATTTCCGGAACCTAAGAATATTAAACAATTACAAAGTTTTTTAGGTTTGTGCAATTTCTATAGAAAATTTCAGAAAAATTACGCTCAGACAACAGCAAGGTTAAGTGCTGTATTACAGAAAAATAAACAATGGAAATGGGGAGAAAAGGAGAGGGATGCATTCGATGAGATAAAGAGAAAATTTTCAAATATGATAATGATGAACCATCCTGATTTCTTAAAAACTTTTTACTTACAGACTGACGCTAGTAACGTCGCCCTGGGAGCGGAGTTGTATCAGGAGGATAGTGACAGAGAACACCACACGATAGCTTTCGCCAGTAGATCTCTTTTGGCAGCTGAAAGAAATTATACAACTACGGAAAAGGAGTTATTGAGCATCGTGTTTGCTGTAGGAAAGTTCCGCACCTACATCTTGGGAAATAAGACCGTTATCAGGACGGACCACAAGGCGGTCATTTTTGAACTCCTGCAGGTTAACACATAGTCGTCTAACCAGGTGGGTGTTAGCTTTACAAGAATACAACTTTTCTTGGGAATACATAAAGGGGTCAGACAATAAAGTACCAGACACACTTTCCAGAGTAGATATTATAGAAAATAAGACAGGTAGGGACCTTAAAGAGATAGAAATTTTTAGATTAACTAGAGAAGATAGAATTTTTGGTGAGGAGTTAAGGGATATTAAAAATATGCAAAGATCTGAAAATAAATTGGGTAAAATAATTGTTAGTTTAGAAGCGGATGTAGATGGGTCTGAATATAGTACCCGTTTTCAAGTATATCAAGGGATTCTGTTTAAAAAAGTAGAAAGGGGTGAGCGTGATTGGAGACTAGTTATACCAGAAGGGTTGATAGATAAAATTATTTGGGATTGCCATATAAGGTATGGGCATTTTGGGGCAAGAAAGTGTGCTAATGTTTTAAAGGAATCATGTATATTTAAGAATATGGAGAGGCGAGTACGGATGTTATTACGAGTTTGTGATTTGTGTCAGAAATCAAAAGTAGTGAATTATAGAGTAGAAGGGGAAATGAACTATATAAAAGTGGAAAGACCGTTTGATTTAGTTGCAGTTGATTTGTATGGGCCATTACCCAAAGGTAGGGGTGGAGTAATGTATGTTTTTGTTGTATTAGACACATTTTCTAAATATGTTAGATTATATAGTATCAAGAGAGCGACGAGCAGAGTCCTCAGCGAAAAAATAGTACGAGATTACATGGTGAATATAGGTAAGCCGAAAATAATTTTATCCGACCATGGACCACAGTTTATCAGCGGCAAGTGGCGACAAACTCTTGGATGGGAAGGCATCATACCCAAACATACGGCGGTTTACCATCCACAGTCCAACCAGGCAGAACGGGTGATGAGAGAGATCGGTAGGATATTTCGGGCGTATTGTCACGCCAAGCACACAGAATGGCCATCCTACGTTAAGAAAGTAGAGGAGTGGCTGAATTGTACCACCCATGAATCCACCGGGTTTACGCCGTATGAATTGATAAAGGGAACAAGGCCACCTAGGATATTGGAACAACTTTTTAACTATCCACCAGAAAATCAAACTATAGACGTGGATATGAAGATCCGACTAGCGAATGAAAATTTACTCACAAAAGGAGAAAGGAGAAAGCAGAGGCATGATGCTAAAGGTAAGTGGACTAAATATGAGGTAGGACAATTAGTATTGGTACGGAGACATGATTTGTCTAGCGCACAGGATAAAGAGATAAAGAAGTTTTTTCTATTATATGAAGGACCATATGAAATTGTAGAAGTAAAAATGAGTATAGCGTACGTGTTACGCAACCCAGCAACACAGGAGTTAGTAAGTACACAAAATGCGACAAATTTAAAATTGTATCGGTCACCATAAGTGTTTGAGTTTTTATGTATTATTTTAAGTTGTTTCAGAAGGGACTCTCCCCCATTTTCGGGCGGTCACGGCTTCACCATCCCTGACCGTGGATTTTGGCAGTTTGGAGGTGGACCATGGTTGGCGGAACTTCTAAGGGAGTGAAAGCAACGATGGTCCTACTCCACAAATTGGTGTAACTAGAAATTTAATCTTATTATTGAACGGGGAGGGGGACCCATAAAGTTCGTGGATGGTATAAAAAAAAAAAAAAAAAAAAACTTACAATTGGCAGTTATCCACGAACATATAATAGTTTTATTTCATATAATAAAACGACCCGAAATTAATGTAACTTAACAAGTGCGACTCGTGAGGAGTCATTTCATTGCCCAAAAGTATTGTTCAGTGAAAAGAAACAATACTTTTCGGTAATGAAATAAACAAAAAATAATTTTAAATTGCGGTCGAATTTGTTTTAGGAGAAAAGGAACTAGTTGTAGTTTAGATTTAGAACGTAGAAATTTTAAGGTGACCAAATTGTTGGCAGTTTCAGTACATTAGTATAGTTGTTGCACTTGTTAAACTATTAAAGTAAGTTAAATTATGTGTACTTAGTTTAGCTCCATAGGAGATAGTAACGTAAGTGTCGGAGTTAGAAAAGTTGGACTGGCAGAAGTGTCTGGATACATAAAAAAAAAAAGACAAAAAGAGACTTGTGACTATACAAGATGTGTGGGTAATTTTGGGGGGTAGAGTGGTGTCTAAAGATGTGATATAACAATGGAATGTAGAGACAGCAATTGTAGATATGGTTTAGTTTAGCTATTAAGTTGCTGTTGCTGGGGTGGCATGTGCCCCAGTAGATAGCGGAAAGTGTTGGGGGTAACAGAGAGTGTTACCTCCATCGGAGGCCAACATGGCGAAAACGCACGGCACACCCTTTTGTACAATTTTATATTGTAACTTGATAAATTGCTGTGCCGTGCAAAATAATGATGATGAATACATGCTTGAAGGAAGAGATGATTTCCCCGACTTTTCGGGCGATTACTGCCTTACCAGCACTAATCGTGGCTTTGGCTAGCGGTTAGCTATGGTCATACCAAGTCCCTTGACCACAGCTGGCTTGAAATTGGTTTATATTAGAAATTAATGGGGGGTGAAACTAGGGGAAATCCCGGAACTATGGAACAGTGGCTGCCACTCTGTTCGAGGAGGAACAGCAAAGCCAGGTGGTAGACCCGCATTAAGGGCGCATAACTATAGAACAAAGATATGTTGATATCTAAACCTTTCAAATGTAACGCAGAAGCAAGGACACGGAGATGTCAAATTCCTCTAAAACTTCAGTCCTTGTGGACGCAACTGGACGCCACAGTCCAGGGGGGGTCATAGTGTGTGTGGCAGGGAGGTTATCCAGGGGGGTAACGAATTAAAAAATTTTGTTGTATTTTAATAATGATGACTCGCTACTAAATAATTTTGTTTTAATTTGAAAAATAGATGCACTAGATACTTCATATATTGTGTTTATTATGTCTTATTGTGTTAATTGCATGTAGTATGCTAGGAATAAGGATTATAAAAATATAATAAAATGTTTTCAATGTGTTTATAGATTTTAAAATAAAATGAAATAAAGTTATGATAGTTAAAATTTTCAATGGGTTGCAAAAGATAGAAGTTGGGTGATGAACATTTGTGGGACATATAGATCTGTCCAAATTGAAGTCAAAGTTAAAGAAATAGTAGAGATGAAAATAATGTAATGTTGTTTTGAGTTAATGTATGTTATAGAATTTTGAGAAGTATTGATGTTGACACAGTAGTAATGGAGAATATATGTAGAGTTTTGATTGATATATTGATGTTTATAAACTAATGGTGTTATTTTGTTGTAGTTGTAGTGAGGTAATAAGATTGAGATTTTGGGGATGGTAATTTTGTAGTAGGGGGTAGTGTAATGTGGGAGTCCGCAACATAATGATAAGTTGGGACGGGATGGGATCGATTTAGTGGGAACGGGGTCGCCTTAGGTAGAATCCAGGGGCCAGATAAGGGAAATGAGTTTTTTTGGGGGGGGGAACACTTATCCTAAGTACAAAGGGTTAGAGAGTATTTTTTTTTATATATTGAGAGGTGGCGAATTGAGTTTAGTAGTAAGTTGAGTTTAGAGAATTGTTTGATAGATGTTTCGATAGAGAGGGGGGTCATACTAGTTAAAGATTTTGTAAGGGAGCGTTAGAGTCATAAAAGGGGAAGATTATGGGTAAATGCCAAGTTGATAAAGTGAATTATAATGAATAACGGAGAATCACCCAAATTAATGAAAGGGAATAATAAATGAAATGATGTGTAAAACAAAGATTGAAAAAAAAAAATTGAGAAACGAATTAATAAAAGTTAAATTGAGATTAAAATGCAATTTTTATGATTTTATATGCAAATTTAATGATGTAAAGTGTGTAAATTTTTAAGATAAAATTGATAATAATAACAATGTGAATTATGAATGTACTATGTTTTCTTATGTTATGTTATGTTGTTAGGTATTCTGATATATGTTAGAAATAAGTAAAAAACAAAACCAGTGCTTCTTAGCGCAAACCAGCACCGCTAGGGGGAACAGATCAGTTGGGGATATGGTGTTGTATAAGGCCACTAGTTGATATTTGATTTGTTGTTTCAGTGTTTGGTGATGCTGTGGCGGCGGACCTGAGCTGGCCAGCGCGTCAGAGCAGGGGCGTTAAGTATCTGTCTGACTCTACGGTGTTGGGATCTCGATAGAGAAGTCCAGTATTGTCATTCAGGTGCGGTCACAGTCACCGGACCAAGGGTGAGTTAATTATATTTTTTTTTGGTAAACCATACAGGGGGTTGTGGCGACATATCCTGGCTGATCCCTTTAGCAAGTATGAATGTGTCAATGAGAGTTTTTATGCTTCGGCATAAAATCTCTCCTTGAGGGGGTATTGTAACGGTACATTTTGGCCTACCTGAGGTAATATAAAGAAATTTGTAATTTAAATAAAGCAAATAACATTTTTTACTACGATTGGGACAAAACGTAAACAAAAGGTATATTTATTGTTAGCGACAGTGGTAGCACTGCTTGGGACATTATGTATGTGAATTTCTGAAGCGACAAAATCAACGAGCTGGAATTGTGCCAAGGTCAACCAATGACATACAAAACTGTAAACAAATTATGTAACTGAGCATCAGGCGATGTTACGTCAGAGCCTAGCCTAACGGTGGAATGCAGTTGGCGTAGTAATACTAACTTAAGAACAACAAGAATTGGTCATACAACCACGGCGACTTTATAAAATAGTGCCGTTTGCCTAGCCCCAGTCTAACTTCACCACTCGCGCGAGTGACAAGTACAAAGTTCCGGAACGTAAATTGCGGGCCCGCAAAACAACAAAATGTGAAGTAAAATCGAAAATATATATATAAATAACAGAAATGAACAGTTTTTAGGAAAGTTAACAGTTTAAAACAAAGAATGTGTGCGTGTATAGCCAAGTGACGTCTTCTGGACTAAAAATGAACAGATAAGTAATCTACAGGAATACAATAAAACGAAACTTTCAAAATTTTGGTTTAAATATTAAAAAATTTAACATTTTCAAAACTATGAGCTCTTAAAATCTGGGGATAGATATATGTGTGTGTGTGTGTGAAAGCGCTGGTGTTCGTTATGTTGTAGAGATTAATTTGTATTTGTGTTATATCTTAATGGGAAGACTACTTAACAATAATCTATTTTATGAATACTTATTCTTGAATATTACAGAAGTTAATGTATGAGGGAGAAAGGAGATTTCGTATTTTGACGAAAAAATTATAACTTGATGGCGTTTTCTTTTTAGAATTTAATAAAACAATATTCATTTGAATACTTAAAATGTGAATTAGTAGTCATTTCAAACAACCATATTGTTTCCAACATCTCCAATTAGAGATCCTGGAAAATGATGAGTACAAAGTTTGAGTTGGTACTAGACAACATGGCGGCTGCACCAGCCGAAAGAGTAAAAGTAAACAAGGGATAATATGGTATTGAATTTAATTATTAATAGAATTAATAAGTTAACACAACAACCTCAACCTAGCCTTTCTTCCATAAGACACTTCTACCAGTACAACTTAGCACACACCAAATTTTCAGAACTCCTGGTATGTTAATTATCCTTGGCTATGCGGAAGTCGTATTTTACAAAAACTCTTTTGTTGGCCAAGTATTTTAATCGTTGTTAAGAAATGTATGTGGAATCAAGTTGGTTTTGACCGTATATCAACTGCAACACTTTCATTTCAAAAACACAAGAATATTTCAGAACATATAAAAAAGTTAGTCAGATATTAAAAGAACTAAAAAGGAATCAAAGTCAGATATCGGATGATTTGAGATAAAATGCTTATCTGTTTGTTTCAAACTTATTATTTTCTGTCCACGTTGATGATACCGTAGATATTGCCCAAAAATCCCAATTGGATAATGTCCAATTGTACGATATGTTAACATGAAAGGTGAGTTAGTTAAACTGTTTCTCAGCTATTATGATGTCAGTGACGATCATACAACATAAGCATTACTTAATTTATCAGATAAAATTTTAGGCGAGTTTTCTTAAAGAAACAAATTAATAGTGCAATGCTATGACAGGGTTATGGCTGGTAACTTGAATGGCTTGCAAATGAAAATCAAAGAAAAAGTTCAAGCTGTATTTGTTAAATGCTTAGCCTGCCACTTGAATTTAGTTCTGAAACAGGGTGTTGACAACAGTGCAGAATTTTCTTTACTTCACTTAATGGTATTCCACGATTTTTCACTCATCTTGAAACTAGGTGGTCTTCCCATAGCAAATATTAAAGAGTTGATGTTCAAAACTGGGATGATGGAAAATATATTTTCCAAAAAATAATAGATGATCCAGAATCAGACAAAACATTTCAAAAATGTTTTGAGTTATCAGATTAAAAGACTGAAGGTCCGGCAATGAGATGATCTTGACTTCATTGTTATAATGGAAACTGACGTAAGATTTCAGGACATAACAAAACTACAGTTCATTTTCTCTTAGAGAGAACACTAAATTTGAACATTTTTTAAAACAGTTTCATTTGGATGCCCTGGGGAGCCTTCTTAATGCGTCAATGTTTGACTTTCACAGATTAAAAAACGATCTTGAACTTATCTATTCTGGGGATGACTCCCAAAATGGATCAGTTGAAAAAATTGTAACTCTTTAAATAAGAATGATGTAAACGAAGCGTGAGGAGGCCTACAAACTGTTTTGTGTGATTCTTTGCTTGCAACTACCAGCTCTGTGGAACAAAGTTTTTCGTGCCTACAACGTATCAAAACGTACTTGCGGAATAAAATATCCCATGAAATGATTACTGAACTGATGACTATGTCTTTGAAGAAGAAACTGTTAAGGCATTTGATACAAAAAAACGCCGTTTTATGGTGATAGTATCAACCCTTATGCCGCTTGTAAAGACAGGATTGATTTCATTTTTAACAATTAACTTCACAGTTACGACACACCGGTTTGCAAATGGCTGTATGTTAATTACTTTATTTAATGTTTTCCTCACTGTTACTTGTTGACTTATTGAATTATAAATTATAATTAGTATTAAGTCAGTTTACTGTTAATATGAACTACAGAAACATTTGTAGGCCTACTGTATATACACTTTTATAAAAATTAACTGTTTATTTTAAACTAATGGCTACTTAAATAAATATATATTATAAGTTAAAATTATTGACAGTTAATATTAGTAACAATATTTAGAGATACTAACATAATTTCCATATTCTTCTAACTTTATTTACCCTCCCCCTTCCACAATAGCTTCACACGACGGGCTGTGCCTTCTGCAGTCATGAGCTGCCACTGTTACATAGTAATTCAAATACGATATTTTCACAAAGAGCAGTTTAGAAATCACATGAAAGTACTTAGTAACAGCTCCACATATATTTATTTTAATAAGGTTTCCAAAAAACATAGCACCACATTTGGGAATCAAATTAAACTATGTTAACACAAGACTTTTTAGGGTCTCCATGCACCAGACCTTCAGAAACTGTACCGTCATTGGATTGTCTTAGGCATGCTGGACAGTATCAACACCCATCATACAGTATTGCAAATATAGCAACCACTTTCTGCAAGCAGCATAGTGTGCATCTGGCGTTACACTATATGGTAAACCTGCATCACCTGTCAGTAATCAATAAGAAATGATTAAGCTGGAACATACAATTTTATTGGTTTCCATTAAAAAGGGGAGATGAGTATCAGTTTTTTAAAATAAACACTCAAATTATAGCATCAAAATTCTGCAAAAAAATTTCACCCATACTTAAAGAGTCAGTAAAAACACTGTACTTCAACTGTGCTTAACAGTACAGTCTTTGTCCCATCCACATCTCTATTAAAATCCTCAGATGAAATATTACACTTAGTACAAATTCTTAGATGCAAAAAAATGCCTATGATTCTACAAACAGACATTTTTATGGGGTTGAAGGTAAAAAAACCTGATGAATTTGGATTCTTGTCATATAAAGGTCATTATAGGAAAAAGGAAATTTTTTGAAATGGTCATGCGACCAGCCATGCCATTGCTCATAGATTGCAAAATACTAATAACTGCTGCTGCAGAGTTCCAGAAGATGATTAAAACAATACGATGAAAATATAATTAATATAACATTTCTCTTTAATACTTCTTTAATTTTATTTCCAAATTACCAGATCAGATAAATTTAAATTTTTATGTATTTGGAAATCAATCACATTTTTATGGATTTACTATAACATCTATAGTTATTGCCACTTTTCTTGGGTAAGCCTGAGGTAACAAGAGTTTTTAAATCATCACTAGTTCCTAGTGACGATGTGGAGCATACTCTTATATCTCTCAGATATAAAACACCATGGAAATCTTCACTGAATGAGGGAAGTGAGTTCTCAGTTTTAATTACCCGTTTCGCATTGTCATCTATTTGGGGTTGTCTTACGATAACTGTTCAATGCCTCAACTGATTTTTATAAAACTTAGCACATGTATCAATACTTTTACTTTTGCCCTACACATCTGTATTGTTTTTGAAACTCCTCCCACAAAACAATCACCGCGGTCAGTTGTAACCCAATCATAGAATACCTGGTCAGTTGTGATAAAAAACATCGTCATATTGCAGACTGTATCTATCAAAGGCTCATGCCTGAATTGGTAATGTGTATGGCTGTTTCTAATGTTTGTATACTGTTGTGACCAATCAACTTTCCCTGTGCATATTTATACTCTACATACTGAACCCATATATGACAAACCTTGTGCTCAATTTGCGTGTCCTACATAGGGATTGAAATGGCGGTCTTTGCCGCCTATCAATTTCCAGATTACTAAAAACACCACTCATGGAGTCACCACTATTTGGTCATTGACACCGAAGCAATAGATCACAATGCTTGATCCTTTAATGAGCCATTTCTGCTCACTTGCAGGGATATCGTATGTGGGTCCACCATGTAACAAAACTTATAATCACCTATATTAACATTTGTTCAAAGTTTGGAATGGGAATGTTGCTACTAGCTGCAACGGTTTCGGTCAATTGTGACCAAGTGAAAATGTGGGGCACAACTGACTAGGTAAGAACAGGTACAAATATCATTTCATCACAACAGGGGGGGGGACACAACAAAAAATTGGAGCTGGAGAACCCAAAAATTGTCAAAAAATAATAAAATGGTGGGGCATCAACTTAAAGGGAACTTTTAACTAAAATATGAATATTAAGTTCATTTTTGAAAATGTTGAAATTTTTGGGAGGGCCCTAAACGTATGTCAGAATTGTGAAAAAAATCACACATCCATATGGGTATTAAATTAAAGAAAATTTTAACCAAAATCCGAATATAGTGTGCAGTTTAGAAACTTCAAAATTTTAGGATTCCAAGGCCAAAAAATGAATTTTAACCCAAATTTGAATACAGCGTTTACTATAAAATTTTTTAATTTAGAGGCACTATGGTGCAAAAAAGGAACTCAATATTTTAAGGAAACTGTAAAAGTGTACATGGGGATCAAGTTAAAACGAATTTTATTAAAAAAAGGATACTGATATCGATTTGTTCAGTCGATTAGAGCAACAGTGCAGTTGTTCTAAACTCCGTGAATTGCAGTTGTGTGGGCGATTTTTAATCTGGCCAATTTTTACTTCCATGTTCCATAAGGAAATGGAAGTATGGTCATGGCAAAAAAAAATCGTGTTCGAGATAATTGCAGATTCTGATTGTACTACCCTCAAAACATGAAAATATCGGTATGATATTCACCAAAATCAACAGGCCTTGAGAACTCTACAATTCAGGGCTGTATGCAAAACATTATTTGTTTAGGTTTGAATTTGCGGCTGTTATTGTTTGCCATAAAAAATGTGGCAAAACATTCTCAAGACCTATTGTTTTTGGTGAAGATCGGTTAAGGGAAAGGGGTAGTTTACCTGCAACTTTTTTTACCCAGGGGTAATTTTTTTCTATGGCAAATGATAACAGCTGCAAATTCAAACAGTATCAAATAATGTTTTGCATACAACCCGGAATAGTAGAGTTCTCAAGACCTGTTGGTTTTGGTGTAGATCGGTTTAGGGAATGGGGTAGTTTACCAGCAACGTTTTATGGTTTAACATGGGTAATTTTTTCTATGACGAATGATAACTGCCGTAAATTCAATCAGAATCAAATACTATTTTGCATACCTTCCTGAGCTATAGAGTCTTCAATGTCTGTTGATTTTGGTGAAGATTGGTTAAGGGAAAGGGGTAGTTACCTGCAATATTTTATGTTGTAACAAGAGAACGTTTTTCATGAAGAACGATAACTGCCGTAAATTCAAACATAATTAAATAAGTTTTTGCATACATCCCTAAATTGTAGAGAACTCAAGGCCTGTTGATTTTGGTGAAGCTTGGTTAAGGGAAAGGGGTAGTTTACCTGCACATTGTATGTTGTAACAAGAGAAGTATTTCCATGACGAACGATAACTGCCGTAAATTCACACAGAATCAAATAATTTTTTACATATGCGCCTGAGTTGTAGAAGACTCAAGGCCTGTTGATTTTGGTGAAGATCGGTTACGGGGAAAGGGCAGTTTACCTGAAACATTTTTTGTTGCAACTAGAGTAAAGTAGTTAATTTTGATAAATAAAGTATCCTGATAAGAAGATCTTAATAATCCAGTATAGAAACGAAGATGAAATATCTATAAATGAAGAGGCTAGTTGAACGGGGTGGAGGTAATTTTCTATAAATGAAAATTATAGTTGAAGGGGGAGGGGATAATTTTTATATGTGTACTACGTTATCAGCAACAAAGTAGTAGTTTGTTATTAAAATTCCTTCCTGGGCTGTTTGGCCGTAGCCCAATGTTTTCTGCAAAACCAGACGTTTCGGCAGTGCCGTCGACTGCCATCATCAGTGAAAATCGAGTGCGATAACGTGTGGTGGTATACGTTAGTGACGACAGTACTGTCGTTAAGGCTGAAGCAGTAAGTGGAAAGAAGTAGTTTATATGGAAACATTTCATTTCGTAAATGATTTTAAATATAAATCTTAGAACATGGAAGTCATGTATGGTTCTCCATACCGATTTTTACTTCCATGTTCCTTAAGGAAATGGAAGTATGTGATGGCAAAAAAAATTGTGATCGACATTATTGCAGATTCTGATTGTACTACCCTCAAAAGATGAAAAAAGTCATTTTTCGAAAAGTGTCTGTGTGTGTCTGTAGATTTTTTTCTATGGCAAACGATAACAGCCGCAAATTCAAACAGAATCAAATAATTTTTTGCATACAACCCTGATTCGTAGAGTACTCAAGACCTATTGTTTTTGTGAAGATCGGTTAAGGGAAAGAGGTAGTTTACCAGCAACGCTTTTTTTTAAACAAGGGTAATTTTTATTTTCTATGGCAAACCATAACAGCCGCTAATTCAAACAGAATCACATAATGTTTTGCATACAGCCCTAAATTGTAGAGTTCTCAAGACCCTCAAGACCTATTGTTTTTGGTGAAGATCGGTTAAGAGAAAGGGGTAGTTTACCAGGAACGTTTTATGTTTTAACAAGGGTATTTTCTATGGCAAACGATAACAGCCGCAAATTCAAACAGAATCAAATAATGTTTTGCATAC
This sequence comes from Magicicada septendecula, assembly GCA_034769895.1. NCBI lineage: Eukaryota > Metazoa > Arthropoda > Insecta > Hemiptera > Cicadidae > Magicicada > Magicicada septendecula. The sequence continues at coordinate 1,188,198,376 of CM068367.1, read as the reverse complement.
AGCCCTGAATTATAGAGTTCTCAACACATATTGTTTTTGGTGAAGATCGGTTAAGGGAAAGGGGTAGCTTACCCGCAATGTTTTATGTTTTAACAAGGGTATTTTTTATGGCAAACAATAACAGCCGAAAATTCAAACCTAAACAAATAATGTTTTGCATACAGCCCTGAATTGTAGATTTCTCAAGACCTATTGTTTTTGTTGAAGATCGGTTTAGGAAAAGGGGTAGTTTACCTGCAACGTTTTATGTTTTAACGTGGGTAATTTTTTCTATGACGAACGATAACTGCTGCACATTCAAACAGAATCAAATACTATTTTGCATACCTTCCTCAATTGTAGATAACTCAAGGTGTGTTGATTTTGTTGAAGATCGGTTAAGGGAAAGGGGTAGTTTACCTGCAACATTTTATGTTGTAACAAGAGAACGTTTTCCATGAAGAACGATAACTGCCGTAAATTCAAACAGAATCAAATAATTTTTTTTTAATATGTGTCTGAGTTGTAGAGGACTCATGGCATATTGATTTTGGTGAAGATCGGTTAAGGGAAAAGGGTAGTTTACCAGCCACTTTTTAATGTTTTAACAAGAGTAATTGTTTCTATGACGAACGATAACTGCCGCACATTCAAACAGAATCAAATAATGTTTTCCATGCATCCCTGAATTGTAGAGGACTCAAGAGCTTTCGATTTTGGTGAAGATCAGTTGAGAGAAAGGTGTAGTTTACCTGCAACGTTTTATGTGATAACAAGGGTAATTTCTTCTATGACGAATGATAACTGCCGTAAATTGAAATATAATCAAATAAGTTTTTGCATACATCCCTAAATTGCAGAGTACTCAAGGCCTGTTGATTTTGGTGAAGATCGGTTATGGGAAAAGGGCAGTTTACCTGAAACATTTTTTGTTGTAACAAGAGTAAAGTACTTAATTTTGATAAATAAAGTATCCTGATAAGAAGATCTTAATAATCCACTGTAGAAACGTAGATGAAATATCTATAAATGAAGAGGCTAGTTGAACGGGGTGGGGGTAATTTTCTATAACTGAAAATTATAGTTGAAGGCGGAGAGGAAATTTTTATGTGTACTATGTTATCGGCAACAAAGTAGTAGTTTGTTGTTAAAATTCCTTTCCGGGCTGTTTGGCCGTAGTCCAATGTTTTCTGCAAAACCTGACTTTTCGGCAGTGCCGACGACTGCCATCATCAGTGAAAACCGAGTGCGATAACATGTGGTGGTATACGTTAGTGACCACAGTACTGTGGTTAAGGCTGAAGCAATAAGTGGAAAGAAGTAGTTTCTATGGAAACATTTCATTTCGTAAATTATTTTAAATATAAATCTTAGAACATGGAAGTCATGTATGGTTCTCCATACAGATTTTTTTATTTATGATCAACGCAGAATGAAAGAATCTAAAACTTGGTGTAATTTGATTTAAGATTAGTGTAAGTAGGTACATTAACTATATATTAAGGCTCAAACTTGAGTGCACCCAGTTTCTGTGCCAACAGTAGGATGTTTTGATCTATAATACTAGTACTAGTAATACCAATAATAATAATTACTATTATTATGTATTACGAATTTTCTGCTTGACATTTATTATGCAAAAAGGTAGTATTTATTTCATAATTTGTAACAGTAAAATAGCTCAATACTTTATCGAAATCAGGCCTGATCAACCTGAGTATAGTTATCATTGTTGTGCATGCAAACAATGTCGATATCTAGAGCACAGCTGTTACGATCTACCCAGCCGGTCCGTTCTTATCAGCAACTGATAAGACCCCAACTCGGTAGGGAGCCTAACTATGTAGGAACCCAAGATTGTGGCAGTCTTGAAATGAGTCATAGGCTGGTCATTCGCCTACTACTGAGAGTCAACGTTTCGAGCGCTGCAGTACAACCCTTTTCTCGACGTGAGGATCTATGCACTTAGCCAAGTGCGAAAAGGGTTTAATTTTGATTCCTGAACTATCTGGGACTCTGATTGCTGTTACTTTGGAGCATTTTCACACCTGGGGCTTGGTGCTGTCATCTGGAGACTTCTTTCTGCCGCCGCGGATTTCCGCATTCCGCCGCCGCGTTCCGCGACCGACCTGGACTTCCGATACGCTTACTGTTCGATTGTGCGTGCATTATGCGGAGAACTTGTGGTGAGTGTATCTTTTCCTTGATTAATTTCCTAAACTGTGTCACGACTGGTGTTTCGACACGGACTTGCGGAGAGTTACTCTTCGAGGGACTATCACTTCTGCGCCACATAAATACTGTATACATTAGTATAGCGTATTACATAAGTTATTTAGATTTAAGTTGTTGTCAGTTTAAACATTTATTATTATTGCGGCATAAGCTAATGATATACAGTCAGTTACTCTCATTGTTATTTGGAGATACAAGCAAAACTTAATAAAATAGAATATGATTTCTTATTTTGTATATTTTGTATGCCTTACATGATTGGTATAGTAAATTTGAGCAAACTGCCTTATCAAGTGGTTTAGTGATCAACCTTATTGGGACGGGATTGAATCTCCGTGTTCGCCCGTTGGTTTTCCCTGCACGGAGTGGCGCCCTTAAAAAAAAAAAAAACAAAAAAAAAAAAAAAAAAAAAAAAACTATATATAAGTGAATTGGATTTCTGGTTACCACTCACACTTCTTGATACTGACGTAGGTGGTGTTAATATCTACCAAGGAACCCCACCCCTTCTCCACTAGCTAGCCTGGGTAAATTCGGCGGGTAGCAAATGGCGCCCAACGTGGGGCCCTTCTCTCTGGTGATGACATCTATATCCGTAACATCTGAGATAAATCTATACCAATTGTGTTGGGATTTTTTTTTCAGGTTATTTTATGCTTGAAATCTTTGAATTCTTTACAGATTTTTTATTGTAAATGTTTTGAGTTTTGATAATTTTGAAATATCTATTGGGACTGTATTTAGCTGTAGAATTGCGGTCCACCTTAAAGCTACATTTTGTAAAGTTGAACTTGGACATTCGTTATCAGATTTTTGGATAAGAACTTGTCATTGGCTTGATATATAGCCATTGGTTTTGTGTATAACTTATGACCATTTCTCCTTCTTTGTTAAATTTGGTTGCTACTTTAAATATGTCTGCCTACAAGTTGAGGAAAGTACAAGTTGCGTATGAGCTCAGGATCCGAGGCCTTTCAACTGATGGTTCGGCTAATGATCTTAGGAAACGGTTGACGCAGGCGATGTCTTAAAACACTCCAATAAATGAGGCTTCCGTCAATTCACTTCAATTTGATGAAGAGCTGGAAGGGTGTACTTTAATTTTAGATGATTTGGAGGACCTAGTACAACAATATGAGGGAAACTTCAAAGATGACGAATATCAGAGGATAGTGGCGAGGCTGTGGCATCTCTACCCTCGAGTTGAACGCATTCCGATTCCAGATGCTGAGGACACCCAAGAAGAGGAATCGCAGGAGAAGAGGATGGAGCTACAACGCAAGGTGAAGAGTCTATTGGATTCTTTTGTCACACCTGAAGTGGAGAAACCGAAGATAGGTGAAGGACCAGCCAGAGCTACAACTACTCAAGAGACTCTACCAATTAGAGAAGCCTCGGTTGCTGGTCACAGTAAGAAGTCATCACTAGGACCCAGCACTCTCCCTTTGGCGAAACCAGTTGATACTACAAACCGGCACAACGGCACACCGTCTGAACTTGTACTAGCCAACCAGGATAGACCCCAACTGATCCAGCAATCTCAGAGCTTGGCAGGAAACACAAAAACTGTTCCCGTGTACAAGTGGGGACTAAGATTTGATGGTCAGGGTGGTCAAAGTGTGGGTGCTTTTCTTGAGAGAGTAGAAGAGATTCGTAGAGCTAGGGGCGTAACCCATGAAGAACTCTTTAAATCAGCTGTTGATTTATTTGCTGGACAAGCATTGGTTTGGTATAGGTCAACCATATCTAGGGTTAAATCGTGGAATGATTTATGTCAGGAGATGAGAATTGTTTTTAGAACTCCTGACTATGACTTTAGGTTGCAACAAGAGATATTTTATCGCCTCCAGGGAGAGCAGGAGTCAATCGATATGTTTATTGCTGCCATGGAGGGGTTGTATAGCAGACTGTCAATAAACACCCCAGAATCAGTCAGACTTGCTCAGATTCTGAACAATCTGCACCCTACTCTTCAAGATCGACTAGCACTGTGTGACATAAAAACTCTGGAAGATTTACGCCTGATGGGACGTAAGGCAGAAGCAGGACGTTTTAGGGTTACTGTACCTCGCAATGTAGATCGAACTATGGGTGTTTTAGAACCAGATTTAGCATATGCTGAACCCCATAAAAGAAGAACCCCACAAATTTCTTGTATCAGACAGGTTGCACCAACTAAAGGAAGTGTTAAGTGTTGGAACTGTGGAGCAAGAGGACATCGATATGCTACTTGCAAGGAGGCTAAAAAGAAATTTTGCTATGGCTGCGGAGAGCCAGATACCATCAAAAATAAATGCCAAAAATGCGGGCCAAAAAACTTGTAGACGAGGAAGTCAGCTTGATTCCTGAAGTTGGCTTCCAAGACAGTTTAATTAATATAAAAATCAATTACATTCTCTATTCTAAATCTGAAGATCCCCGACCATACTTGGAAGTGCGGGTATTTGGTAAAACAATTAGAGCCTTACTTGATTCAGGAGCTTCACACTCAGTTTTGGGTAAGGAAGGACTTTGGATATTAGAGAGGTTCCCAGCCAAATTGAAACCTATTGAGAACAAATATGTGGAAACAGCGGATGGCCAAAAACATGTGATTGAAGGAATTGTTGACCTTCCTGTTACTCTTGAGGCTAGGACAAGAAACCTAGGAGTCATTGTTGTACCGAGTTTGAACCAGTCACTTATCCTAGGCATAGACTTCTGGAACCTTATGCAAATTGTCACAGACGTTTACAACAGGACTTGGGAATTTGCACCGACAAAAGTGGGACTGGCATCGATTTGGACAAAAGGGGGACTGCAGTCTGAGGAACATCTTGATCCTGAGCAGAAGAAAAGGCTAGAGGAATTTATTGAAAACCAATTCAAACAACAGACAAAACCATTAGGACGGACAAGTGTAGTAGAACACCGGATTGATACGGGCGACGCCCAACCCATAAAACAAAGGTATTATCCGATGTCCCCTAGTATACAGAAGATTGTGAATGAGAAGCTGGACAAAATGTTGGAATTGGGAGTTGTTACCCCATCAAAAAGCGCATGGTCTTCACCGATAGTTTTGGTAGACAAGCCTGACGGATCGAAAAGATTTTGTGTTAATTTTCGTCAATTGAATGCTGTAACAAAAAGAGACACATATCCTCTACCTCAGGTTACGACGATTCTTGACAGACTAAGAGATTCTAGATACCTCTCCTCATTGGATATAAAATATGCTTATTGGCAAATCCCGCTTGCCGCAGACAGTAGAGAAAAAACAGCGTTTACAGTACAGGGTCGTGGACTGTTTGAATTTGTGACAATGCCGTTTGGCTTACATAATGCGCCTGCCACTTGGCAAAGGTTCATCGATCAAATCATAGAGCGGACCTAGAACCACACGTTTTCGTGTATCTGGATGATATAATTGTAGTGACTCAACATTTTGACCATCACTTGGAAGTTCTGGAGAAGATATTCAATCGACTTCGAGCTGTGGACGTGACTCTCAACCAGGAAAAGTGCTGCATTTGTCGCCAGGAGTTACGCTACCTCGGATACGTGGTTGATAGTAGAGGTTTACGCGTGGACCCAGAAAAAGTTCAGGCTATTGTTCAGATTCCCGTGCCCAGAAACCAAAAGGAAGTTAGACAATTTTGTGGAACGGCCTCTTGGTACCGCAGGTTTATCCCTGACTTTGCAAGTAGACTTTATCCACTCACGTCCCTGCTAAGGAAAAAAAAGAGGTTTACCTGGACAGATGAGGTCCAAAATGCTTTTGAAGACATACGCAGTTGCCTGGTTAAAGCTCCTATATTGACATGCCCTGATTTTAACAAACCCTTCTTTATATCATGTGATGCGTCAGGTGTAGGATTGGGAGCTGTTCTCACTCAAGAAGGAGAGCAAGTAATCGCTTATGCATCTAGGACTCTGTCAAGAACTGAACAACAATTTTCGGCGACAGAAAGAGAGTGTTTGGCCGTCATATGGGCGGTGGAAAAATTCCGACCTTATGTTGAGGGAAGTCACTTTACTATTATTACTGACCACTACAGCCTTTTGTGGTTGCATAACTTAAAAGACCCCCAAGGTCGGCTAGCCAGATGGGCACTTCGACTTCAAACATACAGCTACACTCTAGTCCATAGAAAAGGGAAAGAGCACGTGGTTCCAGATATGTTATCAAGATCTGTGGAGCAGGAGCAGGAGATGGTTCCAGTGGTCTCCGAAGTTCTGAAAGTTGAAGATGGATGGTACAAGAAGATGCTACGGGAGGTGACCGAAAAGGGTGACCAGTATCCCACTTGGAGAGTGGAAAAGGACCTTTTGTGGAAACACATTCCTAGTCGAACCGCGTTATGGGATATCACTTCAGAATGGAAGCGAGTCATCCCCAAAGAGGATAGAGCCAAAATCATCCATATGTGTCATGACGAACCTACAGCAGGTCACCTAGGATCCTTCAAGACATTTTCACGAGTACAAAACCAGTTCTATTGGCCAAAGATGCGACAGGACATATCGAAATACGTTGCACGCTGTCGAGTCTGTCAGACCACAAAGAGTGACAACCAACGACCAGCTGGAATGATGGGATCCCGAAGAGGAGTAGATCGACCATGGAAAATGATTGCGGCGGACCTGTTAGGGCCACTACCTCGGTCCACTTCAGGCTACAAATACATTCTTGTGGTCACTGACACCTTTAGCAAGTTTACTGTTTTGTTTCCCCTGCGGGCGGCAACTTCATCTCTCGTAGCCAAACACCTGGAGCAGAATATTTTCCTCATGTTCGGCATTCCCATGTATCTTATTTGTGACAATGGAGCGGAATTCTCTGGAAGAGCACTAAAGACTTTAGCGACCGAATACAAGACCAAGATATTGTACAATGCTAGTAGGCATCCCCAAGCAAATCCAACTGAAAGAGTCAATCAGACAATTGGAAATATGTTGAGGGCCTTTGTCGGCGACAACCACCGTTTGTGGGATCAACAGCTGCCAAAGATTGGGTTTGCTTTGAGGACGGCCAAGCACGAAGCAACGGGATATACTCCGGCATTTCTCAACTTCGGGCGAGAGCTGACGTTAAGGACCAAGGAGGCGGAAGAAAATGGAGAAATACCAGAAGTAGACGAGACAGAATCTTATGGGCGCAAGATGGAAGAGTTGAAGAATGTTTACCAGGAGGTTGAAACCCGGCTTAAATCAGCACACTGGAAGAACGCGGTGAGGTATAATCTACGGAGAAGACAACAGGACTTCAGAGTAGGTGAAAGGGTTTTGAAGAGGAACTTTCCCCAGTCAAACGCTGTAAACTGCTTTTCCACCAAGCTGGCACCAAAGTTTACAGGTCCGTTTGTCATTTCTAAGAAAGTATCACCACTGGTCTATCAACTTAAAAAGGAAGATGGATCGAACTTGGGAAATTGGCATGTTTCTGATCTGAAGCGATTCATTGCTTAAAAAAATTTCAGGAAATTTTCTTCGAGTTGGGGGGTAATTTGTAACAGTAAAATAGCTCAATACTTTATCGAAATCAGGCCTGATCAACCTGAGTATAGTTATCATTGTTGTGCATGCAAACAATGTCGATATCTAGAGCACAGCTGTTACGATCTACCCAGCCGGTCCGTTCTTATCAGCAACTGATAAGACCCCAACTCGGTAGGGAGCCTAACTATGTAGGAACCCAAGATTGTGGCAGTCTTGAAATGAGTCATTGCTGGTCAAGTTCGCCTACTACTGAGAGTCAACGTTTCGAGCGCTGCAGTACAACCCTTTTCTCGACGTGAGGATCTATGCACTTAGCCAAGTGCGAAAAGGGTTTAATTTTGATTCCTGAACTATCTGGGACTCTGATTGCTGTTACTTTGGAGCATTTTCACACCTGGGGCTTGGTGCTGTCATCTGGAGACTTCTTTCTGCCGCCGCGGATTTCCGCATTCCGCCGCCGCGTTCCGCGACCGACCTGGACTTCCGATACGCTTACTGTTCGATTGTGCGTGCATTACGCGGAGAACTTGTGGTGAGTGTATCTTTTCCTTGATTAATTTCCTAAACTGTGTCACGACTGGTGTTTCGACACGGACTTGCGGAGAGTTACTCTTCGAGGGATTATCACTTCTGCGCCACATAAATACTGTATACATTAGTATAGCGTATTACATAAGTTATTTAGATTTAAGTTGTTGTCAGTTTAAACATTTATTATTATTGCGGCATCAGCTAATGATATACAGTCAGTTACTCTCATTGTTATTTGGAGATACAAGCAAAACTTAATAAAATAGAATATGATTTCTTATTTTGTATATTTTGTATGCCTTACATGATTGGTATAGTAAATTTGAGCAAACTGCCTTATCAAGTGGTTTAGTGATCAACCTTATTGGGACGGGATTGAATCTCCGTGTTCGCCCGTTGGTTTTCCCTGCACGGAGTGGCGCCCTTAAAAAAAAAAAAAACTATATATAAGTGAATTGGATTTCTGGTTACCACTCACACTTCTTGATACTGACGTAGGTGGTGTTAATATCTACCAAGGAACCCCACCCCTTCTCCACTAGCTAGCCTGGGTAAATTCGGCGGGTAGCAAATCTCTTGGTGTTTTCCTGTGCTACCATTATCATACGTGTAATACACTAATTCATAGTAGCCATTAAGGATCTGTTCTGCACGAAATGTATCACCTATTGTACATGAAGCTGTATCTTTGCTTCTTATTTACCATTCTGGACTACATTAATTTGTTATGTTTTGGTGGATGGTTAGTGAGGATCGGTCAATAATACAAATTTTAGCTATTTTGCGTCGACGTTTTGACAATATTTATTGTCATCTTCAGGACCTGTGTATGAAATACAATACAAATATCAAACATAACGAAACAATTAAATATTTGGGTTCACATATAAAATGATACATACATACATACGCACGCACACACTCACATCACCAACACGTTCACCCAAATATTTAATTGTTTCGTTATGTTTGATATTTCTATTGTATTTCATACACAGGTCCTGAAGATGACAATAAATATTGTCGAAACGTCGACGCAAAATAGCTAAAATTTGTATTATTGACCGATCCTCACTCACCATCCACTAAAGCATTCATTGATTGACGGTCACTAAGATTTAAGGATTTAATTAATTTGTTAATGATTACCTTTCTTCTGTGCTCAATTAAAGTTTTCGTACAATAATTTTCGAGTGTGGAATTTTTAAAATTTAATTTTAATCTTGTGTTTCCACAAGTCACTAAATCATTTCATTGCTGCCCATACTATAACATTTGGGGGGGGGGGGAGCTTCATACTCATGATAAATATATTACAGTTTGATACATATGCTTTTTATATACCAAACATTTTTAAAGACAACAAATTTCTGTCTTATACAGCTGGTAGTCATATCAGAGAATAGGACTACTTTGAAACAGATTATGCTTGAAAGCCAAACACATCCTCTCCAGCATATGATTAGATAATATTTTTATAACACAGATATGGTGGAGATGACATTCCTCTACTCTGCACATAACTTGGACAGTGTTGTACATCACTAGACCAAGCACCAAAAAATATTTTTTCAGTATTTATTTGCTTTCTAAGTTCATCGCTTATTAAAACACGTTAGTTCTAGTGTTTACTTTGCTTGAAGAATGCACCAGTATGTGATTTGAGATGGCACTTGGGTCTAGTGATGCACAGCACCATCCACTTAATCTTAATAGTTTTAAGACATTTTTTAATTTTATAATGAAAGTGTGTGTGTGTGTGATACTTATGAGGCCACAAACAAGTTCATATTTTTGCTGTATATTACTGGAAAATAAACTGTTACTAAATAACATAAGAACATACAACTGATATGTATGTGTATATGAAGAAAATTACTCCTAAATTGGTTTTTAGCATTAAAGAATGTACTTACCTTAACTGGGAAACTCGTTAACTTAATATTTCTATAATTCTTACAGCTACAAATAAACCAGGAAAACACAGATGGAAAAACAGAGGTCAGCCCTGTCTGGTCATTATCAGATGCTCTCTGTGCGATGCTTACTCTTGGCATGATAAGTTCGGTTTGGAATGGCAAGGTTAATAGTGGGCAATGTTTTGGTCACCTGTTTGCCATACCAAACACCATTACAACCAATCTGTATACAAACGCACAAAGAGCAATAGCATTGGACACCAAAACAGAGCCCAACCTTGTTTTTTTTTTTTTTGTAGGATTATACAGAACCAAACTTGATCATACCAAGAATTAAGAATAACACAGTCTTAAAGGCAAGGGAAAATCAACTTTATTTTTTGTTAACGTACATATTTTTACGTTAATACTCTTTTTTATGTATAAAAAATTAAATTGGTAAATATTTTTGTGACAACATGTCACATAATTTTATAAAACAGACTACATGATTACCACATAGTCTATACTATTAGTCTAAACTCATTCACACATAAATACTTACAGCGCTTTAAAAAAGAACAGTTAACAAGGATTCTGACAAATAAAATTACAAAATATCACTTTACATAGGCCCAGTCACAATAATATACACATACAATAATATACATTATCCCTATTTACAGTGAACTACAATATAATATACACATGAATTTCTTTAAGGAGAATGTAGAAAAATTTTATGATGCAATATTATTTTTATCACTTTTTATAACGATAATTCAATTTTCTTTGGTGTTAAAAAAACTACTGCATGAAATTAATGAAAGCAAAATGTACATACATACATAGATAATACATATAATTTTAAATTTAGATATTATAAGTTAAAGAGCACATCACAGACCAATTTAGCATTTAAATTCTGATTTTGTACACATTATTGTGTAATTTGAATCTCTGACATGATGTTACTAGTATCAGCATGTTATTTCATGATACCTACATGCCATTTAATTTGTAATATATTTTGTTAAGACTGAGCAAGGTTCTAATTATTACAAAAATTCTACAGCAGGACTGTTCTTGTAAATATCCACGCATGTGGGTGTGTTTTGTTACAGTATATCACTTTCATAAATCAATAATTTCATAAGTGTATCTATTCTTTTTTTTGTCAGAGTTGTTTTATTTTTTTATATTACAGATTTTAGAAGTTTCAATCTACTTTAAATGTTCAATTAAAAAAAAAAACTTTCTTCCATGTCACTTACTAATTGCCCTTAAACTTTTTTATTAACTAAAAAAAAAAGATATCAATTAACCCAATCACCGACTTCAACAGTCATATTAGTAAGTGATAACTGTGCCTAATTATCAATTGCTGGCAACTATGAAAAAAAAAACAAAGTTTTTAAATTATGGAATTTCTTTTATATTGTTTTCATTGCACTTTTTTCCCTGTATATAAAACTTTCTGAACTGACAGTAACTGAAGTTCCTAGAACAGTGGAAAATATTCTGTTTATAAGTTGATATATCACCATCTGGTACACGAAACTGAAGAAGTAAAAAAACCTTGACATTTTTAAAACGTGTTGTTTATAAAAATATTTCTTTTATCCAAAAAGAAGAGAACTTTTATATTCCTTGATATATATGACAATGACATTTAATTTTAGAACAAGAATATAGTTTTTATTTTAAGCATTATGCAGTTCTAGCTTTTAATAGTGATATTTATAATGCATTTATTTTGCTGCCAACTTCACAAATTTTTATGTTTTTTTATGTCACATATTTGTTTAGTGTGTATGCGCACGCATGTATGTGATACTTATGAGGCACTTCAAACAAGTTTTCAAAAATAATATATTTTAAAAACTAATTTCTTATACAGGAAAATGTTAATTAATGTATCTACCTGATACTAACTTATATAGTTAGCATCCATGGAAAGGAAGAAAGTAGATTTAAAATTTCAAGTAGACCGAATATATTTTGCTTGTTTGTACTAACAAAAGTTACAGAACAACCTGCTGAAGATAGTATTAATCTAAATTGTAATCTCAAGACAACAACTGAAAGGAACTTTTTACTTTGTGATTTTAAAAGTTCTAGTATTTCAGACGGGATCACAAGATAGGTCCATTGCTTTCAGATTTACGTTTTGTTTTATTAATTTTCTTACTGACCAGACAGGGATCCGACACATGGTTATTTAAATTCCAATGGTTTCTTCCAACTGTTGCCGAAGCTCGGCGAGTTCTTATAACAAGATTGGGATTGGAGTAAGGTGTTGGAACTGAAAAGGATGGAGATAGGTTATGTAGTTTTTTATCGAATTTTCTATCCTGTTGAGATATAAACGGTGGTGGCTGCTGTTTTGTAGGTTGTTTGGTTTGATTAGGTGGTGTATTAGGATTACTATTTAGAAACCACATATCACTACTGTTAACACTAGCACGTGAACGTGTCCTTGGACTATTGACCTGATTTTGTGAATCTTCACGAGAGAAAGTCAGTAGTTCCTCTGACGCTTCCTCCACTGACTGGGCTTCCTGCTCCTCTTCTAGCTGCAATGCTGCTAATCTTTCCCCTTCCCATTCACGTTTTTGCTGTTCTATTTCTGCTTCAGCTGCAGCTAACTGTTCAGCTGACCATGCTGCTTCTGTTTCTTCGATAAACCTCATTGCATATCTTTCCACTCCACTAAGCTGTAAGTTTATAAGTGATTAATATGGTTCAATGAAAAAAATTAAAAGTATCATTCATCACACCATTAGCCATTCAACCCAATAATTTACAATAAGTTCAATAACAGTTAATAAATTAGTCACTTCTTTAAAATATCTAAACTTGTTCACTTTTTTTTTGTTCAACACAAATCATTTTATCTTTCTGTAACCAAATATTTCACAAATACTACAATGAGACATTCTCAGAGCCACTACAGCTGCCTCACCATAGTGCAGGCAAAATATTTGGTTTAAAGAAATATAAATGGTGTGTGTTAAACAGAAAAAAGTGTTATCACTTAACAAAGGAAACACTGAAAGTTTACAATGAAATCTAACCATTTAAATCTATTCATGTTTTACATACCGAGTCACTTTATGGTTAATATAATTAAATTACCTTATGGTCCACCTTAGTGACACTAACTTCTTTCGTTCAATGACGCATTTCGGGATGAAATCCCATCTTCAGATACACAATATTAATTCAAAACGTAAATGTATACCACATTTTGTGGTTATGTCATAATTTAAAATGTTTAAAATCTTTTAAATAAAATATACAAAACGTAACAACTGAATCGCTCGGAGCGCTCGCATGCATGCACGCTGTACCGCGATTTCCTTACGACTGGCTATAATTATCATTCAACCGTATAGCAGTGTCAAACAGGTTATTAGATCTGAAGTTCATTTGATCATTTAATATATTATTTTTGGTTGTTGCGTTTTTTGTAGCTTTATATATTTCGAACTCCTCTAGGCTATCCATTAATTTACCCTTCTTTCAAGTATGTAATGCTACGAAATTGTTTTCGAAACTAGTATAATTATGACCTTTTGTTATTAAATGTTGAGCAAAACTGGAATTATTATTATTTGTTTTAGGAATATGCTCTAAACATCTTGTATAAAAATCTCTGCCAGATTGGCCGATGTAGAATGCTGCACAATTATCGCATTTTATTTTATAGACTCCTGATTTATTTTTTAAAGGAATATTTATTTTAGTTTTGAAAAAAGTTTTTAACTTATTACATGTTTTGAATGAAATATTATATCCTTTACTTTTAAAAACAGATTTTAAAATATTTTGGCATCAAACCAGTATAATTAGCTGAAATGAATTTTTTATGTTTTTTATTGTTGGTTAATAATGTTGGTATTTTTATTTTCTAAACGTTTTTTATGTTTCATTATCATTTATCAATTATTACTGGCCAGTAACTATTATTTAGAGCTATTTGTTTTATAATATTTACTTCATGATCATAGTCTTCGTTATTAAGGGGAACACAAAGTAATCTGTCAATAAAGCTGTTAAATGCAGCCATTTTTTGGGCTGGAGGATGAAATGACTTAGCATGTATAACCGTATCTGTGCATGTATGCTTTCTGTATATTTTGTATTTCAGGTCATTACCGTTATTTGTTATGGTTAGATCCAAGAAATTAATATTTTTGTTATCTTCAATTTCCATAGTGAATTTTATTTTCTTATGTATTTTATTTAAATAGTTATTAAATGACTCGATCTGTCTATTGTTACCATTGAAAATAACAAAGGTGTCGTCCACATATCTTGAATAATATACTATTTTATTGCCAAAATAATTGTTTTTTAAAATTTTAGTGTTTTCTAAATGATTCAAATAAATATCAGCGAGGATACATGAGAGTGGAGAACCCATTGCTAGGCCCTCATTTTGTTTGTAGTATGAACCATCAAACGAAAAATAGTTTTGATTAAGTACTATTTCTAATATTAACATTAGCTGATTAATTTTTCTTATTTCCAAAGTATTATTATTTATTAAATTTTTTTTAAGTAATTTTAAAGTTTCATCAATTGGGACATTGGTATACAGATCCACTATGTCAAAAGACACTAGCTTGTAACTAGGCTTAATATTAATATGACATAATTTTTCAATAAAATCTTTATAACTTTTTATACTCTGGTTATTATCTAAGCTTATATGTTGTTTGATTATTTTTACCAAGGGTTTTGCTACTTTATAGCTAGGAGCGGTTGTAAAATTTACTAAAGTTCTAATCGGTGTGTCTTTTTTGTGTACTTTGGGTAGACCTTTTAAGCATGGTGCACTAGCTTTTATTGGTTTTAGGGAGTAGCATATATGTTTCTCAAATAGATCTGTACATTTATTTATTGTTTTATTCAATTCTAATGTGTATTTTTTGGTGGGATCATTATTTAGCTTTGTTATGTTGTTATTATTAATGAATTTGTATATCTTTTGTTTATATTCGTCCAAGTCTAACAATGCTATAGTATTGCCTTTATCAACCTTCGTTAAGTAAATGTTATTTAGTAAGAGTTTTTTATTTATTGACAGATTACTTTGTGTTCCCCTTAATAACGAAGACTATGATCATGAAGTAAATATTATAAAACAAATAGCTCTAAATAATGGTTACAGGCCAGTAATAATCGATAAAATGATAATGAAACATAAAAAACATTTAGAAAATAAAAATACCAACATTATTAACCAACATAATAAAAAACATAAAAAATTCATTTCAGCTAATTATACTGGTTTGATGCCAAATATTTTAAAATCTGTTTTTAAAAGTAAAGGATATAATATTTCATTCAAAACATGTATAAGTTAAAATTTTTTTCAAAACTAAAATAAATATTCCTTTAAAAAATAAATCAGGAGTTTATAAAATAAAATGCGATAATTGTGCAGCATTCTACATTGGCCAATCTGGCAGAGATTTTTATACAAGATTTTTAGAGCATATTCCTAAAACAAATAATAATAATTCCAGTTTTGCTCAACATTTAATAACAAAAGGTCATAATTATACTAGTTTCGAAAACAATTTCGTAGCATTACATACTTGAAAGAAGGGTAAATTAATGGATAGCCTAGAGGAGTTCGAAATATATAAAGCTACAAAAAACGCAACAACCAAAAATAATATATTAAATGATCAAATGAACTTCGGATCTAATAACCTGTTTGACACTGCTATACGGTTGAATGATAATTATAGCCAGTCGTAAGGAAATCGCGGTACAGCGTGCACGCATGCGAGCGCTCCGAGCAATTCAGTTGTTACGTTTTGTATATTTTATTTAAAAGATTTTAAACATTTTAAATTATGACATAACCACAAAATGTGGTATACACTTACGTTTTGAATTAATATTGTGTATCTGAAGATGGGATTTCATCCCGAAACGCGTCATTGAACGAAAGAAGCTAGTGTCACTAAGGTGGACCATAAGGTAATTTAATTATATTAAATCTAACCATGTTATCAATTTGACAACCATGGAACTACCTACTAGGGTCAGAATAAAAAGAATGGAACGGTGCAACAAACTTCAGAAATATCTGGAATGTCCATATGCCAGGCATTAAGTAGTGAAGTATTTTGGGAAATCTGAATGAGATACTTGGTAATTCCAGACAGTAACTAACTTCTGGTATGCATTTGTTAGTGTAAGTATTAAACTACAGATGCTGACAATTATGTGTTAGTATACATGAAGAAGAAATTAGAATCACACTGGAAAACTAAAACAAGTGGCTTCCAAATAATGACATAAGATAATGAATAGCAATTTTAAATTAATAATTCTTAATAGGTTATATTTTCATTAAATATGCTTATCTTATAACATTTCTTCATTACAAGTGTTAATAATATGAAAAAGGCTCAACTTTCTATGTCTTTAACATGTGCTGTTTCATTGTTTTGTAACAGAGAATTTACACTGTACACCGTATAGGTGTTCCAGGTCTCTGAAATAAACATTTAGTAACATATTGTAGTAATTAATATTGCTGTGTTGAGCTGAAAAATAACAAAAGTCCCTACACAACTCTTTAACACGCAGCAACGTACAAAGCTGTGGAATGTGGTAAGATTATTCTCGAATCTCGGTGGGGTACTTATAAGCAAGCACCAGCAGCCGGCTAAGCAGTTCAGTTCAGTTACACCTCATGATATTACAAGTGCAGATCGGCATGATTATTGCTGTTTAGTGGATAATGATATATGATTATTACATTAATTATTAAAAATCTGTAATACGGTGAATTTATTGTTTTGTATTACAAAAATTTAACTTATTGTATTTTAAGAGTGCCTTTGTTGATTTCTAACTGCTGCACAGTGGGGCCAAAAATCGAAAAATAAAGTTACTAATATTTAGGTCGTTTGAATTATAAGGATGGTTAGAGTAACAGTCCAAGATTCAGCGTTTACAGGTGAATGGTCGAAAAAACTATTACCAACCCTGAAAAAAACAATTGTAAAGAGACCTTCTCGCGTGGAGCACGTTCAGCATGCAGTGGTGAGTCGACACTGCGTCTCTGTTAAAAATCCTAGGGACTCTAAAAATCGTTCAATTTTAATTCTGCAAAATGGAATCATTAGCTAAAAGTAAGTAGATGTTACATACGTTTCATGAAAGTTAACTAAAAATAAGCAATGTGGTATTTGCAAATGTTTGGGGCGTAAAAAGAATTACATAATTTATTCAGAAAACATGTTTTTAATAATAAAAAAGTAATATAATCAAGCAGAGTTGGATGGAAAACCCTATTTTAGTGTGAAGTTTATACCATTTACTAACGAACAAAACTAATGACTAGTAGCTTCAAGTAGCACAATACACATATAACGTTAATTTGTTTAACGCTATGTTAGTCGCGGGGCACCAACAACATGAGAAGGCTCCCGTGAAACTCAATTTCACTTGCTACGTCTTTTGAAATATAAAGGTTTTTGCAGTAAATTATTTATATTATCTTTCAACAACACCCACAGAACTTTGAGGCAAGTATAGTTGAACGTGCGTAATGCTTTGTGACGCTCTATAGCGTGCATCTATCGGAGGCTTATTAGACAAAGCACAAAATTTATTTTGCAAAACCGGCTTTAATTTGTTAGTGAAACGCTTTCTTCGGAAAACCCCCAAACGTACAAAATGTGTAAAAAAATTAACAATTTTTATTAATAATTTTTTCAAAAAACGCATGCTTTTTGAATTAGTTGATGAAAGAACAAAAATTGTGATTAAGGACTTTGCAAAAATCAGTAAGATATTTTGGTCAGAAAACTCGAGTTTTATTTTTTTTTTTTTGCAAATATTGTGTGAGATATCTGATTTCATTTGATACTGAAAAATTCTGTTTCGTTTTTTTTAACCTCAACTTATTTGCATAGATTAGGCCTAGTAAAAATTTAAACGTTAGAAACGTCATTTTTTCAACATTTATATTTTTCAAGTAATTTTTTATTACCTTTTTAAAATAAATAATTAATCTGCGCTTTCCTAAAAAATATTTTTAATCATATTGTAATGGGGCTATTTTGAACAGTATATTTTTTATTTTCAAGTTATCAATTATTGGGGACGGATCGGTTTGGACACCCTTTACGGTAACTCAGACATGTTGGTTTGGACACCCTGTACCGGGTCGTGCCTGGCGCACAAAGATAACAGCGTTGGAATGTCAGCCTATGCGCACATGCGTGTATCCTCCGTTGGGGAGAAGTAACAAAAACTTTGTAAATAACGCTCAACTACAATGGAATGTGGTGGTGAGTGTGCGCACGTGTGCCGCTATCTGTACTCTCGACACCAAAGTCGATCACCGGAACCAGCCATCTAAGAGCCGCAGCCAATCACAGCGCGAGCTGACGGAAATGTTTTTTGGACCAACGCACCTGTAGCGTCACTAGTCGACGAAATAACCCGTTCCCGGCCGGGGCAAGGTCCGCAGTTCGCGAACCTTAAATTTTGTATTTTAACATCTTCTGAAGTGTAACAGTAAGTTGGAAGAGAAACAGTTAAATCCGACAGTTTAAACGAAGTTAGCAGAGTGAACAGCAAAAGTGAAAAATGTGACAAATAAACAGAACATTCATACACATGCGAGATGCCGCACGTGGTCATCAGAAGGACGCTGGTTAAGTAGTCGACTCAAATCTAAATTCAATTAATTTTCAAATTTATAAAAAAGTGCTAAATCTAAATTATGGGGAATTTTACAGTATGAGAGGGAGAGAGTGAGCATATACTGGGTCGTTCTTTGAGTAGAAAATAAGTTAGTCGTAAGTATATATGTATATTCAGTAATCAATAAATCTTGATAGCATGGCTAGGTGAATATAATATTGTTCCAAGGGTTATTTGTAGAAAAAGCATAACTACAGTAGAAATCATAATTTGACGTAGTTTCACAATTCCGCCATAAGGCGTATTTTAGTAAATTTAAACCGGAAGGTAAACAGAAAAATTGTCATGCTATATAAATAAAATACCATTTTATTTATGTTCGTAAAATACGTGTGTGTCATTGCATTACCTGTTGTTTTTCTCTGCCTAAGTACATCAGACGACACCCTGGTTTATTCGCGATGAAGGTAAGTGGGACAAATTTGAATATTTTGATTTAAAAAGCAAGTAGAGTTTCAGTCATATAAACGGGTTTATAAACTTTAATATTTATTTTTAAACTCGTACCGCTTTAGTCGACGCCCGAAACAGGGACGAATTTTAAATATTTTAATTACTAAATCAATTGCCCTGCTTTAGTTGGCGCCCGTTAAACAGCGACGTTGTGAATTAAAAAAATAAAATAAATTAATTTACAACCTGATCGAAATGGCAGAGAAAAGCGAGAGTGCAAATTTATGTGAAGATATTGTGGAGTGGCCAATTTTAAATGTTACGCAAGACGATTTAATATCGACAAATATTAATGAGAGTGTAGACAATACAACACACGAATTAACTATTGAGACAGTAGACGCAAAAATAAGCGATAATGTAAATATATTTAATCAGTTAGCGTTAATAATGGAGATGATGTCAGGAATGAAAACTGAAATCAAATCAGAAAATAATAATTTAAAAACTGCAATCAAATCAGAAAATAATAATTTAAAAACTGAAATCAAATCAGAAATAAATGCTAGTAACATAGAATTGAAAACAGAAATAAACAAACAAGACCAAAAATTAAGAGAAATAGACAATAAGTTAGAAAGTATGAATAAAACTATTGCGAGCATGAGAAGTGAGATAATTATAAATATAAATAATATTCAAGACGAAATAAACGAAAGTAGAACGCGGAAGGAGGAGGTAGAAAATAACACAGTTACGAGTGATTGTGATGAAATAACAGACAACCAGAGTAATAATAAAATAACAAATAATTACGAAAATGAATTAACAACTGATAGTAGTAAGATAGTGGAAAACGAGATATATAAAAATAATACAGTGAAAATAATTAGCGATCATAGTAATATAGAAACAGTGAGAGAGAGAGAGAGAGAAGAGAGAGTGTTTGTAAGTTACAGAGAGTTTGAAGAGAATGATTTTGTGAATATAGGGCAGAGGGTAAATTTTCCCCAGTTTTATGGTAAACCGAGCTGGTTACAAATGTTTTTGAAGGGCAAGAATCCCTTACAAGAAAGCGATGTGTATCTAAATAATTTTTTAGTTTTTAGTAGGCGTTTTTATGAGTTAATACCCTCTGTACGGAATGATAGAAAGAGTGTGAATTGGTGTTATGATGAAAGATATGTTGACAAGAAGGTAATGTTATTTAAGGTTAGTACAGATTATGACGAATTATTGCAGAGATTAGACATTGAAAGAGTTATTAATAATAAGTACTTACCTTGTGAAATAGTTAGTACAGCAATTGATGTAACAGACTACTTACTTTATGACAAAGCGAATACAGCAGCAGATAATAATGATAATGAAACTGTAATTGACATAACTATGACAGATCGTACTAAAGGCGACTGGACTATACTCGATGATAATAAATTACATAATTTAATAACAGGGAATAATCCTGTTGATATTGTGGAAGAATATAAGAATTTGGATAATCTTTATATTGATAAAAATAATATAATGTGTTTAGTAAAGAATGAACGGTGTAAACGTAAAACCAGATTTTTGTACGATGATTGGGGGTAGAGACAATGAATGTTTATTGAACGTTTAATCATGTAATTAATGGTTTTGGAATGGACTGCTTTACCAAATGAAGTGTGATAAATTGAATAATAATGACGAATAATTTGTAAATAAATATGTAGTGAATTCAATTGTATGTATTGTAAAATGTTAAGTAAACAATGGATGTATGCAGGTAATTGTTGAAATAATAATAATAATATTTTGCAATTTAAATAAATAACTACATTAAATTTGAAGACAGTAATTAAAGAATTATAATTGTTTTGATAGCAATGGAACTTGTATTTTCAATAATTAAATATTATTGGGGGGGTAACGAATTAGGAATTTGTTGTGTTTTAATAATGATGATTCGCTACTGAGATAACTACATAATTTTCTTGGATTTCGTTGTCCATGACGTGTCCGTTACTTAACTAAATATCACTATAATATTGACGACTCGGAACACTAAGTTTTTTATAAGTAAAAACGTAAAGTTTTACCTTGCTCTGATGAAGCCTTCTATAGGTGAAAGCCGGTTTAGGCTGTAAGGTAAAACTTTACGTTTTTACTTATAAAAAACTTAGTGTTCCGAGTCGTCAATATTATAGTGATATTTACATAATTTTGTTTTGATTTGCAAAATAGAGGCACTAGATACTTCATATATTGTGTTTATTATGTATTATTGTGTTAATTGCAGGTAGTATGTTAGGAGTAAGGATTACAAAATAGGATAATATTTTATAAAATAAGTTTTCAATGTGTTTAAAGAGTTTCAATGAATAATGAAATAAATTTGAGATAATTAAGTGTTCAATGGGTTGTAAAAGATAGAAATTGAGTGATAATAATTGTTTGAGTAAAACGTTTGAATCAGTCCAAGCTAAAATTGTTAGTGGTATTAGAGAGAGAGGGAGAAAGATTATATACATATACCTGCCAAGTGGCATATCAAGCTAAAATAAATAATTAGATCACCCAAAGTAAGGGAAAGTGAGATTGTTAAATAAAGAAAGAGATTTAGAATACAAATATAAAGAATTTTTTTTAAAATGTAACCAGTGGCAATTTTGAGTGTTTGAAAATAATGTAAAGCTAGAAAGTGTTTATTTGAATAATTTGAATATCAATTTGAGTGTTATTTATAATAATATTTTGTTAATTTTAAATATTGTATTTTAATATGTTCTGTGTTGAAAGACAGAATTTTACCGATGTTAAATGTATTTTCAGATAGAACTTGTACATAACGTAGGTAGGTCAAGGTTCTGGACTTGACCTAGTTTTGATCAGCTGATAGTGAGGTCATATAGTAGGCATGTTTAGTATGGAAGTTAATTCAACTTTTGTTTTTGGATCAATTTAAACAAACTGTAAATAACTTCAATATGGAAAGAAAATATTTTAAGAAATTTAAATTTTTTTTGAATTAAAAATTTTTTTTGGAAACTTTGGATTTAAAATTTTGGAAAAAAAAAATCTTGATTTTGTGCCTGCCATCTAATTGATGTTTTTGACTTCTGATTGTATTATTGTTTAGGTGTAGTACTAGTGTTTTTTTTAGAATTGTGTGGTGTAGTATGTAGGTATAATCAAATGTTAGAATAAATGAGTTTGATTTAGCAATAAATATTTTTGAATTTAAAAAAGAGATTAACAAGTATATGTATGAGCCCAGTATTGCTGAAGGCGACCCAGTGTGCATGATAAGTGGGAACATATCGGTTGAGGATCTGGCATGATATAAGCCAGGGATTGAGGATTTTTGGGGTAGCATGATAGAAGGTAAGGTGAGCTGTGGTGCGTGTCCGTTCGATTTTTCGGTGTTGGGATCTCTTACAGAGAAGTCCAGTGATCTCGTTCAGATGCGACCATAGTCGCCGAGCCAGGGGGGTCGTTTACCCATGAAGTGTAAGAACAAAAGGGGGTTGTTGGCACCAGTTCCTCACCGGTCCTCTTAGGGGTTTTTGCAATGAGATTTCTTCTGTTTCGACAGAAGATTTCTCATTGGGGGGGTATTGTAATGCGGCTATTTTGAACAGTATATTTTTTATTTTCAAGTTATCAATTATTGGGGACGGATCGGTTTGGACACCCTTTATGGTAACTCAGACATGTTGGTTTGGACACCCTGTACCGGGTCGTGCCTGGCGCACAAAGATAACAGCGTTGGAATGTCAGCCTATGCGCACATGCGTGTATCCTCCGTTGGGGAGAAGTAACAAAAACTTTGTAAATAACGCTCAACTACAATGGAATGTGGCGGTGAGTGTGCGCACGTGTGCCGCTATCTGTACTCTCGACACCAAAGTCGATCACCGGAACCAGCCATCTAAGAGCCGCAGCCAATCACAGCGCGAGCTGACGGAAATGTTTTTTGGATCAACGCACCTGTAGCATCACTAGTCGACGAAATAACCCGTTCCCGGCCGGGGCAAGGTCCGCAGTTCGCGAACCTTAAATTTTGTATTTTAACATCTTCTGAAGTGTAACAGTAAGTTGGAAGAGAAACAGTTAAATCCGACAGTTTAAACGAAGTTAGCAGAGTGAACAGCAAAAGTGAAAAATGTGACAAATAAACAGAACATTCATACACATGCGAGATGCCGCACGTGGTCATCAGAAGGACACTGGTTAAGTAGTCGACTCAAATCTAAATTCAATTAATTTTCAAATTTATAAAAAAGTGCTAAATCTAAATTATGGGGAATTTTACAGTATGAGAGGGAGAGAGTGAGCATATACTGGGTCGTTCTTTGAGTAGAAAATAAGTTAGTCGTAAGTATATATGTATATTCAGTAATCAATAAATCTTGATAGCATGGCTAGGTGAATCTAATATTGTTCAGAGGGTTATTTGTAGAAAAAGCATAACTACAGTAGAAATCATAATTTGACGTAGTTTCACAATTCCGCCATAAGGCGTATTTTAGTAAATTTAAACCGGAAGGTAAACAGAAAAATTGTCATGCTATATAAATAAAATACCATTTTATTTATGTTCGTAAAATACGTGTGTGTCATTGCATTACCTGTTGTTTTTCTCTGCCTAAGTACATCAGACGACACCCTGGTTTATTCGCGATGAAGGTAAGTGGGACAAATTTGAATATTTTGATTTAAAAAGCAAGTAGAGTTTCAGTCATATAAACGGGTTTATAAACTTTAATATTTATTTTTAAACTCGTACCGCTTTAGTCGACGCCCGAAACAGGGACGAATTTTAAATATTTTAATTACTAAATCAATTGCCCTGCTTTAATATCATTTTTTCATTTGCGAATTTAAGTCGTAATCAGCGATAATTAGAAACAACAACATTTGATTTTATTAATATTAAATTTTTTAACATTTCCACCCACCAGAATAGCTGAATATGTAATTTGGAAGACATATTTTCGCGTATGTTAGTACATTCAGACCCATTTGATTCAAGTCTGCGAAATGCCTGTCAACCGAAGCAGTGGCCCTTGCTACTTCCACCCGAAATTCCAGGTGTTATTGATGTTGGTTCGTCATCTGTATCCTCAATGGACAATTCCGATGATTTTACTGACGATGAAGAGTAGCGTAAAATTATAAATATTTTTAAAATGACATTTTATATTTGTAATTTTTAATCATTCAAAATAAATATTTTTTACATTGCTTTGAATTTTTTTAATATTTAGTATTTAGTGACCCTAAAAACCAATAAACAATTCATTATTTCCAAATTTGTCCGCCATGTTGGAACCGCCATTTAGTTTTTTGAAATTTGGACTTCAGATTCGTAATCAGGGACCTTCAAACCCTATAAGCAATCCTTTTAGGGGGGGGGGGGAAATATGATATTTTACTAGGGTTGTCCGCTATATTGTTTTTTGAAATTTGGATTTCATAATCGGAATCAGCGACCCAAAAAACCTATAAGTACCAAATTCTAGATGGATTTATAAATGCCTTTATATTTTTGCCAGCTTTTTGGCATTCGGCCCCACTGTGTGCTGTTTGTTTCTTTCAAAGTTTGTAATAAGTGACTTCATTGGTATCAGTTATTCTGATTCCACTGTACAACACAACAATCTGTATGACCGTCATAACAATATGAGTATGAGAAGATAAATTTGTCAGTTTATTTTATAAGAACGAGACTAGGCAAATAATGAAACATAATGAAGAAAAATGTTTGACAATGTTGAATTATGATCTAATGACTGCAGTGATACACATTCCACGACTAAATAAACACTTTTTCTTTGCATAATGAAGTGAATGCGGTACTTAACAATATCAGGCAGCATCTGCCATTTATTGTTTTTCAAATGTTAATCGTGAGGCAAATTCAAACACACATACATGACGCTGTGCGTAATCAAATATTATTAATTGCATATTCCTTCAGTAGGTTACCATAACTAGGCAAGAATTGGGTAGGATGGGAGCCATTAGATATCGACACAAAGGAAGTGGTTGTATACGCCTATCACAGTCCATACACGGCAAAAGTTATATCAACCCATTATGAGAAAGTACAGAGGGCGTATACCCGTTATACTTCATGTTTTCTTATATTGTTATACTCAAAAAGAAAAATGAGTGATTACTATTTTTTATTTGATCACTATACTGATGCAGTTGAAAAACAGACTTGGTCTCCTGGAAAGAAAAATAAATTTATCTGTTGTCATTAAAGTATTATATCAGTTTGATTAGAAATTGGTTCTCGAGATAATGAACACTTTATCCGAGAAAAGAAATAACATCGCGGTATAAAAAAAGATGGACTGACCATGTTATGTATACGTCCCTGGATAGAATACCAATGCAGGCTATGCACTATTAGCCTGTGTGTAAGGGAGACCAAGGATAAGATGGTGAAGCCAGTGTAGGCAGGGGTGCCTAATCCTGGCAAACAAAGAGAAGAAGATAAACAGTAAGACTACCAAGTTGTTTACATTTATCATGCATAAGAAAATATAAATATGTTCAACTATTTCAAAATAGGCATAATAAATTTAAGCCCCAGTCATCAGGACATCTGATGCTTTGTCAAATGCCAGAACATTAAAAACATATGAATTTATTGAAGTATATAACAGTGAATTCAGTATATTATTATAATCTATATATTAATACATGAAGAGAAAACTTTGTACCCCTTTTTAAGCATATTGCGTGCACGGAGGAGTGTGAGATTTGGCATAGTTAAAGTTTATATGGAGAAGGAGTGCAGAAAGCTAAAATTTATATATAATATGTGTTACAAATACATTAAATAAAATAAAATAAAACATTCATTTGCACTTGAAAATTCATTTAAACTTTTTCAAACAATGGTATTTGTTAAAAATAAAATAATTTTGTTGCCAGGCAATAAAATTATAATTTTTTCATTTTAGTGTACGTTCATACTGCCAATGTCAAACACATAATAGTCTGTCGTTTGTTTACGTTCATACTGCCAATGTCAAACACATAATAGTCTGTGGTCAAACAGTCGCACAGAGTAGAGATTGTCACCAAAGAATTTTAAAATGTTGCCAACAAATAATTACTGACAGATTGACTGAATCAGCTGTGAATTTTGTGTGATTTCAAATGTTCCTTTTTCAATACTCTGTGGAGTGTATGTCAAGGCAAAAAAGCGTTTATTTTATATTTTGTATATTAGATATCTGTGTTTTATATATTAATGTGCAGTTGAAAGTGAAATACAGCTTGCTTAATATACACCTGTTGCAAAAGGAAAATTTTGTAGCAGCAATTTGAATTGACTTACCCTCGCCTAATTATTATTGGTGGTTTCAAAAAAGTGAGTACATTTTATTATTTTTAAATTAAACCCTGTCTAATCTTAGTTTCAGTAATTTCATTACATGTTTTTTTTACATTCAGATATTCGCACCTACTTCCATTATGCCTCGACATAGAACATTGACGGGTTGGAGTGAGAGACAAAGAAGAAGGAATATATATTCGCGTGAAAGTCAAAACGATAATAGACCAAATGCAAATTTAAATAGTGTAAATAGTATAACATTGACGGGTCGGAGTGAGAGACAAAGAAGAAGGAATATATATTCGCGTGAAAGTCAAAACGATAATAGACCAAATGCAAATTTGAATAGTGTAAATAGTATACAAAATGATGAAATTATTTTGAGGGATACATTTAAATGCGCACTGAATGTCATTCCAAGAAATTTTAATACTTTTGATTGTGGATTAATGCATTTACAATGCAGGTTTTGCAATGTAAAACATTTCGAATCTGAGGTCACTTTAGGTGAAAGGACTGCATTCACTTCATGTTGTCATAAGGGTAAAGCAATATTACCGGCCTTAAGTCAAAATGAATACTTTAAATCATTGTATGATGGACTTACTTCAAATGAACCTTCAATAAAAAGAAAGTCAAAAAATTATTTTGAAAACATTCGTAAATACAATTCATCATTTGCTATGGTTAGCTCAGAAGCTAAAATTTCGGATACAGTTACGCGTGGAGTGTATCATTTTAAAATACATGATGTTTTTTATCACAGATCAGGTCCAATGACTGCTGGATATGGTCGCTCACCATGTTATGCGCAATTATATTTTTATGATGTTGACACTGCTGTCAATTATAGATTACGTGAACACTATAATCAAACATGCAATAACAATATAATGCGCAAAATCTCTCTTGAATTGGAACGCATTAATCCTTTCGTTCGGTCATTCATTGCAATGAAAGATCATTGTCAGAGAGTTGAAAATCAAAATAAAGAAATTTGTATGCTCATTAAAGTAAATCGTGATTTAGATCTACGCCGTTATAATGATGCAGTTCAAACTGATGTAGCAGTAATATTTAGTACAATTGATGGTGAGCCACCCTTTGAACGAAATATGGTTTCGTTTTCAAAAGTTAATGGTACCATTAAAAATATCGCTGTTTTGGATTCATCATTGGACCCTTTAGCGTATCCATTACTTTTTCCAAATGGTGATACTGGGTGGCATATCAATATTTCTCATAATGTACCAACTACATCTAATTCAAGAGCGCCCAGAAATAAATTAACCATGCTTCAGTATGCAGCCTATCGACTTGCAATTAGAGAAGATTTTAGCATGTTGCACCATTCACAAAAATTATTTCTGCAGTGGATAGTTGATATGTATGTGAGAATAGAGGGCACAAGGTTACATTTCATTCGACAAAATCAAACAAGTCTTAGGTCTGAAGTTTACAACAATTTAACAGATTATTTAGAATTGAACCCCAATGCCAATAATGTTGGCCGTAGAGTAATTTTACCATCTTCATTCAATGGATCTCCAAGAAATATGTATCAGAATTATTTAGATGCAATGTCAATTGTACAACATTTCGGAAAGCCTTCTTTGTTTATTACAATGACTTGCAATCCAAGTTGGCCTGAAATAGTTAGCAATATTGGTGTAGGTGAGTCAGCTAGTTTTCGACCTGATATTGTTGTGCGTGTATTCAAGTCCAAACTGAAAGCATTAATTGAGGGCCTTACACTAAAAAAAATCTTCAGTAAAGTTGAAGCACTCATTTATACAATTGAGTTTCAAAAGAGAGGATCGCCTCATGCTCACATTTTACTCTCTTTAAATGAGCAAGATAAAATTGTTAACGCTACCAATATTGATAAATTTGAATATGCGGAGATTCCTAACATTCAAACACATCCTACATTACATGAATATGTTGTAAAACACATGATGCATGGTCCATGCGGTGTTCTTAATCCAAATTCTGTATGTATGAGAGATGGAAAATGCACAAAAGATTATACAAAACGATTTAATGAATTTACATGTGAATCATTAAATGGATAGCCATTATACAGAAGGCGTGATGATAATGGTATTAATGCTGAAGTTCGCGGTAGTTGCCTCTACAATCGTTATGTTGTACCATACAATCCGTATTTACTTGCCAAATTTAACTGCCATATAAATGTTGAAGTATGCACTACAGTTAAAAGTGTTAAATACATTTATAAATACTTGTATAAAGGCTATGACAGTGCATCTGTTGAATTAGGTTCAGAGAGAAATGAACCAGTCAAGAAATACAAATTGATGAAGTTAAAATTTTTTTAAATGGCCGTTATGTCTGATCAACTGAAGCTAAATGGCGCATCTATGAATTACCAATGCATTTTCAATCACATATCATCGTTAGACTTGACATTCATTTACCGCGTAGACAGAATGTTTACTTTCGAGAAGGGTAAGAACGTCATATAATATGCAATTATGGTAATTTATGAAATTTAATTATGTAATTATCCAATTAGGTTAATTTAGGTCAAATTAATTGAATTTACATGATATATTAATTACTTTGATGTTAGTGACTATGTTCATTAATGATTAGCATAATTACTGCAATGAGACTCTGATAGTTGTATAAAAAACGATATAAAAAATTTACTACAAATCATTCAATTGACGTTAATGTCTGTTACAAGGTAAAATTGACAATAATGAACGCATAAATACTTAGTAAAATAAACACTTATTTATTTAACATTATTCAAATAAAGAAACTTCCAATATATGGATATAAATTATGCCCTGTAAATACATTCATAAAAGAGAACACATATATAAGAATCAAATGACAATATGAATTCATTACGTCGTTCGCTGAAAACATACAGATATATATATATATATATATATATATATATATATATATAACACAATGAACATACATAAACATAGACAATCAACATATTAATCTTACACTAATGCGTTCATTTTGCCTCAGATGAATAGCTTTATTTAAAATTACCATGATAATCAGTCTAAATTCTCAAAGGGTGATTTCTTTGAAAAGAGTCAGGACAGTAGAGTTATTATAACAGTAATAACATAAAGATATACTTGTGAAATGGATTATCCAACATTTGCATCGGTGAAACTCCTTCCCACTGATGATCCAAATACGTAAGGTTGTGTAGATTCGATGCTTATCATCACTTAACACTCGCGGATAAGATTCACTCGCGGTGTGTGTGTGTTCCGTTGATGTCGGCCGTTAATATAAAAGTCTATAAAGTTATGTATTGCATAAGAGCGTTCATTGTTAATTATCGTGTATATATGACTGATATCGTCAAACTTCTTCTTGTATCTATATACGTTAATGTATTGTGTTTTAGATTACGTGATGTATTGTTCCATTCGGTATTTGTAACACTTCACACTGTGCAACAATACATTTCCGTAACTCGGTAAAAGATTGGCGTAAAGTTCTGTGAGTCTGTTATTAATTAACTTAGTTCTTAACAAGCGGTAGCCGAGTAAAACTGAGTAACTGAAAGTTTTTTACAATTGAAGTATACTGCATGATTGAGTCACTGCGAATACACTATGATTGAATAACTTGCCAATAACTGAAAATGCTGTGTTAACTGATTAAAGCACTGCGTAACTGAGTTTCAGAGTAAAACTGATATATGTATATTAACTGAAAGTGTATTAAGACTGAGAATTATACTGAGACTGAGAAATAGAATAAGATTGAAATTTTTATGAAGACTGAGACTCCGCGTGCTCTGTAAACAGTTTTTATTAAGCTTCATTTACCACAATGCAATGTCCTGGCAAACACGCCTTTGGTCAACCATGATAGGTCAGATGAACTCCTACCCTTATGTAGAACTATGGTTCTCGACCTCTGATTCGTTGTTCGCGTTGCTATCATGATGACAGTCCTCTCCACCTGCGTCCTAGGAAGATGCAGAACTCTGGTTGGTTATTGGGCATCCCCTCAAGTACACGACGAAAGGGCTCCGTACCATTTCCTAGAATGTAGAGCAATTCCGCGCCTGTCTATCAAGCTTTTGTCCAAGTATGTTCTGGAGGTCTGCAGTTGTTCTCACGCGAACAATACGTCGCATTTCGTTATTGTTTAACTTCCCATGACCCTTTTTCGTCAATTAGCAGCACCCTGCGTGTCGTCATTTCCAAGATGCCACTCCTGTCTCTCGTCATAAATACTAGTTGTCACCAGTAAGATGTCTTCACGCTGTGCGCACATCCTGGTCCTATTCACTAGATATACACTGTTTTTTTCTCATACGGGGTGAGACTCTCCTAAACCCTTTGAGTGAGTATTCCTTTTCTTATTGCTGGCACGCTCCAAATTAACCTTACAGCGTGTGTTTGCTACAATTTCTCCGTATCTGGGCCACCGTACAGCATCTTTTGTTTAGTTTGTTGTGGGCTGTAAATCTCAGTTGAGTCGAGTCTGTCACAGGCGATCCTTACTTCCTATTGTAGTGTTGTGTCAGGCATACTCTCATTGTTCTTGGCAAGCGTCCAGTTGACACTTCGTTAAGTTGCCTCTTTATTTATTGCTTCTGGCCCGGGTTGGGGTGACTTGATTGGTGTAACGTACTTCTTGATCAAAATTTAAAAAATTAAAATTTTTGGTCATTACATTGTCCCCAAATCGGATTGGATGTTGGATCCGCAGAAGGCATTCTAATCCGATTTCCGCGCTCTGAGTTTGTTGTGGGAGTTCTCTTTGAGAAAGGTCACGGTCATTACCCATTTTCCTCTGCTTGGCGTACACTGGTATATATTCCCTATATTTTGTTATTAATTGACTCTAGGAATTTATTGCCATGCATCTGAGTAAGAATGAACGCATTTTTACATATGATGCATATATAAATAGGCATAAAATTATTTTATAATAATAGCAATAACTGCGGATACCTATGTTATCCATTTATGACATAATACATGAAATAATGATTCTTCAACATTAAATGTAATTAATCACGTATTGTCTTAATTATATTACGATAGATAATGTCTTTAACTTATCTCAAGCGTTTCAAAACAACAATTTATGAACAACTAAACACACACACACACACACACACACACACACACACACACAATCACTAATCACCATTAAACATCACTTACAGTACGCATTACTATTAATTATATTAATTAACAAAACATATACATGACCTATGAACAATTAAAGGTTCATTTCATATCATTATGATCATTGATGATTTCATTCTATACTGCTCATATTTGAGTAGTTGATTCTACATCACTTAATTGTTTTATATGTCTGTTAATATGTTCATTATAATGTTTCAGCAATTTATTGCTGCACACCCGATCAAAGTTTTCGCACTATAAGTGTCTCTTATATCGAAATACTTCATCAATATTAGTCATTTGACATATAACTAGTGTCATTAGATAGATACATCGTGACTTAAGGAATCATGTGAAATTTTAAATTACATGTTAACAAGTTACACATCTTATTGTCTAGCTAGTTGGACTGGTTCCGCGGGACAATCGGCTAATGCGCGTGCTCCCTTCCCCATAGTCAACTAACTGCTGATGTCATTTTCACTTTCCTGCGTGACTTGCATCTTCTGCTCGTAATATTTCTTGATCTGACGCACGTTGAATTTTCCTCTTATTCTGTTGCTGTTATCACAATCAGCAAGTTCATACGTTGCATCGCCGAAGACACGATTAACCTTATATGGTCCTGCATACAATTCAAAAAATTTATCAATTTTTTTCATCGCGGTGTCTGATTAATGATAGGTTCTTATCAGCACCTTATCGCCGATAGCGAATTTAGTAATCTTTTTATTATCGTTGATGCGCTTCGCATACTTCTCCCTTTTTTCTTTGGTCTTTACGAATACATTGATGTTCGAACTTCCTTTAATGTCGATGATTTCCTTGTCTAACCATTTCTCCCATGCGCGAGTCGGTCTCTTTCCTAAGTGCGCCTCATGAGGGGTTATCTCTATCGTCTCATGGTACACTTCATTTATGCATGTTTCGATCAATCTGATGTACCGTGACCACTTACTATGTTGGTCGTGTACAAAAATTCGGAATAGGTTTCCAAGCTGACGGTTAATCCTTTCGGCTTAGTTTGCGTGAGGATTCCTTATTGCCGTATACCTTGGTTGTATATTTAGCTCTTTGAGTCCTTCGATCCATTTCTTCGCGGTGAACTGCGTCCCATTATCAGTCAAGATGACCTTTGGTCGTCCAAACTCCGCACAGTAATCTTTTATTCTTCGTAAGGTAGTGGTGGTTGTCGCTCTTCGTAGCGTGAACAACTTGACAAACTTCGTGAAATTGTCCACCATGACAAGTAGGTACTTAACGCCTCCTGTACCTGTTGGTAGAGGTCCATAATAATCGGCACTCACGATATCACCTCTAGCTGAAGGTATCATCGCTTTGGTACCACCAAACAGCATCCTGTTGTTCGTGTCTTTGCATTTCTGACATGTGTCGCACGTCTGAACGTACGTTTTCACTTTCTTAAGCATGCCATCCAGCGTGAAGTGTTCTTGTAGCATCTTTACACACCTTTTCGGGCCTAGATGTCCGTACATTTGATGTATTTCCGCAATCAAGTTATTTGACACCCTGTCAGGTATGTATAGCTTCCACTCACCTCGTTGTCGTCTATATAACTTATTGCTATATACTTTATAAAATTTACTTAATTTATCGTCTAAATCTTTGTTCTTAATCTTATCAATAAGCATCTTGAGTTTAATATCTTCAATCTGGTATCTACCGATATCCCTAATTATCTTACCTACATGTTGATTCATCTTAACGACTAAATGATTAATTAAGTACTCGTGTGTTTCGTCGTTTGTTTCATCTTGTTTCGTGTCGGCCGGGTATCTGCTTAATATGTCCACAACTACATTATCCTTTCCTTTACAGTGGATAATGTCAAAATTGTACTCTTGTATGGCGAGAATCCATCTTGTAATTCTCGAGTTATTTAAGTGGCACTTGTGCATGAACGTTAAGGCCTTATTGTCTGTTATTATTGTTAGAGGTTGACCAAGTATATACATCCAGAACTTTTCTAAACATGTAACAATACTTGGGAGTTCTTTCTCCGTAGTAAAATAATTACGCTCAGAACCCTTAAATGTTTTGCTTGTGAAGGCGATTACACCAATTTTTCCTTCTTCGTCTAGCTGGTAAAGCTGGCCACCATACGCAAAATTACTGGCGTCGCACTGAATGTAGTATCTTTGGTTCGGCCGTGGGAACCGTAAAATTACTGTGTCTACAAACAAATTCTTAACCCTTTGAAAACACTCGCTTAATTCTCTTGTCCACGAAAACTTCCGTCCCCCTTTTAACAATTCGTGTAAGGGTTGCGTCGTTTCCGTGTACTTGCTTGTAAATCGGTTATAAAAGTTGGTAAGGCCTAGGAAACCTTTAAGTTGCTTCGTATTCTTTGGTGCTGGGAAATCCATAATTGCTTTTATGTTATCGTCGGTTGCTTGTATTCCCTTTGTCGTCAGGCGATATCCAAGAAATGAGATTTTTTGCCTAAAGAATTGTGACTTAGTGAGGTTGATGGTGATATTCGCTTTATTAAGGTTATTCAGTACTGATTCTAAATGGTCTAGGTGCGTTTGGATGTTGTTGGAGTAGCACAAGCAATCATCCACGTAGATAATTGTGTTCTTCTTAATTTCTTCCTCGAGAGCCACATCCAATCCACGTGTTAGCGCTGCAGAGCTGGTGCTAAGTCCAAATGGTGTTACTGTGAAGCGGTAGCACCTTCCTTCGTACATGAACGCCATGAAATCCCTGCATTCTTGCTTCAATGGGACCTGCCAGAAGCTACTGGATAAGTCGACCGTTGATAAATACTGCATATCTCCACATCTGGCCAATATCTCGTTTACCGGGGACACTCCTTCGTAGTCGGGTACTGTTACACTGTTCACCTTCCTTGCATCAAGGCACAGGCGAACCCTCCCATCCTTCTTGATTACGGTCACAATTGGATTGACGTACGGACTGGCGCAACGTTCGATCACTCCATATCGTAACATTCGGTTGATTTCATCGTTCACCTTATCTTTGTAAGCAAGTGGTATAGGCCAACCCCTTTGAAAATAAGGTGTCCTGTCCATAACATGAAACTCATGTGCGTAACCCTCTATTCTCCCCGGGCATTCCCTAAAAACGTTCTTATTCCTTACTAAAATCTCCTTCAGGCGTTGCAGTATCTCTTCATCCACGCAATCTATACTCCCTATCTTTTCGTCGATGCATCGCAGTACTTCCTCTTCTTCTTCACTGTTTATCACCTCAATGTTCATGATCGGTATAGTGTGCTCCTCTTCAATAGTTTTGTTCTTTAAGTTAATTATCTTGTTTCCGATGTCAATGCGACACCCAACTTCTTGTAAAAAACTAATCCCTAGTATACATGGTTTAACTAACTCTGGTATTATTAAGAACACACATTAATTCCGAACACCATCAATCTTGATGTCACACAATATTTGCTTCCTAACTAATTTAGATTTATTTCCTACGGCACTTATGATAAGGGTAATCGTCACGGGTAGTGTTTCATACGGTCCGATGCTTTTCTTATGGTTGTTGAACTACGTCTCTGATAGGCCATTAATGAGGCACCCCGTGTCAAGCAAGGCTGGTACAGTTACGCCATTATTAAACTTGATGATAATCTCACGACATTTTAATATTTGTTTATTAATAGTTTCATCATCCTCTTGTAGTAAATCATTCCTTATGTCTGGTAATAGTATGCTTACATTCTTGGTTGGAACTAGGTCACTAAAAATTTCTATCTTATTTACTAAGTCGAGGTATTTTTTGTTGTTGTTGTCACTGTTACCGTTCGCCCTTGGGGTGGTGTCATTAACCGCTCTGCTCGTGCCTGCCTCCCCGGGTGTAAACTGTACAGTGTTGATGTATTGTTTGTTTTCAAAGCGACCCCTTGGCTGACGGTCGTTTTTGCTTTTATTGTAAGGTCCCTCTCTCTCTCTTGTGTTCACTTTCCCTTCACTGGAGGGTCGATAATGTGGCCTATGGCTGTTTTCATTACTGGACTGGATACTTGTGTATTCGGTAATCAACGCCTTGAAATTTGGTATACTTGCGATTCCGCGCGTGATTACGGCAAGCTGTAAATCCCTCCCAAAATGGCGGGATATCTTCCTGATAAGCTGTCTATCAGTCAATGTAGGTGATAATTGCCGGCTTTCTAATAAAATTCTCTCAACGTATTGGATGGCTGTGACCGGCCCAATCCATTCGTATCTACCGTACTCAAGGTTATCGCGGATATTGTCTTGGCATTCTTGACCCCAGTACTTCAAGGTGAATGCTTCCTTGATTTCCTTGAACGTGGATATTTGGTTTCTTATCACTTGCCACCATATCCCAGCGTCCATCTCCAAATGACTTCCTATCCACTTAATGTCGCTGTTGCTGTAGTATAGCTCCTGAATCTCCGATAATTCCTTAAGGAATTCCGTCGGGAACCTATCAGTGCCATTGTATTTTAGTTCGACGTGTGCATGTCCGTTGACCCTATTGATTATTCCGGACTCACCTTCGATTAGTTGTCGTTGCAGCTGTTCTATTTGACACTTTAGTCCGTTGATGCGAGTTGTTTTCTCCCTGGCGTTCTCATCCAGTCTTAGCTCCGTCGTCTTCTGTCTTCCATCTACCTCGTAAATCTTCTGTTGTATTGTGTTTTTTTGCGTCTCCCTGTTCTTGTTGTAGCTGTCTTACTGTCTGGAGTAGCTCGGCCTTCAACTCCTCCTGTTTCTTATGATTTTCTTTAATGTGTGTCTCTACTCTATTATTGATCTTCTTGATGCTCGTTTGTGTGTTTTGGGTGATATTCTTTAGTTCCTGACGGTCTACTTCTCTGGTTTCTCGTATCTCTTCGAACTTCCTATCAGTATCGTTTTTCAACTCTTTTATGGTCTCGTCCTGCTGCTTCTGGACTTCGTTTATCTTCTGGTCACAAGTAGTCCTGTACTCCCGCATTTCCGCGCGTATTTGTGTGATCTGCTCGCCACTTATTGTGTGACATCCTCCTTATGCTTGTCTAGCTTTTCTTCTAGTTTGTCAAACTTCTCATTAATTACTCTAAGGTTTTCATTAGCTTCTTCCTTCTGTTTCTCGAATTTTTCGCTGATTACCTTGCTGTTTTCAGCCTGTTCTCTCCTGACTTCCTCCAATTTTTCATTCTGTCTGTCGAACTTCTCATTCATGAAGTCCATTAGTGCTTGCAATGTCACCTCCTGTCGTGGCTGTTGGGACTCCTGTCCCCGCGCTCTGACGTCTGACATCTCCTCAGTCATTTGTGACTCAATTGGCGATTCTTCACGTTCGTTATCAGGTACACCCTGCTGGTTGTTGATGTCGAAGTTCATAGAATCGGAACTACTAGTCATTTTTGCGACCTTACTTCGCGTTAACATCCAGTCTAACTAGCCTTATACTAATAATATTTTGTTATAACAACTAACATGTAAATATATACTTATTCTATCTACTGCCTGCTCTTTGCCGTGCGATGGGCGCCAAGTTATATAATTAACTGGGGTATAATTAATATTTGTAGTGCCCCACGTTCTTTGGGAGCCAAGTTATATAATACGCAATTATGGTAATTTATGAAATTTAATTATGTAATTATCCAATTAGGTTAATTTAGGTCAAATTAATTGAATTTACATGATATATTAATTACTTTGATGTTAGTGACTATGTTCATTAATGATTAGCATAATTACTGCAATGAGACTCTGATAGTTGTATAAAAAACGATATAAAAAATTTACTACAAATCATTCAATTGACGTTAATGTCTGTTACAAGGTAAAATTGACAATAATGAACGCATAAATACTTAGTAAAATAAACACTTATTTATTTAACATTATTCAAATAAAGAAACTTCCAATATATGGATATAAATTATGCCCTGTAAATACATTCATAAAAGAGAACACATATATATAAGAATCAAATGACAATATGAATTCATTACGTCGTTCGCTGAAAACATACAGATATATATATATATATATATATATATATATATAACACAATGAACATACATAAACATAGACAATCAACATATTAATCTTACACTAATGCGTTCATTTTGCCTCAGATGAATAGCTTTATTTAAAATTACCATGATAATCAGTCTAAATTCTCAAAGGGTGATTTCTTTGAAAAGAGTCAGGACAGTAGAGTTATTATAACAGTAATAACATAAAGATTTACTTGTGAAATGGATTATCCAACATTTCCATCGGTGAAACTCCTTCCCACTGATGATTCAAATACGTAAGGTTGTGTAGATTCGATGCTTATCATCACTTAACACTCGCGGATAAGATTCACTCGCGGTGTGTGTGTTCCGTTGATGTCGGCCGTTAATATAAAAGTCTATAAAGTTATGTGTTGCATGAGTGCGTTCATTGTTAATTATCGTGTATATACGACTGTCTATCGTCAAACTTCTTCTTGTATCTATATACGTTAATGTATTGTGTTTTAGATTACGTGATGTATTGTTCCATTCGGTATTTGTAACACTTCACACTGTGCAACAATACATTTCCGTAACTCGGTAAAAGATTGGCGTAAAGTTCTGTGAGTCTGTTATTAATTAACTTAGTTCTTAACAAGCGGTAGCCGAGTAAAACTGAGTAACTGAAAGTCTTTTACAATTGAAGTATACTGCATGATTGAGTCACTGCGAATACACTATGATTGAATAACTTGTCAATAACTGAAAATGCTGTCTTAACTGATTAAAGCACTGCGTAACTGAGTTTCAGAGTAAAACTGATATATGTATATTAACTGAAAGTGTATTAAGACTGAGAATTATACTGAGACTGAGAAATAGAATAAGATTGAAATTTTTATGAAGACTGAGACTCCGCGTGCTCTGTAAACATTTTTATTAAGCTTCATTTACCACAATGCAATGTCCTGGCAAACACGCCTTTGGTCAACCATGATAGGTCAGATGAACTCCTACCCTTATGTAGAACTATGGTTCTCGACCTCTGATTCGTTGTTCGCGTTGCTATCATGATGACAGTCCTCTCCACCTGCGTCCTAGGAAGATGCAGAACTCTGGTTGGTTATTGGGCATCCCCTCAAGTACACGACGAAAGGGCTCCGTACCATTTCCTAGAATGTAGAGCAATTCCGCGCCTGTCTATCAAGCTTTTGTCCAAGTATGTTCTGGAGGTCTGCAGTTGTTCTCACGCGAACAATACGTCGCATTTCGTTATTGTTTGACTTCCCATGACCCTTTTTCATCAATTAGCAGCACCCTGCATGTCGTCATTTCCAAGATGCCACTCCTGTCTCTCGTCATAAATACTAGTTGTCTCCAGTAAGATGTCTTCACGCTGTGCGCACATCCTGGTCCTATTCACTAGATATACACTGTTTTGTTCTCATACGGGGTGAGACTCTCCTAAACCCTTTGTGTAAGTATTCCCTTTTCTTATTGCTGGCACGCTCCAAATTAACCTTACAGCGTGTTCGCTACAATTTCTCCGTATCTGGGCCACCGTACAGCATCTTTTGTTTAGTTTGTTGTGGGCTGTAAATCTCAGTTGAGTCGAGTCTGTCACAGGCGATCCTTACTTCCTATTGTAGTGTTGTGTCAGGCATACTCTCATTGTTCTTGGCAAGCGTCCAGTTGACACTTCGTTAAGTTGCCTCTTTATTTATTGCTTCTGGCCCAGGTTGGGGTGACTTGACTGGTGTAACGTACTTCTTGATCAAAATTTAAAAAATTAAAATTACTGGTCATTACAGTCAAGCAATTGAAAATGCAAGACAAACAAAATTATTAGCATTTTTTGAATTGAATCGATCAGATCCATCAGCGCATGAATATAAGTATATTGAAATTCCTTTGCATTATGTGTGGGAAGATTCCCGAAAAAAATGGAAGAAGAGAAGGCGTGGAGGTGATAAAATCATTACACGCATATACGTAGTATCACCAAAGACATCGAACTTTTCCATTTACGATTACTTTTATTACATGTCTGTGGTCCAAAATCATTTGAGGATGTTAGAACATACAATGGAATTATACACACTTCTTTTGTTGAAGCGTGCCATGCTCGCGGCTTTGCTTCAAATGATAATGAATGGCGCGAATGTTTAAATGAAGCAAAAGAATTACATTCACCAAAACAAATGCGAAATTTATTTGGTTACATTTGTGCATTAAATGTGCCAGCCAATGCATTGGCGTTATGGAATGAATTTAAAGTATATCTTAGTGAAGATTTTTTGAGAGATTACAACGAAGAAGTATCCTTTAACGCAGCTCTATTAGAAATTGAAGATATTTTGAATGTTTATAATTTGTCATGTCAAGAACTTGGTTTACCAGTTCCCACGTATTCGCAGAGAACAGACGAAGCAAATGCTATTGATCCAGTAGAACAAGAGTTTCTCTTTTGTGAGCATTATGAAACTGCAAATATTGAACAGTGTAATCTAATTGATCGTGTGATTCGTGAAGTTTTGCACCATGATACTGGATCTAATGTTTTTTGTTTAACCACTCATGCAGGTTGTGGAAAAACATTCACACAAACAGCAATCATTCACAAATTAAATTCGCTTAATCTTAGTTGCATTGCAACAGCGTTCAGTGGCATAGCTTCAACTCTATTACTTGGAGGTAGAACTTTACACAATGTGTTTAAATTGCCTATACCCATTTTGGAAAATTCTGTAGCGAATATTACCGCAAATAGTAGCTATGGACATTACATAAATTCATCATCATTGATAATTATTGATGAAATTTCTATGTGCCCACTGCAAGTGTTGAAAATCAGATAGATTATTGCAGGATCTATGCGATGAAAATGATAAACATAAACCATTTGGAGTGAAAACGATACTTCTGTGCGGTGATTTTCGGCAAATCTTACCAGTTGTCCCACATGGATCACGTGCAACTTTAATTGAAAATTGTGTCACGAATTGGCATAAATTTGTTTATTTTCATAAAGTAACGTTTACTCAAAATATGAGAGCCTTACCAAGTGAAATAGAATTTGTCGAATTCTTGAAAAAAATTGGTAATGATGAAGCACCACAATTCCCTCAGTTTGGTGAAAATATTATTGAAATACCTCAGCAATTAATAGGAGATGAAAATAATATTATTAATGAGGTGTATGGAAATATTTCCGAAAACATACTCTCAGATAACATATTGAAGTCAGTTATTTTAGCACCTAAAAATGATGATTGTACTTTTATTAATACTGATATACTTAATCGAATACCAGGTGAACAGAAAACATATCATAGCTACGATAAAATAATTTGTGATGACAATGAAATCAATAAATATCCAGTAGAGTTTTTGAATTCTTTGACTATTAGTGGTTTGCCACCACATAAGTTAGTATTGAAAGTTAATTGCATCGTTTTACTGATCAGAAACTTAAATACAAAGGAAGCATTAGTCAATGGAACAAGAATGCGCATCAAGTGTATGCATTGTAATGCTATTGATTGCGAAGTTTTAACTGGAACCGCACGCAATAAGAGAATTTTGATTCCACGTATAAATTTAACATATTCCGGTACTGTTTTACCATTTAACTTTCAAAGAACTCAATTTCCAATTATACCTGCATTTGCGATGACAATAAGTAAGTCTCAAGGACAAACATTCGAAAAAATGGAATTTTATTGAGGCAGCCAGTTTTTACACATGGTCAATTGTACGTCGCAGCAAGTAGAGTTCGATCATTCAATGGTTTGAGATTTTATATTTCCGAATATAATGGCCAAGGGCATTTAGCAAACGATGAAAGAGTTTTTACAAAAAACATCGTTTACACAGAAGTTCTGAATCATTAAATTCATTTTCAAACTATTTTAAGTTCAATGGACAACATTTATTTTTTTAACCGCCCGGTTTTTTTGATTTAATGAAAAATATATGAAAAAATAAGAGGCACGTATTTTTTATTTTTTATTAATTTTTTATTTAAATTTTATATAATTCGAAAAAGATAGGCAAAATAACTGTGTGGCCTTGGCAAAACCTGGTCAGTATGGCAATAAAAAAAAACCCAAGGAAATGTCAAAAAACACGTTATTGCTTTTTAAATATGGCTTAGCCAAGCTAAACCTCATTTTTCCTATCTTTCATATTTTTCAAATAACTCGAAAATTAATGCATAGAAAAAAAAATTAAAAAATTATATAAGCTTTGTAGCAGATAATCTTCAAACTGTTTTCGAATTTTGTACCTTACCAAAAATGAAATGTAATCCACTGGAATTGAAAACAATGTATCTTATACTTCTATGACTGTCAAGTCTCATTTTTATTAGCGTTTATTTGATTCAATAATAACATGAAAAAATTAAAACTGACAATGATTTATATCAAAAAATAAATACGAATACAAGCTGTAATTGTGTTTTTTTTTACTTCCATATTCCTTAAGGAATGGAAGTATGGTGATGGCAAAAAAAATTGCAGATTCTGATTGTACTACACTCAAAACATGAAAAAAAGTCGTTTTCCGAAAAGTGTCTGTGTGTGTGTCTGTCTGTCTGTGTGTCTGTCTGTAGATTTTTTTTCTATGGCAAACGATAACTGCCGCAAATTCAAACAGAATCAAATAATTTTTTGCATACAGCCCTGATTTGTAGAGTACTCACGACCTATTGTTTTTGGTGAAGATTGGTTGAGGGAAGGGGTAGTTTACCTGCAACGGTTTTTTTTATCAAGGGAAATTTTTTTTTTTGGCAAACGATAACAGCCGCAAATTCAAACAGAATCAAATAATTTTTTGCATACGTCACTGAATTGTAGAGGACTCAAGGCCTTTTGATTTTGGTGAAGATCGGTTAAGGGGAAGGGGTAGTTTACCTGCAACCTTTTACGTTTTAACAAGAGTAAAGTACTTGAAAATTTATTTAAACTTTTTGAAACAATGGTAATTGTTAAAAATAAAATAATTTTGTTGCCAGGCAATAAAATTATAATTTTTTCATTTTAATGTAAATCTGTACATAGTATAAAGTAAAGTCGGTCCGTTTTCTCTCTGTGTTTGAAATCACTAATCTCAGGAAGTACTGAACGGATTTTATTCAAGTTTTTGCCAATAGACAGTGTCTATCGAGGAACATTTATGTGTATAATTAATACATATATGTTGTACATTAGCTTAGCTATCACGGTTTATGTCAAGTAAGTGGTATAGTTTACATCTTATATATAAAAATGAATGTTTCTTTGTTTGTCCCATATGCGTTCCTATACCATTCATCCGATTGCGATGAAACTTCGGTGAGTTGTTGTGCGCACGTCCGCGAAGGTTTCTTCCACATCTCCTCCTAAACCACTGGACCGATTTCAACCAAACTTGGCACAAATATTTTACGCAAAGGGAGAACCAACATAGGACAAGTGTTTTTTTCGATACGATCCTTTGGGGGGTCCTTTGGGGTCTTCCACGTCGCCACCTAAACCATTGGACCGATTTCAACCAAACTTGGCACAAATATTTTACGCAACGGGAGAACCAACATAGGACAGGTGTTTTTTTTTCGATACGATCCTCTGGGGGGTCCTTTGCGGTCTTAAAAAACTATTAGATCTGGTTACTATGGCAACCCAATAGAATAGATTCTGTT
Organism: Magicicada septendecula; assembly: GCA_034769895.1. Classification (NCBI taxonomy): domain Eukaryota; kingdom Metazoa; phylum Arthropoda; class Insecta; order Hemiptera; family Cicadidae; genus Magicicada; species Magicicada septendecula. The sequence goes on along the minus strand of CM068367.1, from coordinate 1,188,154,980 downwards.
CTAAATATATTATCGCATTAAATTGAAGACCACGCGAACGAAGTTGTGGGCAACAGCTATTTATTTTTAAGAAGCCTACTTTAATTAAACTTTATTAATTAAACTAACATTTTCATTACGTACAGCGTGAAACTCCGTAGCGAAGCACGGGTATTCTGCTAGTCATGTATAAGAGAAAATATATCGTGCGTGGCAGGCAAGCATATCTCAGTTATGTACTGTTTACGTTTCCATTTTATTATTATCACTACTGAAATAAAAAGGCAGGGAAGACACACACACACACACACACACACACACACACACACACACACACACACACACACACACACACACACACACACACACACAATTCGCGTTATTTCTGGCCTCATTCATGTTTATTTTCTTACATTTGCACGGTTTTTAAATGGAAAGTGCCGAACCCATACCAACATAACGCATGCAAGCCGAAAAAGTGTCCAGCGTGGATAGCGATTTGCTTCCTGTGGATCGCTGGGCAGTGTAACTGCACGTGTTTACAGAGGAACGATTCATAGACAGACTTTTCGTCTTTAGGGAATGAACCCTCTGCAAGATGCTGAGGGTCCATGAGTGACTTCGGAGCGCTCCTTCTTTTCCGCGTGTTTGTTCTGTGAAACGTACACTGTAGATTCGCAGATTTATTCTAGGAAATGTTGAAAATTTTTGTCCACGGTGAACCCTCATACACACTAAACCTGCTCTGATGTTTTAATTACGGACATCATAATATTAAAACTTTGGAAACTTGAGCACTACTTAATAGAGATCAATCATTAACTTATACAAGCCATTAATTTTATGCATATTTTTTATATATATGTGTACAACGTTATTGGCAACAAAGTAGTAGTTTTTGTTAAAATTCCTTCCCGGGATATTTGGCCGTAGTCCAATGTTTTCTACAAAACCAGACGTTTCGGCAATGCCATTGACTTCCATCATCAGTGAAAATCGAGTGCGATAACGCGAGGTGGTATATGTTAGTGACCACAGTACTGTGGTTAAGGCTGAAGCAGTAAGTAGAAAGAAGTAGTTTCTATGGTAATATTTCATTTCGAAAATGATTTTAAAAATAAATCTTAGAATATGGAAGTCATGTATGGTTCTCCATACCGATATTTTCAACTGTTACCAACATTAAATTTTAAATTTCATAGGTATTGCAGGGAATTAAGGCAAACAACACACGCTAATGACGTATTTGTACACGCTCGCAGCTGACGTAATAGAACAAAATTCAAAAAAATTATATGCAATGATTATAGAGGTATACTCTTTGACAAAAGAACCTCAATAACGTTCAAACTTAAAAATTTAATGAATTACAGTCGAATTTCGACCACTGGGCGACCACTAGTTATTATAATTCAGTGAATTTTTTGAGTAGAATTGAATTAAAAGCCAACTTAGATAATTTTCGAAGCTACAAACATCTCAAAAATGTTTTTATAAGTCAAATAGTTTATGACTTCTCTGTAACTGAATGATCAAGTTGTTTTTTAGGGTTGAAAAAAAGTTGAATAATCTTTAAATTATTTTATTTTGTCACTTTATAGACTTAATATACTAGAACTTACAAAAAATTTTGGTTGTTGGTGATGGCATTATTATAAGTTAAAAGAACTTGTTTTCTTAAGAATGAATAAGGACTATGACCAAAGAGTGGTATGTCAAACACGACAAGAAAACTTTAATAATCTTTTTTTTTTTTGCAGGAAAAGAAAAAATTATAATTTACAGGCTTCAGCAGCAGTCTTGTTTTGATTACTTTTGAAATGGAATGATAATGATGGAAATCAAATCAGTATATGGCATAGCATAGTAGAAATAAGGCTCTCTCTGTGATACTGATTCAGAAAGTGGTATCAGAAAACATACAATGCTCCGAGGCAAAAACCACAAATCTATTGGAACTGTGTTTTAGGGACACAGGATACTGTAAATTAAATTGCAAATGCTTCTACATTTTGGAATACGGATTAATAAACTGGAGGCTTTGTTGATATTTGTTTCTATTGCAAAGTAGTGCTTGTAAAACCTTCTGTATACCCACTTGTCTTAAGTGAATGGTCTGAATTGAAGAGATTAAACCTAGACTGCAAAGGTGGTGTCATAAATCTAAGAATCTTGGGTACAAATTCACATCTACACAGTTATCCAATCTATAAAAGGAAATAACTGTTCCATATGTAGCCTGTATAAGAGTTTTGAAAGCAAAAGAAATTACATTCTTTTATTACATAAAAAGTAAACAAATATTTGTAAACTCATAATTTACAAACCAGAATACCACAGTGGAGTTACTGAAAAAACTGTGAGCTTGCAAGACAAATCCTGTGAGATTGCCTTTCAACAAATAGTGCAATTGTTTATGAAGACCACTCTAAAAAATGAAGAAAGTAACTTAACCACTTGAGTGTGGACATTGTAATATTGCAATGCGAAGTTTCTCATCGTCTGTGATGTTCATCATCTTATATATTTACAATGTGAAATGCTATTTGTTCACATTTCTTCCAATAGATGGCAGATCTATCCAAGCTAATGGATTTTACTGAAGCAGAAATACAACATTGTGCCACTGCCGATAGTGTCCAAGATGTGGCTTATGGTTGCATTGTTTGTTTACATTGTATCGGGTTGTGACCACCTAGACAAACACGCATTTTTTGTTATATTTGATTGCTTTATTTAATCCTGTATGTTGTTTAACATATTCGTGTTAGTGTGAACATTTTAATACGGCATATTTAAGTAAAGAACAAATTAGGGAACTTGTGGAAATTAGTAGCGAGAGTGACGACAATACTGATTCAGACCCAAATTTCATTTGTAGTGATTTGGATGTTTTTTTTGTGTATTTTAATAAACAATAGATTTGCAGAACATTTAGAAGAAAAAAAAGGCAACTGATCAAGAACATCAGTAGTGACAAGATGTGATATAACTTGGGAGAAAGATACAAAATATCTAGGAGATATTCTGTTCCTTCATTTTGTCTCGATACCAGACACGACTGCCTTGCTGCCCACCTCAGCCGAATCAAAGTTTACTCCTCTGAAAGATGCACATTATGGCATGAGCCAAACTCCAGGATGGATAGTGAACACCTCTCCACTGCAAAAAACTAAACACAAGCCTGTGAGCTGCAGGAAACATAACACAACTGTATTGGGATGCCAGAAAGCTGATGGACTGGAGTCTGGGCTAGCCATAAGAAACAACAACAGATTTGCATAGTGTATAGTAAGTAACCTTTTGGTATTATGTGTTTTCCATAATGGTAATTTCAAGTTCTTCAACCTGCCCTTCCATTTTTCTAACCTCCCTAGCCAGGTGACTGTCATTCTCATTTCACTTGTTCACATTATCAGTTTACTGTGTAGACTGTGTTTACATACTGATGTAATGTAAAATATTAGTACATAAACTATTTTATCTTTAGTTAACTTTTTCTAATTATTTAGTTGTGCTACATACCACATTTCCTTTTCTTTTAGGTGATAGGTAAATGTATAAAATAATTTTTTTTTTCATTTTATTTTAACAAAAACTTTCTAAACTAACAAACATACTTCAACTTATAGAAAAGAACATACACCATTTTAAAGATAAAATAATGAGAATTAACAAGATATGGTAAACACTTTAATACAGGTAAGGATGCACATGACATAGTACACCAAATATATGCAAATTTCATTCAAAATGGGCTGCCACAGGGGAAGGCGGCAAGAATTAACCACCTGAATGCAAAGGGTTGAACATTCATTAACATCCTAGAAAATTTTATAATACACATGAGAGTGTTGTGGTTCTGAAACACATTAACCGGTTATACGAATATCAGTATTTATTACAAACATTTATAGAAACATCACACGTCTCAGCCACACCCACGATCTTAATTTATTCTTTAGCGTGCTGTAACACCTTGTTTCTGCTCCACTGAAGAAGGCCACTGTGGATGGGGCTGAAACAACTAGTGTTTCTATGCATGTTAGTAATTGACCACAACCTAATAGCCTGGCTAACATGTTTCAGCACCACTACAACTCCGGCATCTCTAGCAGCTGGTTTTAACATATAACATTCTCATTAAAAGTACGTACATAAACACAAGCAACTCCTGTCCATGTACAGATGCACACAAACACTTTACATTATGCTCTGTTGGTATCTGTCTATAATTAAGCCTTTTTAATACAATTTTACAACAGACAATTTTGAACTAATTCCTTCTGAAAGCCATCATGTTCATTTTTATCATAATACGTTTATTTTTAATATTAATCATTTTCAAATAAATGTACAAAAATGTATCATGTATATAGCTTACCTGTTGCATTAATGCATTTACTTCTTGCTCAGCTTTACTAATTTCTTCAGAAGCTTCACCTTCTTGATCAAGTGGAATACTTTCATCAAATTCTGCTAATTCCGCTGCAGCTTCAGCTTTTGCAGTTTTGGCAGCTGTTACATCAGTTTCATCTTCAGCAGCTGCTAATGCGTTTTCTAAGACACCCAGTGCTGTCTTCTCCTCATTCAAACTGACGCCAACCTGTTAACAACAAGACTCTTCTAATGAACTTATAAAAACTTAGTATACACTGCAAAGGATACTTAGTGCCTCACACAGTTGCAGAAACATAACTTTGATAATATCTGTTGTAGGAAACTATGTATGTTTTATTTAATATTACGAAGCAAATATTTCACAATATTCATTTCATGTAAATGCCATAATAATCTTGATAAATTACGAATTTAAATATTATAATCATGTGTTAAATTATGTTCATCTTCACTTGTAACACCTTCTTCATCATCACTTACTATTGGTTTATTGCTGTCTCTAGCAAGGTCACTTTCTTTTAGATTAATGAAATGTGTTGTATTTATTATAACTTAGGAGACATTTTTTCACACAATCTTCTGCTAGCAATTACTCAGCATGGTGCAAACACTTAATCAGCTTCCAATGGTTACATGTATGAGCGTGTCTTCTAAAACTCTTCTTTACTTCCCCTTTATTTTGAAGGTCGCATTTTTTGGGCTACCCCTCCCTTTCACACACTGCAGCTGCAATGCAACATCTCCTCACCTCACAAAGTTTGTCTGGCAACAATTGCATCATCTGCCTTATAAACCAGACCTTACAGCAAATATCACCTTTTCAAGAATGAGAAATCCTTGGTGGCTAACAATGTCAAACAAGCTGTTAATACGTGGTTCAAATCACAGGCGGGAAATTTCTACTATGAATGTATACAATTGTTTGGTGCCTTACTATGAAAAGTGTTTCAAAAATGACATAAACTATATAGAAACGTAGCTTAAGGTATGTACTTCCTTAAAAATGTTTTGTAAGTATATTCTTAGCTTCCTTTAATACTCTACTGTAACTGAATAGCCCTCGTATATATCATCACATATCACAATTCTCATAAGAATACAGTAATTCATTTCTTCCACAAACCCATTTTATTTTTAATTTAGAAAGTTAAAATCTATACTTTTGGCTTCAGTAATAAATATTCCTTTTCTACGTTTCACTTTTGATACTACTTAATTCAATAAATTTGTCATAATCTCCCAAAGGATCCATTCATAGTACTGTAAACATCCTTTACTGAATTATGTGGTTCCTTTGGAAAGCATTTCTAAATCTAACAACCACAACCATTAAAACCAAATCACAATGATCTTAGCAATGAATAAGAGAAAAACACATACGGATTAAGAATTCCTACAATAAGTAAAGAATCTAGAAGCCTTTCTGTAACATCTTACTGTTGTTTGATGAAGCGACAATTTCTTTTTACACTATCTTGTCCTATATATTCTGATTCCAAATGAACAGTGGAGTTAATGAATCACTGTTCATTAACATAACATTCCCACTTTTCCCTCTCTCCCAACTTTCTACGCTATTGGCCTTTACTTCAACTACCATCTTCTTTCACTCCATATTATATTTTGTCTCCACCCTATCACTTCCATGCTCTCCTCTTTAATGGCTTCCACATTTCATATACATTGGTTTTCCCACACTGCATCAACGATTGCCTAAGTAGTCTCATTTCATAACCTTTTTAACAGTGACCTCTTTTTGTGACTATACCCATCTTATTTTTACAGCCTAAACTTCCTTTACAATATTCTCAACTTGAATGTGTGAAGGAAAAGACCTTATACTTCCTAGTTACTTTCCACAAACATCTCTTATTTTCTTCAGTCCTCCTTTACAATATGCTCAACTTGAATGTGTGAAGGAAAAGACCTTATACTTCCTAGATACTTTCCACAAACATCTCTTATTTTCTTCAGTCCATCATTCACCTTATGAATGTCTTCTCACATGTTCTCAGTATGTCTTACCTTCTCTAGTGTCATTTTTCAACTGTATACACAATGACTTGATACACTACTGTTTTATATTTGTCAATTTGTGGACCTACTTAACTTCTTGTTTCTCATCACAAACAAGCTCTTGACTCTAAAATATGATTATTATAATAAAATAAGACCTACAGTACTGTGCGAATTAATGTTAACACAAGTGATAATTTGAAAAAAACAACATTTATTATAGACGAAGAAAAAAGAGAAAAGAATACAATTTAAATTGTTTTAATAGGAAATATGTCCTTCCTTGGCTTTTATAACTTCTTCAACACGTTTTGGCATAGAATCAACAAGTTTTTTAGTTTTCTGATATTTGCTGGTCTCGAAACCATGTGTGGATTACAGCCTCAATCAGTTTTGTTTTTGTTGTGCAATCTATTTTACGAAGTCTAGCTTTTACAATAGCCCACAGATTTTCAATCGGATTAAGGTCCGGTGAGTTTCCTGGCCATTCAAGGCATGATATCTTTTTGTCCTTGAAATATTTCATCATGATCTTGGACACGTGACATGGAGCCGAATCTTGTTGAAAAACTGCTTGACCGTTGGCATCAACTTTTCTTAGTTCAGCTTCCAATCTGTGTTCTAGCAAGTCTCTGTATTTTTGCGAGTTCATCATGCCTTCGATCGGCACAAGGCATCCGGTACCTTAATAAGATAAGCAGCCCCAGAACATCTTCTTTAACGGATGTTTAACTGTTTGATCAATATGAGCTGTCGTAAGTTTTTCGTTGTCACTTTTTCTAACGAAACGAGATCGCTGTCCTTGTACCAAAAAACGGCTCTCATCTGAGAACAACACTTTTCTCCAATCTTCAACAGTCCAGCTCACATATTTTTTTGCCCAATCATATCGTTTTGTCATCATGGCAGCAGTCAATAACTGTTTTTTTTTTTTAGGTCTGACTGTTTTTCTTCCTCCTTCTATAAGTCGTTTTCGTACAGTGGAGTCATGAACAATAACTCCAGCGTGTGCTAAGTCTTGCTGAAGTTCTTGGCTGATTTTCCTAGGGTTTAATTTGCTTTCCTTTATTAAAAAAGCTTCATCCCTTGCTGTTGTTTTTCTTTTCCTTCCACATTTCCCTTTTCTGTTCACTTCAATCGTCCCAGTGTCCCTTTCTTGCTTCAAAATCTTGTTGACAGCTCCTAAACTCACACCACACTCCTTGGCAATACCTCTTTGAGTCATTGATGTGTGTTCACTCAAAGTAACAATTTTAGTGCGCTTTTTGGGAGTAATATCCATCTTCAAAAATAAAAAGTAAATAAAGCCTTAGTTCAGCTTACTTCAGCAAAAACACAATAATTCTAAAAAAAAAAACAAAATGCAACGCGTCTGTAGCTTGCTATGTCTCGTTACTCACCGACTGTCAGAACAGTAAAACAAAATGGCCGCTACTTTGACATAAGTGTTGCCAACTGTGAAAAAAAAGTAAAATTGTGATAATTATGATGTGTTCACATTAATTCGCACAATACTGTACACTTCTGGACTCTGCAAGCTGCTCATGTTTTGGTTATAGTTTTAACATCCCTAAATACTTCAAACTCTGTATTTCTTCATCTCATTATTTGTCTATCACAATTTCCCTCCTATTATATATATTCAATCACTTTCTGCTACAGTCCGTTTCTTGATGTATATAATACATTTAATATTTATAAATAAATTTACTTCAAGATATACCTTTTTTTCCTTATTAGGAACATGTTTCGGGTACTATCTTGTACCCATCCTTCCGAAACATGTTCCTAATAAGGAAAAAAGGTATATCTTGAAGTAAATTTATTTATAAATATTAAATGTATTATATATATATATATATATATATATATATATTTATTTGTTCCTATTCCCTGAGTATTTTATGTTCATGTTCCTAATTTTTATGGTAAGTTCTTTCCTTCAGCCAGTCAGGTTTAGAGTCAACAAACATTGTACATGTTGACTTTAATAAATATAGAACACAATCACACTTCAAGTGGCCTTGCAGGCAGCTGCAGATGGAACAGATGATTTGAAACTCTCCTTAAGGATCTTCAAACATACTGAAACAGTGTCTTCAAACCTACTGTTGGCATAGTGTCGTAGCAGTTGCACATTTCTGTGTACACGTATATTGTGCAACTTCAATATGCTTTGTGAAAGTTAGGATTCATCTACGAAAGACGCAATGTATATTCATCTCTATTTTCTACAAGGTAGAAAACCAATATTTTCTAGAAGGTAGTGAACCCTCTAGATTGTACAGGAATAATTAAAAAGCATCCCTCCCTTCAATACCCCTTTTCCTTCATATTCATTTTTAGTGTTTTCTATGTTCCTGTCATTTTAAACCTCCCCATTATAGAAACCAACCTTGTAACGTCCCTTATTCACTTTTTGGATACACATTTCCTATTACAGCTTCTAATCACTTTTGAAAGAGTTTCTTCATATCCTAAACTGTTTGTTCAATACAATCTGTCATACTAGTCCAAGTTTCAATTTTGTAAATGAATCCTGTTTTTTTAGGCTTCATTTTACTGTACACAACACTTTACTTTTTCATACAATGTCTATGCTGTGTTTCCATTTAGTATCTTTTTCTCTATTGGTTATGATCACCTCATACACAGATTTTGTAAGTCCTGTTTCAAACTATCTAAATTATATTTTCACTCTCACTATCACAATTTCCCTCCTATTATATATTTGAAGTTGAATATACAGTATGACACCACAACACATGAGAGAATGAGCAAATACAATAAGATTATGTAAAAACATCATATTTACCAAAACACTATCTTGTTTTTGGAACTATCAGAAACAAAAATTCTATTACTTACAATCATTGTGTTAATCATAATTGAATACGTAAAGTAATATACTAAACACCTACACATTATGTAAATTCATAATATTGTTACACTGATGAAATAAATAGCACTATAACGCTGAGTATGTACGTGAATCTGTGCAAGCAGCATACAAGACTATTCCAGATGTTTACACATCATTCTACATGGCAGAATTATGTAACGCTCTGGACTGTTCTAAGTCATGCAAGATGCTGATGACCCTTCAAGATGTTTTCTCGACTACTCTACCAGCATTCAAGCTTGGACTACAATGCAAGGCGGCAGATGTATACTGGATTCAAAGTGCCCAGTCAGTTAGAACTGGCGATATTCAAGTCCAGATCAAAGTTACTGTGGCAGTTTAGTTGGAAGTGATCACTGTGTTAAGTAGTACGGAACTGTAATAAGTTGCAATTACTGTTGCGTGTTGGACAAATTAACCTTAATTATTGTACAAGAGTGATTTGTTGATATATAATTGCTGTTTGTGACTAAAACGGAAGCTCTTTTCGAAGTTATGCAAGAGCATGCTACTGCAGATTGGGAATCCTACATGGTGACTTGGTTGAATTACGAGGTTGTCTCACTGGGCAAGAAGTAAGAAGAAGAAGCTACAGTACAGACCTCTGTCTAAAATGTAGAAGAAACAATGTCAAACAAAATATTTGAAGTTCAAGAAGCTACGTCAACAAAAATATCACAGTACAAGAGTCAATTGCCAATATTAGAAAAAATACTAGAAGTGAAGTCGGGCAGTCAATGAAATGCAGCCATGTGTTTCAAAACACGTGGCTGAAGTAACAGTGCCAATGGTAAAGACAGAACAAGATACAGAAACTAAGACAATGGAGAAAGTCACTTTGCCTGCATTGGGGCAGTTAATGTCAAGGCCCCAACATTCGATGGAAGCACTCAGTGGACAACATATCTTTGGCAACTTGAAACCGTTGTATGCACAAATAACTGGCCGGAGAAAAAGAAAGCAGTTTTATTTGTTCTCAGGTTCGGGAATTACCTGCGGCACAGCTTCTACAGAAAGTGCCACTTGATAGCCAGAACACCTATGCCGAATTGATAAAAGCCCTAGAATTATGGTATGGTTATAAACATTACCGCAACATGTACTACGGTCAGTTAAGAGCAAAGCAACAGCATTCAGGGGAGAACATTCAAGAGTTTGAAGCAAGTATCAACAGCCTAATTAAACTAGCCTATCCTAAGCATCAGAGGATTTCCAAATGAGGTTTGCTGTTCAGACATTTATTGATGGTGTCAAAGATCATGAACTTCAGCAAATGTCACGAATGATGAGATCGATAGTGAAACAGCTCAGAACTTCTTGTTCATGCCCTCAAGTTTGAAGCTGCCAAGTCAGCGACCTGCTACATTGAGCTTATCATCACACTGTAGTCACAAGATCCAATTATCGCCATTACAATGGGGGCAGAGAAGAAGTGTTACAAGACAAACAATTCGAAGGATCACGAGCGGCACAATGAATTGATCAATTCACAGTATCATCACACTGTAGTCCCAAGATCCAATTATTGCCATTACAATGGGGGCAGAAAAGAAGTGTTACAAGACAAACAATTCGAAGGATCATGAGCGGCACAATGAATTGATCAATGGGAAAGTGTAATAACTGTGGGAAACATGGTCATCTACAGACAGATTGTTGGGAGAATAAAATACAGAGAAGGCCGTGATTACACAAATTAGAAAAATAAAGTTCCAGAACAGCACACAGTTTCCACGGTACATATGTCCAGTGGAAAGTTGATTGTTAATTGATCTGCGGAAAGTAAAGCAACATCATTTACAGCTGACACATGCGCAAGTGTTCATTGACCTAGTCAGCAACCGCCAGCCTCAATTTACCTATTGTACTATGCAGACTGTGATTGGAAGCTCCGTCAAAGTGTTAAGAAAGGTAATTTGATCAAGCATGTGGCCGAAAAAGTAGTCAACAGGTGTGGATAAGAGGAACCCTTGGGTTTGGATGCAGAAACAGAAGCAAAATATGTACAGTGGCATTGATCTAAAATATACAATTAACACTTTCAACCCCATTGTTTTTATCACGTATTTCTGTGATGAATCACCATTTTTAGCATTATTTCAAAAATTTTTAGCATATTCATCTTTCAACAAAATAATACATTATATAATTTTTCAACCCCTTCTTTGCAGATTTGGCATATATTCATAGTATTCTGATCCCATGTATATAAGTTTTAACAAATAAGTCTTAACTTACCCTTTCATAACAAAAAATTTAATTTTAAATCTTCGTTATTTAAACTAGCATCAATTATATTTACAATCTAATAGTTGTAACTCTTAACTTTTATGGTTTAAATTAATTGGTTACATTTATCTGATGTGTACTAAAATAATCACTTTCACTTATCAGGCGTCATGTTGTCACACTGTACAACAAAATACAAAACTTACCTTGAGGGCCAGAATTCGGGTTACACGAACTAGGGTCGTGGAATATATTACCTGAAATAATCGTACTCAAGATAAAACGTACCATTGACCTTTTATTTTTAAGCTGACTCTACATACACATTGAAAAATGACTCTAGCTGTACCATACACGTACATATTACGCCATGGGGCGTTTAGCAAACATTAAACCCTTAGAACATTTTAACCCTCCAAAACAAACATGTGTTATAATATTAACCTAATAAACATATTATTATTAATATTAAAGGACCAGATTTGTACCGTTACATAGTCAATTTAATTAGTTTCTATCAAAAAACAAAATCAGTCAAATTCTGAACAATTTTCATCAACTGGCAGTATTATACTACTATAATTTGTTTGATTCTCATTCATACACAGGGAGAGCTGGCTGGGTATCATTATCAGTCCAACGAGTATCAACATCACTGTCATGATTTCCTACCCTTTTTGCAGCACTGGTACTTTTTGTGATGCATTTGCATGCAGGGAAAACTGCTATATAACTACTACAGGATGAAAGAATAAATATAACATATATAAGAAGGTACATGTAACCCATTTAGGTAATGTATACGAAATTACATTTCCAATTCATAATCAGAAGATTCATCAGATTCATAGGTACATTCTTATCCAGATATTTAATTTTGGAATCTGAAAGGAATTTTTATTATGTATTGATTCATCAAGTACAAAATCATATACATTTAACATTTTGTTTACGTTAGAAACACAATGCACCTAGAACATGCAACAACTGAACCTGAACACTGTTTAGTTCACTGGTTTATAGAAGATATTTATGGGTAAAATATTGAACTAAATTATAACAGCAGGCTGTGTAAAGAATGAATAAGCCTCATGCTATAGACTCTGGTCATTTAGTGTATGGGTAAACGTGTTTAAACACATGAAAACTGGAAAACCAAGTGACTGTACGTTATATGGGCATGGTTTGCTGTGGTATTTAGTGCTGCCCGTATTATATACAGGCAAGGTGTTGAAGGTGTTAACAGTGCAACAGAAAACGACTAAAATATTGCTCTGAAATTTTATATACTCAACAATTCTTTCTTTTTATACTGAAATAAGAATATAAAAAAATTAAAATATTGGGAATTTATTTTATACAAAACATTTTTATACTAAAACACATTAACATTAATAAAATTTGCACTTTTGTAATAGAAAATTACCTGCATCTCTTCTGTATACTGTTTCTTATCTGAATCCCGATTAAGCACTTCAGCCATCCTTCTTGACGCATCATTCTCATTTACATCCACATTAAACAATTCTTGAATTGTTGACTGAAAAAAAAACAACAGTGAAAACATGCTGCTAACCATATTATTTTTCCTACAAGAAATGTATGGTTAAAATTTCCTACCAATATTTTAATGCCATATATTTTACAAGCAGTAAAATCTGGATAAAATATGTTTAAAGGAAATAACTGGGAAGTGAAATGCAATAACGAAAGTATATAAATTTGAAATAATTTTATCATATACTACGCAAAAACAATGGTGGATCAAATATGAAACAGAATTTTTGTCCAGCGGCTGAGTAAGTGAATGGATCATAGCAGAGCCTTGCGAAGTATTGGTGGAGACATCTGAAGTTGGCCCCTCTACTGGACTCATGGTGTGAGTATCATGTCTCGTCAATAATAGCGCAATTACCGAGCAAGGGATATGTCTGTCAGTTGTACAACACATCATAATCAAATTTCTCACCACAGAAGGCGTTAAACCAGGCAAAATTTTGAGGACACAGCATAATACGGTGAACAAACTCTTTCAAAGACAAGTGTTTCATTGGCACAAAATTATTTTACTGGATGGAAAAGTGGAAATCCAACCCACCTACAACAACCAGGAACAAGTCTCACAGAAGAAAACATTCATGCTGTTTGTAACATTACTGATTCAGAGTGACACATGCAAATATCAGAAATTGCTTCAGCAGTACGAATAATCTATGGAAGTTTTCAATCATTCAACAGTAACTTAAATATTGGAAACAGTCTGCCAGGTGAGTTCTTTGTCTCATTACTCACGAACAACATGCTCATCTGGATAATTGTGCGAGCCTCCTGATTTGCTTTGAGGAGGAAGGAGAGGAGTTTTTCACCATATTCTCACTTGTGATGAAATGTGGATCCATGCCATCCCCCAAATCAAATAAGCAAGCATGGAGTGCCAGACGAAAGGGGAAGCTGTGGTAGTCAAGGCCAAAACACACTTGTCAGCTGTAAAGGTTCTTGAAACTGTTATTTGGAGCTTCGCAGGCGTTCTCTTGATAGATATTCTTCGTGAACGAAGAACAGTGAATGCCGCCAATCATTGTAAGATTCTGGAAAATGCAAAAGGTATGTACCATAACAAACGACTTCAGCATCAAATGCATGATAATATTATGACAACGCAAGGTCCTATGTCATTGCATTCAAACATGTGAAAAGCTGAAAAAATTTCACTGGCTGTTCTAGAACACCCTCCTTACAGTCTTATCACCTGGTGATTACCATTTTTTGGACCACTTAAAGTGTTGGGAAGACAGCGATCTTATGATGATACAGGGGTAGAGGGGTTTGTACTCAACTGGCTGCAAACACGCACATCTTTCTTCGAAGAGTATCACAACGTTGCCAATTCGATGGAAAAATGTGTTTCCCAATCAGGAGATTATGTAGACAATCGATATAATTTTGTATTTTTGTTTACTGAGTCAGTAAGATTTGAAAGGAAAATTATTCCAGTTTATATTTGATCCACCCTTGTATGTTAATAGTTTTTGACATTTATTAGTCTACATATGTTTAAAAAGCTACATAATGTAGTATGATATACATGTGCATATTCCAACATAAGTATTAACAAGCACTTATGGAACACAGAATAGTATTCCAATATTATTTTTACAGGTTATTAGATTCCTTTACTGAAGAATACCATACACTTAGGTGTCATAAATTATCAATTATATTCAACTTTGGCCACACACCATGTTTGTTTGCGATTTTTTACCACATGGCATGTACTTTTTGAACTGAAAAGCAAAGTGAATTTTTGAAGGTGCTTGTAGTATATAAGGATGTAAATATAAGTTTAGCAATGTAGTGATGACATGCAAAATAAAATCTGACTGTTTTATATGGTATAATAAACAGTAGCGCTTATTTTTCATCTTACAAAATTATTTGCTCCCAGACCCTTAAACTTCTTCAAATAAATAAAAAAGAGCCCTGGGCAAAATTTCAATTCAAGGGGACTATATTAAGGTGGTCCCCAAAAACCTTGAAGTTCCAAATTTAACTGATAATTAGTATTTACTATGCATAAAGTTTTCATTTAATTTACATAGTTTGGTAGGAAGATGATCAAATATTATATGAAGAGAATTTTATTTTCAATTTTCTCTATCATTATCTATATGAAATAAAAATTAATAGAGGAGTACCATTCATAATAATAAACAGAATAACAAAAAGTTACTAGATTTCACTGCTTTATTAGACCACTTTTGGTAGCATCTGGGTACTTTTTATGTGCTCACTGACAATCTGCTATATATTGTTTTCATTTTTGTCACTGGTCACAATGTTCTGACATCCATTTATTAGTTTGACTCCTCTCTCAGCCATGTTGTCAACCATTATATATTTTCAATACGTTCAGCCCATGTTACTTGCAATTATATGGCAACACTGTGCCTGTAGGTGTTTTCAATGTCCTACTTTCCACTGCTTGGTAAATACCTAGAGCTTGATCTTGTCTTAGTAGATGTTGAAATGTATATCTAATAATGTTTTCTTTGCCATGAAAAGTAACAATAATGGCTGATCCACTGACCCTTTCCAAGCCAGATAAAAACCGGATGTGATTTGCCATCTCAGTGTACCACCAAGGCACTGCAATCTGCTAGATCAAATTTTTCTTGAATTTGTGATTTTCATATTGTTCTCTGAAGAACTTTTATTGGCACTGAAATAATCTTTGATTAATAACTATGCTTTCAGTACTGCAGCTAAAAGCTTCTAGAATTGCTAAGATGAATTGTATTTTGGTGGCTGACTTTGCGTCTGTCTAAAGCTACAGATGTGGAGTAAAAAACAGTGTACTTCTTGAACCAGAAGTATGTGACTTACTTAATCTTATCACGTGGGCCTATCTTGAGCTGGATTATTCAAATGCTGGTTAGCTTCTTCACAATTCCTATCACTATTTGACAAGATGATAGCTGAACATTGAGATTCTGTTCCATTTCATCAGAGACTTTCTTTATTCTGTTCCTTTTCTGTGTGTTCCTGTTTCTCTTCTTCATTTGTTTTAATTGTGATTTGTGAAGCCATGGAACATGGTTGTCCTTTCTTAAATTGCAAAAGTAAAATTACTTATCCTCTTCATTTTTACAATATACACCTTTTTACCCTTTTTTTTTGTAAAAATCTAGGAATGATCGCATCAAAATGTAAATTACATTATGTGGCAAATATTTTTATTTTTCAAAAAATGTACAGGAGATA